>MUZC01000799.1:108378-149615 GCA_002072015.1 Radix auricularia | reverse complement strand
TAAATGTTGGTCTAGACTCAGTGTTGGCAAGTAATAATGTTGGTCTAGACTCAGTGTTGGCAAGTAATAATGTTGGTCTAGACTCAGTGTTGGCAAGTAATAATGTTGGTCTAGACTCAGTGTTGGCAAGTAATAATGTTGGTCTAGACTCAGTGTTGGCAAGTAATAATGTTGGTCTAGACTCAGTGTTGGCAAGTAATAATGTTGGTCTAGACTCAGTGTTGGCAAGCAATAATGTTGGTCTAAACTCAGTGTTGGCAAGCAATAATGTTGGTCTAGACTCAGTGTTGGCAAGTAATAATGTTGGTCTAGACTCAGTGTTGGCAAGTAATAATGTTGGTCTAGACGCCACTCTCTTATTATGTTTCATTGGCTTGGATGTCAATATCTCATTGTGTTATTTGGTTCGGTCGTCATTTTCTGATCTTATTATGTTAGTTTGTAGACGTCAATTTCTTCTGGTCTTATATTGGTTTACACATCTTGAATAGGGTTTACGTTTCTGTGGGGAAGTCTCATGTTGGTCTGAACATGTATTTGTCTTGGATTAATCTGTCTCTCGTAGTCTGCAATTAAACATGACACCGGGTCTTAGAGGAGCCGTATTTAACAATAAGCGCGTCACCATAGGTCTGTCACAGATTTTTCTACCTTCTAGTCTATTGTAATTCTACAAGAGATCAGCGCGGGTGTGTCTAGTTTATGAGATGATATTATTTATCTGCAAGGTTCTTCCACAGACATGTCGTTTGTCTTGTGTGCTGGGACAAAGAGGAATTATTTCAACCCACAATAAAAAGATATTTTTCAAAATTACTTTATCCCTGTGATTTGTGTCTTCATTCGTGAGCTGCCAAAGCTGGTCATATAAACAACTTGTGTATGTGCCAATAACAGAGAGATTAAAGACTATACTTTGTTGTTGTTTTTTTAATAATTGTTTTTACACATGGGGTGTACGAAAGACGTATTGGTAGCTCTCTATGTTATCAACTCTGTCCTGGTTTAGTCACATTAATGATGTAGCCGAGCTTTGGGCTGGATTTTACGACGCAATAATGATAATGATAATTGTAATTTCAGAACTTGTTAAGTGTGTGTGTGCGTATTTGCGTGCGTGTTGTGTGTGCGCACGCGTTTCATAATTTCAAAATTTATAAGAGTCTTGAACTGACACATCCATTAAAATTAGATCTTCCAGATTTCTTACACCAGCGTTTTGAATATGCCGTCTGCTGATGTAATATATATATANTATATGTACGACTGAAAATATCCATCTAAATTTGAAAGAATAGGTTAATAATTTATATTGATTTCAGGGTAATTTTTAGTAAATTTTAGTGAATATAATAAATATATAATTAGTTTTCTTTTTAAAAATAAAATTTAGTTTTGATGCCCAGCATTCATGTGTCTTCTCTTTATAAAAGTATCCATTTCTCTTCTCTTTTCCTCTTGAAAATTAGGTTAAATTTAATAAATATTTTTTATATCCAATATCAACTACACTCCTCTATTTTACTCTCTATTATTATTTTTGGAATAAATAAAGGTAAAAAATAAAATTTTAAATTTAAATATACTTTTTACATTTTAGAAAACACATGAAAGCATATATATTGTTTGAGTTTGGGAGACATATCTATAATAATTATGTGCTATTGTTGTTGTTAAATATCTAGGGGCTATAATAACCGATGAAGGCTCAAAGCCAGAAATTCTTGCGAGAATGGCCCAAACAACTGCAGCAATAAGAAAACTTAAACACATCTGGCAAAGCAAGAAATTCTCATTGAGATCAAAGATTCGACAAATGCGCTCTTTGGCGATGTCAGTCTTCTTGTATGGTTGTGAGTTGCGAGGCTTGGACGCTCACTGTAGACTTCCAAAGAAGAATTAATGCGCTAGAGATGAGATGCTTTCGAAAGGTATTAAACATCTCCTACACGGCGCACATCACGAACGAAGCGGCCCGCGATAAAATAAGTTCTGTCATTGTCCATTACGAGGACCTTCTCACCTCAATTAGAAAGAGGAAATTACGATGGTACGGACACGTGATAAATCTGTAGGTCTCTCAAAGACGATATTGCAAGGCACAGTCCAGGGAAGAAGAAAAAGAGCCACACCAAGGAAAAGATGGGAGGACGATATCAAAGAGTGGACCAGCCTGGCATTTAGTGACTCCCAGAAGGCAGCACAGGACCGTGACACTTGGCATGAGAAAGTGTGCAGCTCAATATAGTGTCCGAACGACCCGACGACAGGTTAAGGAACAGTTAATTTCAATTTTGTTGTAGATTTTTTAGAGAAGATTGAAGTGAACTAATCACTCACATTTCATGCACCTCTCTCATTCCCAATC
Source organism: Radix auricularia (assembly GCA_002072015.1). Taxonomy (NCBI): domain Eukaryota; kingdom Metazoa; phylum Mollusca; class Gastropoda; family Lymnaeidae; genus Radix; species Radix auricularia. The sequence goes on along the minus strand of MUZC01000799.1, from coordinate 147,247 downwards.
ATTTGCGATTATGATGACGTATTGAAGTAAATGCAGAGTAATTTTCATTAAGAATTTAAATAAATTAATGCATGCCGTTAGAAAAAAACAGTCAAAACTAAATTTTATTTTTTTAATCATCATTTAAAATTCTAATAAGAATGCAGGACTAAACACAAACCATGAATAAGCGTAGGACGCAATTTTCTTCTGTATAGATCGAGCGTCTGTAACAGATAAGATAAGATATCATTAATATGCGTACCGCGTTCGGTAGTTTATAGCACTGGATGAATGCTCCAATAATTACATAGTGTTATTTTTAGAGCATTAAATTATTATAAGATTGTGTATGGGCTTTCATGTTTCTTTGGACCCTAGAGGACTTGGCTACGATACATGAGAACTCTTTACTTCCCCATGCCCCAGTCCCCAGAGAAAAAATATGAGACTCCCAGATATCGTCAACACCTGGCTCTGGTTGCAACTATTACTACCAATGGGCCCCCACTCTCTCCTTTCCCCAACTCCCCTTGTCTACTCTTAGACATATCCGTTTTTACTTGCACATCATCTACAGCAAAGCAGTTTTCTAAGGACTAAAATACAGAAAAGCGGATATGTGGGGGTGGGAACTTAACAGGAAATAATTGAAAACAAACCCGACAAGCAGGGATATAAAGTAAACACCAATCATCTACTTCTTTTGATAACAACTACATATGAAAAAATCTAGTTTTTAACACAAAAATCCATGTGACCCCAAATCCCCTAAAAATATTTACCCTGAATCTCATCAATAAAAATAAAAATATTTGAACTCTTTCTTATGGTTTTTAAAAAAATATATTATTCATTTCTTTAGTCATATGTCGGTATGGGCGGTTAGGTTTTGTTTTAAATCATTCATTTGAATATAAATTGTCTTCTGTCAAGAGTCTAGACTATGGAATATCTTTCATATCCAGTATCTCTGAATTTGTACAGTCCACCATTGTGAGTTCTTTGTAAATAGCATTGCAAACAAAACTCTGTTTTATTCATTTATTTAATTTTAAATTTGAATATATATATTTTTTTTTTTTTAAAAATATTTATTTATTTAATTTTTAAAAAGTATTTAAATTTATATTAAGGATGTACCAAATTTCGGCTCCGGCGGCTCAGATAAATACGGAATCCGATCATTTTTACAAATCTGGCTCCGGCTTCGGCTCTGGTACAATTTTGCCGGATTCGGGCTGGATTTGACAATAGCACAGTTGCTTTTGCAGTGTAATTCTTGCTGACGTAAATAAGAATTTAAAAAAAAAAAAACAACGAAAAAAATTAATTTTAAAAAAAAACCCACTCATTATGAATTTTAATGATGCATTACTTCATAAGTTTGTAGGACTTAAAAACAGTTGTACGTCAGTGTTTGTCTGCTTTGGTATAATTTAAAGTCCAAATCGGTTTACGTCCTGATNCCCAATAAAAGCCGTATTTCATTTTTGAAAATGAGCCTTTTTCAAATCACTTTATGTCATTTAAGTGTGTTTTAGTTAAGTATAAGGCTAACACGCGAGAAGCCATTTAAGACGTCATTACATTAATTGTTAGCAATCAAAGATTCAAATTGAACTTTTAGGCGTGCTTTGATGTGACTTCCTAGTTGTTAAAAACAATAACAAACCACCACCCCCTCGTCACACGTCATCAAAAATGTGTGACCCTCCTTCCACTAGGTGCGTGTCATCATTTATGGACGACTCGTTTGAGTCAAAATGGCTTATGCTGCCACAATGTTCACTTTAAACTGCTCGGCGTGACAGCCGCGCAGGTATCTTACGGACACCGCGCAGCAGTTTAGAAATTCCGCACAGTAAATTTAGAAAAATATAGCCCAAGAAATGTTTACTGTGCAATTTTGCACACGATATTTTTTTACTTTGCACACGGACCAAATGGTCCATAGATCAAACAATGTATTAATTAATGCAAACCGCGCGATACTAAAGCGTGTGAGTACGGCAGTTGCCACCATTCAGTGAACAAATGGCGCAATAACTATAAACTGTCACTGTAGTTTCTAGTTGTAACTGATCTGCCAGTGAGCATAAACTGTCACTGTAGTTCCTAATTGTTACTGAGCTGCCAGTAAGCATAAACTGTCACTGTAGTTCCTAGTTGTCACTGAGCTTTCAATTAGCCAACCGAAAACATTGTGAGAACTAAAAACTGAAGCTGACAACTACAAATTAAAATGACCAAATTAACAATACGTTCTTATGTATTGTGTTTCATCCGGAACTTATGGAACTCAATATTACTTCTTCTAATATAATTAGTTTACATTTCAATGATTCGATATTAGTATATGTCATCATTGTCACGTCTATGGTAATGAACTGCAGTAATAAACAGTCGAGTGACTTCACTCACTAAGGTCAGCTGATGTAGTACGATATTTTGGTTTTTTAATTGCAAATCCGGCTTCGGCTCCGGCATCCGGCCTTATCTCAATTTATAAACCCGACAAGTCCGACCCCTGCAGGATTTTAAAACAAAAATTGAATCCGGTACACCCCTAATACATATATATTTTTGTTTGTTATAAATACAAACTGTATTTAACACTTTTAAAAGGAAACTCTGGATGGCAATATAAGGACTGACCACAATTCACTTTCAGTTTATTTTATTATAAATAATACAATGTTAAAAATTATTTTTCAAAAAAACAATAAACTCAAGCTTCACAATTAGGCAAGAGGTTAAAAAACTTTTATTTAAAAATACTTTAACTTGACATTAAACATTGGATATCAAAATTGTACGCTTCTTTGTTAAAATTTGTTTCGTAAAACTTTCAAGACGAAATTTCACCTCGACCTATGACGTCACTTTGAAAAAAGTTCTAACACACACACACTAATTTCACGTCAGTCTCGTCATGTGTAAGGTCTAAAACCTGAATGTGAAAGCGTAGCATCTAAACCGGTTTTTTTTTTTTTGTTTTGTTTTTTTTTTATATTAATGAAGGATAACCAACATTCACCGTGAGAACTTTTTTTTTTTTTTAGTTAAAAAAATTCCCTTTCAGCGTTCAACGAGGTAAAGACTCATCCATCCTTCAAGCTAATCCTACAGAGCCATGACGTCACGCGCCTATCTGCAATCACATTACCGCTCATACCAGACCGGCAGAGGCTTTTTTAGAAATGTAAATGAAATTATCTCGGGAGACATTTGTGCGGCTGTTGTCGATATTTATTTTATCAGCGGCTTCGTTTCGGTAAGTAGCCGAACAATGAGTCCGAATTTTACTGACATAAAAACTAAGCAAAAAATAAAACTATTTTGTAATAAATAGAAAGAAGGAAAGAGAGAAAAGAAATGAGAGAAAAGAAAGCAGAACAAAATATGAAGTAATTAAGGGAGGAGATCTAAAGGGTGAGAAAGGTCACAGAGAGAGAGAATAGAGGGAGGGAAGGTGTTGGCAGGAAGAAGGAATAGATAGGGGGAGGAAAAAGAAGAAGAGAGAGTATACAGGAGAGGAAAAGAATAAAACATAGTGTTTTGGGCGTAAGTTCCACGTCAGTGGTTCTCAAATTAATTAGCTGGTCAATAAAAGACACCAATCTGTAACAAATGTGAGGTAGATTCATTCAGCCATTTAAGTTTTAATGTTACGAAGATGAAAGGCCAGCAAAAATTGAAACTTACGCGACTATTTGTTTTTAAATTATATTTTTTAAGTTAAATATTATTGGACGATTTCCCCGGCAAATTAGCATTAGACTATGTGATGTTATACTTGGCTGTTTGTTATCAAATATCAAATGTGCAACCAAGACACACACAAAATTTTTTAAGTAATTTTAAAAAACACATAAAAACATGCATTAGAAAATATACGTTTCTTCGATGTGGAACAGTTCCAAATAGAACCAAAATATTAAAAAAGTAAAAAAAACTAAGTTTTTGACTATAAATCCTATATACACGAGACATAACTGTAAGGATGTTCATTAAAATACGCAGGGCAAAACAATCCGAAAATACGAAATTCTATTTAAGTCTCGTAAAACATGTTTAACACAATACGCACCGATCGTGATATATTTTTAAAAAGTATTGTCAATAAGATGCGCACCTTATTGTGCGACAGGAAAGGTTGTTGAACAGAATACGCACCACGACACTCTATCTCAAAAATTAACATGATAAATGGAAATAAATTAATTAATTTAAAAATTCAATAATTCATTAACAGTACATTCGATCGATCTGAAATTTTTATTTATCATTTTTATCATCGGCACGAGTCTGTCTTCAAAATTTCAGATCGCTAGCTTACGAGGAATTGGATTAAAATTGATCTATAGTTTTTTTTGGACAAGCAAGCAAACAAGGGCGCAGACACACCACAATTAATATAAAAGATTTAATTTTTGAAAACACATGCAAAAACCCAAAGTTTTTACTATAAATTCATTTATATACGATACATAGCTATTATAATATGCAGAGCAAAACAATCCGAAAATACAAAATTTTAGTCATGTCTCGTAAAACATCTTTAATTTAATGCGCACCGATCGTGAATATATTTTTGAAAAGTATTGTCAATATAATGCGCACCTTATTGCGTGACAGGAAAGGTTGTTGAACAGAATACTCACCACGACACTCTATCTCAAAAAATAACATTATACATAGAGATAGATAAAAAAAAAATCAATAATTTAATTACTGTCCATACAATCGATCTGAAATTTTGATGCATCATTTTTATCATTGGCATGAGTCTTCCTGCAAAATTTGAGCTCGCTAGCGTACGAAAAAGTGGGTTGAAAATCGATAAAAAGTTTTTTTCTGCAAGCATGGGCTCAGACACCACAATAATATAATATAAAGCATTTTAAAAAATGACCACAATCCGAGTCGAATAATTGTGGGTATTACTATTCTAGATTAACTAGATTTTGCCGGGGCGCCGTGGCGCCTGCGGCGCCCCCTTTTTTTGGGCGCCTACGGCGCCAACCTTTTTTCAAAAGACCAACTAACTTGTACTTTTTTGATAAATACGAAATATTAAACTTTCTGAAATGTACGCAAAGTATTTAATAATAATAGGGGTGTATTTTGCGCACCGATGCACACCAAACAATGACATCATCATATTAAATATTTTTACAGCGCTCATCAACACACGATTTTTCAACTAAATTAACTGCTGTAGACTGTCGTACATCGCTCCTCAGCGTTCCAGATCCAGTGAGTGAGTGACTTGGACTATTATATTATTTATATGTTGAGGAGAAAAGCTTACAGTGGAAAAAAAAACTGTGACCTCTTGTGTTAAGCTGACCTCTTGTGTTAAACTGACCTCTTATGTTAAGCTTTTACTGAGAAACAAACCCAAGTATCAGAGAAAGAAAATAGGGCGCCAACTTCAATCTTCAGACAGTGGCGTTAGTTCTGAGATCAAAGTACTTGCTGTGTTCAACTACGCTGTCAAAATATGCTGTTAAGAGTACGCATAGGAATTCAGTGTATGGTGGAAATCTGAAATATCGTACAAAGTTATTTATCAAATTTTCCGTACATGTTTTATTTATTACAGAAAATTAGAAACAGGCCGTTTAAAAAAAGAAAAGAAAGAGACACACACAAAAAATATTTAAGATAGACTGAACATCAGTCTGATAAAATTAAACAGACTACAGGAAAAATCGTTTTTTACTTGATGTTAACTGACATACTGCGACCATCCTAACAAACATACAGAAAAACGGATGAACATAAAGTCATATAGACTGTCAGCATTAAGTCAAACAGACTGCCAGTACAAAGTCATACACACTGTCAACATTAAGTCATACAGACTGTCGTGAGTACGTGAATGAACTGTTTGATTTACTGAATGGTTGAAAATGAAGATAACGGAAAGTTTTACTTAAGCCGACAGCATGGGATTCGTATGAAGTTCACCTGTCAACCCAGATCAGGTGTAGTCAGGTCGCGTTGACCTGTCATGTTCAGAGACTCGAGTGACAAGAATAGAAACGTGAGAATGCCCCCGAGTAGTAATCAAGATTACGAGTTACCACCGTGAGCTAAAGGCTGGGAGCAGAGAAGAATCCCTCACGAGTCCTAACTTGTTCTTAACTAGTAGTGCCTACAGATTCCTACTAGTGCCTACTGATTCCTACTAGTGCCTACTGATTCCTACTAGTGCCTACTGATTCCTACTAGTAAATACTTATTCCTACTAGTGCCTACTGATTCCTACTAGTACCTACTGATTCCTACTAGTAAATACTTATTCCTACTAGTGCCTACTGATTCCTACTAGTGCCTACTGATTCCTACTAGTGCCTACAGATTCCTACTAGGGCCTACAGATTCCTACTAGTACCTACTGATTCCTACTAGTGCCTACTGATTCCTACTAGTACCTACTGATTCCTACTAGTAAATACTTATTCCTACTTGTACCTACTGACTCCTACTAGTACATACTGATTCCTACTAGTCCCTACTGATTCCTACTAGTACCTACTGATTCCTACTAGTAAATACTTAATCATACTTGTACCTACTGATTGCTACTAGTACCTACTGATTCCTACTACTACATACTGATTCCTACTAGTGCCTACTGATTCCTACTAGTGCCTACTGATTCCTACTAGTGCCTACTGATTCCTACTAGTAAATACTGATTCCTACTAGTGCCTACTGATTCCTACTAGTAAATACTGATTCCTACCAGTGCCTACTGATTCCTACTAGTGCCTACTGATTCCTTCTAGTGCCTAATGATTCCTACTAGTGCCTACTGATTCCTACTAATACCTACTGATTCCAACTTGTGCCTACTGATTCCTACTAGTGCTTACTGATTTCTACTAGTGCCTACTGATTCCTACTAGTAAATACTGACTCCTACTAGTGTCTAACGATTCCTACTAGGGCCATCTGATTCCTACCAGTACATACTGATACCTACTAGTGCCTACTGATTCCTACTAGTACATACTAATTCTACTAGTGTCTACTGATTCCTACTAGTGCCATCTGATTCCTACTAGTACATACTGAATACTGCTAGTGCCTACTGATTCCTATTAGTGCCTACTGATTCCTACTAGTGCCTACTGATTCCAACTAGTACATACTGATTCCTACTAGATGCTACTGATTCCTACTAGTACCTACTGATTCCTACTAGTAAATACTTATTCCTGTAAGTGCCTACTAATTCCTACTAGTGCTTACTGATTCCTACTAGTGCCTACAGATCCCTACTAGTACCTACTGATTCCTACTAGTGCCTACTGATTCTTCTAGTACCACTGATTCCTACTAGTGCCTACTGATTCCTACTTTTACCTACTGATCTACTAGTGCCTACTGATTTATACTAGTAACTACTGATTCCTACTAGTACCTACTGAATACTGCTATTGCCTACTGATTCCTACTAGTACCTACTGATTCCTACTAGTACATACTGATTCCTACTTTTACCTACTGATTCCTACTAGTTCCTACTGATTTCTACTAGTATCAACTGATTCCTACTAGTTCCTTATGATTCCTACCAGTGCCTACTGATTCCTACTAGTGCCTACTGATTCCTTCTAGTGCCTAATGATTCCTACTAGTGCCTACTGATTCCTACTAGTGCCTACTGATTCCAACTAGTACATACTGATTCCTACTAGATGCTACTGATTCCTACTAGTACCTACTGATTCCTACTAGTAAATACTTATTCCTGTAAGTGCCTACTGATTCCTACTAGTGCTTACTGATTCCTACTAGTGCCTACTGATTCCTACTAGTGCCTACTGATTCCTACTAGTACCACTGATTCCTACTAGTGCCTACTGATTCCTACTTTTACCTACTGATCTACTAGTGCCTACTGATTTATACTAGTAACTACTGATTCCTACTAGTACCTACTGAATACTGCTATTGCCTACTGATTCCTACTAGTACCTACTGATTTCTACTAGTAACTACTGATTCCTACTAGTACATACTGATTCCTACTTTTACCTACTGATTCCTACTAGTTCCTACTGATTTCTACTAGTATCAACTGATTCCTACTAGTTCATATTGATTTCTACCAGTACCTACTGATTCCTACTAGTGCCAACTGATTCCTACTATTTCTTCTAATTTCTACTAGTGCCTACTGATTCCTATTAGTGCCTACTTATTTTTACTAGTGCCTACTGATTCGTACTAGTGCCTACTGATTCCTACTAGTTCCTACTGATTTCTACTAGTGCCTACTGATTCCTACTAGTGCCTACTGATTTCTACTAGTGCCTACTGATTTCTACTAGTGCCTACTGATTTCTACTAGTGCCTACTGATTCCTACTAGTGCCTACTGATTCCCACTAGTTCCAACTGATTCCTACTTGTGCCTACTGATTCCTACTAGTGCCTACTGATTTCTACTAGTAACTACTGATTCCTACTAGTGCCTACTGATTCCTACTAGTGCCTACTGATTCCTACTTTTACCTACTGATTCCTACGAGTGCCTACTGATTTATACTAGTAATTAATGATTCCTACTAGTGTCTACTGATTTCTACTAGTAATTAATGATTTCTACCAGTAACAACTGATTCCTACTTTTACCTACTGATTCCTACTTTTACCTACTAATTCCTACTTTTACCTACTGATTCCTACTGTTACATTCTGAATCCCATTGGTTTTTGCTTCGTGGTAGCCGCTTGTCAAGACTGAGTGGCTGTGGCGAATGTCTTCGGTATTAAATATATATAATGTGTAGCTACATGGGACCTGGCCGAAGTCATACAGTTGTTCAGCTTTGGTGCTGTTGTGTTTATTGGGACATTGCGATGTGGTGTGGTGCAGTGGATGGCACCTGTGGTACTATCAAAGTGTAGTACTTTTAATAAGTGGAAAAGTATGTCGAGAAGTTGCATTATGTTGCACGGTCTGCTGAAAACGGCAAAGAAATTATATAGGGGTTATGTGTGGCCAGAAATATAAGGGCGTGTGTGGATTGAGTACACACCAAGTGATGAATTCTGTACAGTGCTCCGTAGCGACGTTCACGTCCTATGAATTAAGTATGCTAAGTATGCTATAGTTTTAGTTCCGCCCCCCACCCAGGCCCCAACCAACTTTGATCACCACTAATCTAGTTACCCCCCCCCCCCCCCTGCTTGCAGTGCTGACTAAACCCGTGATTTACGCCTCCATCTTCAGGTCACCTTGACATCTATAAGCAACTATTTCGGTGCGTTGCGCCCAGCAAATATTTATCCCTCTCCACCGCCAAAGTCCGTGGAGTTCTCTCTTTGGTTTTTTTTTTCTTCTGCTCTTATATTTATAAGCGAATAAAGCTTAAGTTGGGACGATTTTTTAGATCGATTCTTAGTACACGCGATATCAATAAGCCTTATTAACATCGTTAACACATACATTAGCATCGATTCTGCGCCTTTAGATAGCTCTTCTTTTTTTTATCAATCCCGATTCACACGCGCGTGTTTACACGATGGCCAATTATTTGCTGATCAACCGCTGTGACGTGTAAATAAGTAATATTTTAAAGCAAAGAAATCAATTTTTTTTTTACCTTTTCCAGCTTTGACCTTTTTTTTCTTCAAATATTTGAATAAAATATAGATCTATTCTTGTTTTGTTGACATTGTAAATTGTTTTATTTAATCTCGTAATCATCTTATTATATAAAAAATTGTGTGTGCCAGTTTGGCCTTTATATTACTACACAATTCATCTAATGGCCATGTAACTGTGTGAAGTTGTTGAGAACAATGTCGCATTGGTTAAATAATAATAATAATAATAATAATGATAATAATAATAATAATAATAATAATGATAATGATAATGATAATGATAATGATAATAATAATAATAAAATTAATAATAATAATAATAATAATAATCACGACTTATTGGGGACAAGTGCCAGAAATGCCACTTCTTTTTTCATAAATGAGCTACATAAATATACTATTTATTCGGTCGATCGATATTTCGGTAACTTGTTGAGAACATACCCCGAAAAGTTTCCTTTCATTAAAAAAAGAATTAAATTACCACACATTGGTTTCTTTTCATTCCATTTCTCCTGATATTGTTGCAACGCGACGTGTAAACTAATACACTCAATATATAATAAATACTTGGTACCAATGTTCCCAACAAGCTGCGTGGCAGTGCGGCCGCACAGGTATCTGACCGACGCCGCGCAGCTTTTTAGAATTACTGCGCAGCGAATTTGGTAAAATATTGATTAAAAATGGACGCTGTTTAAGTTTTTCAAACGAGTTTTCTTACTTTGCTCATGGACCAACGAACCTTAGAGGGAACATTGCTTGGAACTTGAACAAATATTTCAAATATTTGTATCATTTTAAGAAAAACAAACTCGAGCTCTAATTACCTTTAAATTGAAAATTAGCATTCAGCCGTTTTTAAATGTCTTACTGTTTGATGATATCTTGTAACTATTGTTACATTATTAACGTTCATCTTACTGGCTGGTGATATCATGTAACTATTGTTACATTTTTAACGTTTATCTTCTTGCATTACATCGCCTTCAAGATAATCATTTCAATGGGCATGTACAGCACGTTCTGACCAAAAACTGACAGCAGATTGTGCCTTGAAGCCGTGGGTTGTAACAAACAAATGACAGCAAGTGAGAGACAAAGACAAGAATTAATTCCGAAACAGGGACGTGGACCAGGACTTATTGATGAGATCGATATCTGTGACAAAGAATTAATCGATGAAGCTTCACGTTGACTGGCGATTTATTCAAACAGCTTCAAGGGAATATAAGTGACAGATGCAGAGTTTACCCCTCCCCCACCTCAAATGTTCCCTTTATGGCTCGCTGGTCTGTGTGCAAAGCTAAAAGACACTCTTGCAAAGTTGCACAGCATCTATTTCGTGTGCATATATTATAAAATTTGCAGTGCGGTAATAATAAATTGCTGCGCGACATCGTTCATATATCTGCGCGGTCGCGCAGTGGCGCATCTTAAAGGGAACATTGCCCACCACCCTTCAAACTTCAATCTGTGAGCGTTGCCAGTTTTAGGATATCCCTATCACAAGTTGCTGCTCCATGAAGAGCCGTAGAAGATACAAAGACTGACTGTTGCCCAATAGCCTCCTTGAAAGTCCTACTCTCCGACCACGAACAACACACAGAAAAACGCTGGTACACGACAATGTGACATTGTAAGAAGCCATCAGAGCTAATTTATTTTATTTTTTTTAACTTAACACAAATTTTTAAACATTATAACTACAACAAATAACTAGACAAACTGTAGCGCCTAGACTACAAAAAAAAAGTTAACAATGGCGGAATTGTTGCTAAAGGTATTTCACAAAATTGGCATTTAATTAAAGACAACGGTCTTGATAAGAAACATTTTTACATTAACTCCGTTTACTCCACGGGTATTCAGCCACCTATTATATTGAAATGTCCTTTCTTCTTGAACACCACATATTATTATACGAAAATTAATTTATTATTTGTCTTAAACAAAAATTACTCCTGGTCTTTCAAGATTCTTTTTTTAGCGCCAAAATTGTATTTGATTTGTTTATAGACGCATTAGTTTAGGAACTGGCTGACTTTTGTTATGTTCTAGGATCCCTGTACTATTTTTATGTTCTAAGATCCCTGTACTATTGTTATGTTCTGGAATCCATGTACTGTTGTTATGTCCTAGAATCCCTGTACTATTGTTATATTCTAGGATCCATGTACTATTGCTTTGTATTATGGTCCAGTTACTGATTTTCATTATTTTAGATTTAGATTCGTCCTCAGTCTTCTAATATTTGCTGTTATTCTTTTCACGTAAAATATAAGCAGCGGTTTACTATAGGTTTCAAATAATATAGCTAGTTAATTTTTTTTTCCAGCTGAGCCGCTGGGCTAGTCGAAAAAAACAATTGGTGGAGAACAAAGACTGGGTTGAATACAATATATTCTTTTATATACTAGGGTAACATCCGTCATAAATGATTGCATTTTTTAAAATAAATACATTTCAGCTGCAATCTATTAATTTTTTAAATAATGTCCATCATAATAAAAAATAATGTAAGAAAGAAATTTGATTTATTTTATTTATTGTTATTTTATTCATTTATTTCCAAATTTAACAATTTATGCGGACGTTTGAAAATAGTTATTTTTTGGTGCAGTAATTTGGAGCGCTGCTTTTTAAAATTAGTATTGTCACGGGCGGACGAACATACATTGCAAATTATGTTTATTGATATTACAGAAACTCCTTCTATATGGCAGATAGATACATTGTTTGATTAACTACATGTTGTCGCAATGTATGAATATCATTAAGGGTTCAAAAAATAGTTCCTAAACTTTGATACCCTATAACGACTCTCCCTTTAAACCAACGTAAAATTCTTATCAAAACATACGCAAACTTTAATGTGCATTCACGCCACAAACTATATACAAACGGACCTCGCTTAGTCGAACTTCCATAAGTCGGAAACCTCCCAATAAAGAATCAATTGTTAGGTCCCGGCCTATTTCCATAAGACTAATGTAGTTTAGACTTAGATCTCCTTAACTCGAAGATTTTTGGCTTCCGACTTCCCTTAGTCTAATTTTCCAAGGTGTTTGGGTTATTATTCTGAGGTGACATTTCAGAACACGTGTTCTGTAGAGCCATGTAAACGGGCGCAAATTCTTATCTTAGTGCATGTCACAAGGGATTAAGCGACTCTTGCAAGTACCAAAAAAATGACCAACACAAGAAAAAGGAATGGCGTGAAGAAAGGTAACTGATTCACACCCCTTTGATGGATGTTGTGACTCTTTTAAAAAAGAAAAATCTTACTTCTCCCACCCCTCTGTGGAAGGAGTAAAGTGAGGGAGGGGATGGAAGGCGTCTCCTCCCACGGGCATGTGTCGGTATGTCAAAGCAAGTTGGCTTCCTTTCATATGACACATCTCTTTCCTGTCAAGCCTTCTAGCCGGTATAGCTGTTCTCCCACCCTTCAATTTCAACATTGTCCTTGATAACCTGCACCTATTATGACATTTCCCTAACTCGAAAACTCCGTAAGTACATTTTGTTCGGGTCCCTTTGAGATCGATTTTGAGGTCCGACACAAGGGTTAACACACCAACTTTAATTATAATTATTGGACAACATAAACATACATTGAGGTGACGTTAATCAAAGTATATTACGAGGTGACGGCACTGAATGCTGGAAGGTTAATCAAGAACCAGAACGGGCTCAAGGCGCGATGATGTGAATGAAAATAAAAACTAAACAAAACTCATTCGCTTGATCTCAGGGTCTGTGAGCATGTGTTTGTGTTTAACTTACAGAAACACCAACCAGTTTATTTGTAGTTCAGTTACAGAAACACAAACCAGTTTATTTGTAGTTCAGTTACAGAAACACAAACCAGTTTATTTGTAGTTCAGTTACAGAAACACAAACCAGTTCGGTTTATAGTGGACTTACGGAAACATTTAGCCAGTTCATCTGTAGATCAGTTAGAGAAACACTAACCGTTTTGGTTGTAGTGAAATTCTCAGAAACACTTACCAGTTCTGGTAACATATCGTGTTTTAGGTTTTACTCTCGAGCACGAAGTCTTGATGTTGGTATTTCAATTGTTTCCCAGTGCTCGATCGGACGACGACGCGGGATCGAACACGTGATGACGTCATCGAGTTGCTCGGACCCAGGCATTCCACCTAAATACAAGATGGATTAACGCCACCCTCACCCCGGTCATCCATCCCGACACCCCGATCTCAGCAACTCGTTACTGGCCGCTCGGTGCATGGAGGTGGAGGGGGTGCAGCCAAGTGTGATCGTATCACTGGCAATCAAATCCCTTACACAAGGGGGCGCTCACGTTCAATGGTAGGGTCATTGACGGGAGGGGGGTGGGTAATGACGGTAGGGTAAGTCTGAAAGGTAAATGACGGGGGGCTGGTGTGGTAATTGATGAGGAAGAGGTGGAAGGTCATTGGGGGAAATTCTGGGTGAAGTGTTGAGAGAGAAGATCAAAAGAAGAGAAGAGGTACACGAATTTGAAGTGAGAAACATTGGTAGAAGGGGGGGGGGATATTTTTTGTATGGTGTTGCTGGTAATTGAGTCTTACAACTTTTAAGTGGTGTAGCTAAACTCTAAAAACATTAGTGTATGGGGGATTTTTTTGTATACAAGTCATTACGACTGACATAGTGAAAGTGATATACATGTGGCGGACTCGCTGTCTAGGGGGATTTTTAGGTCCACCCGTTTTGACCACAGATATAACATCAGGCGTACAGTAGTGTGGTAAAAGTATTCACGAGACTTGACTCAACAGAGAAAATGACGTTTATTTACAGTATATATTGACATATCTATATCCATAGCAATACAGTGTAGCAGCTATCATAGAATACATTCACTGTGTTTGTCTCTCTCTCAACATATCGATAAAACAGGACTGTCCTGGTCCACGCTCAACACTCGTCCCTCTGCCTGCTTAATACACACTGTTCCCTCATTGACACTCTCACCTGACATCTCTACACACTCCCCTGTGAACACCCGGTGAGCGAGTATTCAAGTCCACGGGTGTTCACGCTTTGTTTATCATTCACCCTACATTTTCGCTCAGTCATTCTCACACCATAACATCTAACCGTGACAATACATACCATAATTTGTAGGAAAATTTAACATATATTTAACTTACTTTGTTCACTTAAAGACAATACTTTAAGAGTTAATAGGCGTTAAATTTGATTTTTAAATTAAATGGCATTGTAAATGGTAATGTTGACGTAAATGGTGTTGTAAATGGTACACTTGCGTAAATGGTGTTGTAATGGTAATGTTGAGGTAAATGGTGTGGTAAATAATAATGGTAAGTGTATTGTAAATGAGCCCGTCCAGAGTAAATAGCAGGAAATGACGCCAGAGGATGACTGATTCGTCCAACCGGTAGAGCTGATTAAACCAACTGACCAAAAATTGTGACCGTGCTACTTCCGGTCAATTGCTCCCATGCTAATCTTGACCAGCCTCGCTGGCCCTGGACATGGCTGTCATCAATCAGACGATGACCACTCGTCCGAGGCCGATGTGTGGCCATTTCTATGGCCCTTTATGTGTTCAGTTGGGTGGCCCATTGTGTGGCCCTTTTCACGTTGGATCTTTGTCAGAAATGAGTCTCGGAGGAAGATGAAATGAAGAACAGAGGCGTAGCCACAGTGTGAGGCGCCCGGGAAGGAAATTTTAATTTTTATCAAACGCCACCCCAATCTCCACCGGACAAACCCTATTTTATCTCCATACTATAATGTTTTCATGTTCGCCAATTAAATGTAAATGCCCCCATTATCCTCCCAGACTGCATTGGGCAAAACTTCCTCGTCTGACTCCAATATTTATTGTTTGTGTTAATTCACTGAATAAATAATTTCTATAGCGGATCTCACACATTTAAATGCGGTGACATTGGTGAACTAATTAAGATTGATCGTGTAGGTAAACTTTTTGTTAACCCCCCCTACCCGAAAAAAAAAGAAGAAAAAAAAAAAGAAGAAGAAGGAGAAGAATGAATCATTTTTTTAAAAAATATATAGACTATTTGACATCAATTTTAATTACAGTATCCTTTTCCACGATTTGATTAAATCTTTAGAAGCAACGGATTTCGGAGAAATTTCTTTCTGGTTCATGTTAACGTTGGCCTACACAAGATTCATGTCTCATTGCTCTTGTTTAATTTCCACAACATATTATAGAAGTTACAAGTAAGATGTGGAAACTAAAAGATACCCCTCGCCAAAAAAAAATAATAATAATAATTTTTTTTTTTTTGTGTGTGTATCATGCCATTTAATTTTGATAGAGTTTGAATATTGCGCCCCTTAACTCAATTATATTAGCAGAAATAATCTCGGCGCCCTGAGCTGAGCTCCCCGTCACCCCCACCTCCATCTGTTTGCACGCCCCGGTAATAGTACATTCTACCACCCCTGGCAGTTTTGACACTCAGAAATCGGCGATAAAGTCTGCTACATCTTTAAAACGCAGAAATTTTGTATGGACAAAGTTTAAATGGAAGCATAATTTTCAGACAATAATATTTAAAAGTAGATCTACCAAAGATCAAGTAATAACTTTTTCTTTTAAAAAAACCCAACAAAAACAACGAAATAATTGTACAACCTCCAAGGTCAAATAAAATAGCTTTGAGCTGCCAGGCATTTCTTTTTTGTTTGCTAAAGATTTTTTTTTTTTAAATTCTCCTTCAGCTGACATTTGTCCAACATTGCCGCCATGGAACTCACACGCTACCTGCAAACGTGTTTGTTTGTCTTTCTTTAAATCTAAATTTGAATAAATCCTAAGGTTAAGTTTGTTTCTCACTCTTCATAAGGAGAGGACACCCGCTTCTCTTTGAGAAAGGCTAAATATTTAATAAATAGGCTTAATCTCTTATCTCAGGGATTGATTTTTTTATTCAAAAACCAACTAGATCTATTTCTTATCGGCGTAATTTGGGGTTTAA
Source organism: Radix auricularia (assembly GCA_002072015.1). Lineage (NCBI taxonomy): Eukaryota > Metazoa > Mollusca > Gastropoda > Lymnaeidae > Radix > Radix auricularia. The sequence goes on along the minus strand of MUZC01000799.1, from coordinate 130,648 downwards.
GTACAAGTGATTTTTTTTCCTTGGTAGATACGAATAATGTGAGAACCCTTTATTGAATTTTTTTTTTTTTAAAGAGTCAAACGTTTTCTGTTTTTATTTCTTTTTGAACTCATTCAGGCTGGAAGGGGTTAAAATTGCCTTCGCACGTAGAGTTCTCTCGTCTTATCGTGCTATTAGTAAACAGTTTACACACACTCACAACGAATTAGTCTACTCGTCTGAGTACTTAAACATCTCCGCATGAACAGCTTTTAACGGCAGAGGGTTTAGCGTACAGACAAATAGCAGAAATAGAATACTTGATATAAGATTGATTCAACAAACTAGAACAGTTGTAAGATTGATTCAATAAACTAGAATAGTTGATATAAGATTGATTCAATAAACTAGAGTAGTTTATATAAGATTGATTCAATAAACTAGAATAGTTGATATAAGATTGATTCAATAAACTAGAATAGTTGATATAAGATTGATTCAATAAACTAGAATAGTTGATATAAAATTGATTCAATAAACTAGAATAGTTGATATAAAATTGATTCAATAAACTAGAATAGTTGATATAAAATTGATTCAATAAACTAGAATAATTGTAAGATTGATTCAATAAACTAGAATAGTTGATATAAAATTGAATCAATAAACTAGAATAGTTGATATAAGATTGATTCAATAAACTAGAATAATTGTAAGACTGATTCAATAAACTAGAATAGTTTATATAAAATTGAATCAATAAACTAGAATAGTTGATATAAGATTAATCCAATAAACTAGAATAGTTGATATAAGATTGATCCAATAAACTAGAATAGTTGATATAAAATTGATTCAATAAACTAGGATAGTTGCTATAAAATTGATTCAATAAACTAGAGTAGTTGATATAAAATTGATTCAATAAACTAGAATAGTTATAAGATTTATTCAATCAACTAGAATAGTTGATATAAGATTGATCTAATAAACTAGAAAAGTTGATATAAGATTGATTCAATAAACTAGAACAGTTGTAAGATTGACTAAATAAACTAGAATAGTTGATATAAGATTGATTCAATAACCTAGGATAGTTGATATAAAATTGATTCAATAAACTAGAGTAGTTGATATAAAATTGATTCAATAAACTAGAATAGTTGTAAGATTGATTCAATAAACTAGAATAGTTGATATAAGATTGATTCAATAAACTAAAATAGTTGTAAGATTGATTCAATAAACTAGAATAGTTGATATAAAATTGATTCAATAAACTAGAATAGTTGTAAGATTGATTCAATAAACTAGAATAGTTGATATAAAATTGATTCAATAAACTAGAATAGTTGTAAGATTGTCTCAATAACTAGGATAGTTGATATAAAATTGACTCAATAAACTAAATTAGTTGATATAAAATTGATTCAATAAACTAGAGTAGTTGATATAACGTATTACATAATCAGAACAAACTTTTAACCCCGCTGTTTACCTCCTCATTGTCTTTCTCAAAGCCCCCGCCCCCCCCCCCTCCACGACCAGTGCTCTGTTCAGTCTTGCAGGACGTGTGTTTAAATGTTTCTTTGTGGTCTATTTCAATGCATCTTTTTAACTCGCACTTCTTTTTCAATAATCAACAGCTAGTAAATATTCTGTGTCACTTTTACTTTAAGACAACAATTATTCAAACTAACTTCTCAAACCCCGATTTTTGATCTCTCTAAAATTGCATGTCTTGCATGTACACGGAAATTTACACATAAAAAGAAACGTAAAAACCAAGTTTTTGACTATAAATCCTTTTATATACGAGACATAAAAAAATAATGTTCATTATAATACGCAGCGCAACACAAACTAAAAATATAAAATTTTAGTAGTAAAATTTTTCTAATATAATACGCACCTGTAGGGAATATATTTTTTAAAAGTATCATCAATATAATACGCACCTTATTGCGCGACAGGAAAGGTTATTCAATAGAATACGCACCACGACACTAGCTCAAAAATTAACATGTTACATAGAGATAAATTAAGGTAATCTAAAAATTCAATAATCTAATTACAGTACATTCGATCGATGAGAAATTTCGATACATCATTTTTATCATCGACACGAGTTTGCCTACAAAAGTTCAATTCACCAGGATGTGGGGAAGTGGGTAAAAAATTGATTCAAAGTTTTTTCGGCACGCAAGCAAGCAGACACCAAGAGTTAATATAAAGGATCTAATAAATATTTATGAAAAGCAAATACAACATTATTGAACGAAAAAATGAACCCACTTCATTTAACAAATCTGATCGCTAGAACTGTATACCTTGAAACTTTTAACGTTTAAACTACACGTCTATATTTTTTAATGTTTAAACTACGCCTCTAAATTTCTTAGACCAACGATTCTCAAACACTTCGTGCCGATTTTTAAAAAAATGTTTTAAAACGAACACCGCATGCAAAAGTTCGTGAGAACCGCTGCCCAGAAATACATCTTCAAATGAAAATAACAGATCGAGTCCAACTGTTCCTACTTCTAACTGTAAAATCTCTGTGTTGTAAATGTGTCTCAAGTTAAAGGTAAACCCATTTTAAAATGTGCTGAACAATTAGAAGTGATCTTCTTAAACAGCTTAACGAAATTTTCGTATTCCCATTTTTGCTGCCTAAACAATTCATGTTCAGCAATGTGAAGAAAATTTGTTTTTGAAACCCTGCTTCCATCTCTATACGAGTGGCACATCTGTGTATGCCAATAATGATTCATTTCCATTATTTCTCTTCTATTAAAAAAAAAATAAAAAATCCGTGCAAGCTTCTGTGCCACCAATTAGTTCCGCAAACACGCCAATGGGCACGGCCAATCTGTAACCGGAAATACACAAGGTCTAAACCATCCCACAAACACACGCTATTGTACTTACGGCTTCATAGTGATCATTTCCGACAACTATTTGACAAATAGTGTGTGAGTATGTGTGTGAGTGTGTGTGTATGTGGGTGTGTGTATGGGTGTGTGAGTGTGTGTGTGAGTGTGTGTGTGAGAGTGTGTGAGTGTGTGTGGGTGTGAGTGTGTGTGTGAGTGGGTGTGTTTGTGTGTGTGTATGTGGGTGTGTGTATGGGTGTGTGTGTGAGTGTGTGTGTGAGTGTGTGTGAGTGTGTGTGAGTGTGTGTGGGTGTGTATGTGTGTGAGTGTGTGTGTGAGTGGGTGTGTTTTGTGTGTGTGTGGCGGTGTGTGTATGTGGGTGTGTGTATGGGTGTGTGTGTGTGTGTGTGTGTGTGTGTGTGAGTGTGTGTGTGACTGTGTGTGGTTGGTGTCAGTGCTAATCGCCCGCGGCATGGGAAGCAAAACGCCATGCTGTGCAGCTAAAGTATCGCCGCTGATACCAAAAAAATTAAGTCACGCGATATGGCCGTGTCACGTGAGACAGATGTGTCGTGGTCACGTGAGGGGATACCATTATCATTCTGTCACGTGACATGGGTGTTAATTGGTAAGGGGTGGGATTTACTGTCAAGCTGTTTAAAATCTAATGACTGAACTGGTAAACGTGGGTGACATCTAAGGTATCCTTCTAAGATTTCATAAGGGCTTTTTTTTTTCAGAATAATAATTAAATATTAATTGAAAATTATAAACTTGTCTTATCTCAACTAGTGCCACATATGCCAATCCTAGAGACGCTCTTCCTCGCGCAAATACATGTATATCGAATTCATTTTAATTAGGGCTTTGGAAATTAACTAATAATTTCTCGATTAATCGTTAAATATGTAATTGATTAAACATTTATTAAATTATTTAAATCGATAAAAATTCGATTAAAATTTAACAAAATATTTATAAAAAAAAATTTTCAATTTATTTTTTTTTTAAATAAACAATATATTAGCCCAGATCATAGGATCTGTATCGCCGAGGAACATATTACAACAGTCCATAGCAGTTAAAGAAAGATCAAATTATTTTTTTGTCTATGAGACACGGGAAATAACTGAATAAAGCAAAAAATGTCAATTACCTGATTTTTGTTACTTCCCTTGAGATGTTTGCCTTTAATTGTTAAATTTTCAAAAGTTAACGATTAAATTTTAATTAATCGTTACCATCCCTCGTTTTAATATAGTTAATTCAATTCCGGCATACTTCCGTCTCGCGAGACGATGGTGCATCACCGTTGGGTTGGGTTGCATTTTCTCGAGTGGCTGTGCAGTCCTATCCTTGAGTGACAGACTTTGCCACAGATTTTACACACGAGTTCTGTGCTTCCAAATGTTTTGGCATTTCTCCTAGCTCTTCTGTCTGCAGTCTCCTTCATTCCTAATATAGGTAGAATCATGTTATTACATCCAGTAGGTAGAACTTGGGGTAATTGATATACTGAATGTGACGTGCGCATGCCCTCTTCAGTTCACTTGACCATTTTTTCACCCAGTCTCTCGTCTTCTTTAAAGTAAGACTCCGTTTAAAATTTAAGAAGCTTACTGATCGTTACATATAAAGTATCTTAAGAACGTTCATAAACTATATTAACATTTTTATTAAAAAATTAGAACTCAATGATTCTTCGGTTTGCAATACTCCATATTCATTCCACCATTATAATTTTAATTGAACCCACTGGAGCGCAGGGACCCTAAGGCTAGGAATGCCCGAAATTGGTTGTTCGAAAATTAGTTTTTCTCCTCTGACTTTGAAAATTTTGGGAAGTCTTTATGCGATTCGCGTTTTTTTTTTTTAAAGGTTTAACTTAATACAGTACTGATGTATTATTTTTCCTAAATGTCCTACGGGCTACGATTTTAACAGCGACCCGCACGCTTTGATCAAATAGCAAACGGTAAATTCTACTTGTTAACGGATAACACATGGACGCACCAGATAGATGGTCCTTTACAACGCGTCTTAAATTTTCTAGGCTGCAGATGGACTGATGGTTTATTTACGTGATTATTACAATTTCAATCCATAACATTTTTTTAAAAATAATAATAATATTAAAATATTACTAGTTTTGCGGAAATCAACGATTAATTAATCGATTAAACATTTAAATTTGTAATCTATAAAAAAAAATTATTTGATCGATTAAAATTCGATTAAAATTTTAAAACATTTTTCAAATATTTTCCCCTCTTATTTATTATTAATTTATATTTATTTGTTTACTTACATATTTTTCCTCGGATTATTATAATTTATTTAAACGACCATACGTAAACAAAAAGGTTTTTCTTACTTATTTCGTGCATTGCTGAACGAATTTGCTGTGTTACGTCACAAAATTTTGGAGCCAAGGAATTACAGCGACTTAACCGATTTAGCGAAATATTGAATCACAACTTAACGGGATTTATAATATATGCGTTATAAAATTGTAATTATTCAAAATTAATCGATGTATCGATTTTTCCAGATTAATCGAACACAAAATTTTAATCGTACCATCCCTAAATATTAATACTAAACTTTGGGTAATTTCTTGAGGTAATTTCATTATTGGCTTTTAAATGTTGCGGTGTCTCTTTCGTGGTAACCCACTCCCCATTTCACGCCAGTCGGATAAAGTGCATTTGGCTTTAGACTTCAGAACAAATCTACTCTGATCGGTTCTGGTTTAAATATATCCACCAGCTTGACTGACTGGCGGGTTATAAACGCCTGATCTGACAGACTTCACCCTGTTCATTTCTTGGCCGCGTCAAGATGTTTTTCGCTACGAGAGATCGTCCAACGACTTTTCCAACTCGAGGGGGGGGGGGGGGGATGGCTAAAAATAGCACCGTGTTTGTGGTTAAATTTAAACTCGTTGTGACGGCTTGACTGAGGGGGGGGGGGATGGGTAATTAAGTTTAGAAAAAATGGTGTCAGTATTAACAAGGAGATCCTTAAATAGTGAGTGTCCAAAATACGCCCTCGTGGTGTGAAGATTTTTTTCCTCAACTTCTCTGACCTGATTTTCTCACTATCGAATCACTCTGTTAGGTTAAATAATTTACATAGACATAGACTCCCCCCCTCTCCCACACACAGACAGTTTCTTCTCTACTTATTTGATAGGCTGACAAAATGTTAATTTTTTTTTTTCATCAAATTTATCTCCACATTTGAGACTATATGTTTAACATATTCAGTAACGTATAAAGACTCCATTAAGATGTAAAATTCTGCAATAGACAGTTGTTTTTTTCTGCTATGCAGATTTCAGACAATCGTGTTTTCTTTAGTTTCATACCAATGAATTCGTTTCATCAATGTCAATACTTTTATACCGCGTGCCCTGCTGTTATCTTCCGATGGCTTGAATTGGTAACTACCTAACTACCTATCTAATTTAATGCGCAGTCAGTGTCTGTATCTATAGAAGACCAGAAGGGAAGGAACGGCTATGTGACATTTTTGAATTTTTTAAAGTTATCCCCTGTATCTGATATGGGGGGGGGGTCGAAAATAGTATGTTCTGAATGAGGTTTTATGAAAATATTATGTATATGACCATATTAAAAACTAAAATCTGTTTGTTTAATTTATAAGAAATATGTAGAATTTTAAACATTGAAACTTGAGTATCTCAAAAGTACATATATATGATAAAAAATGTCGTTATGTTTGTTGGCACAAATAATATCTCTATCTCAGGGTCAAGAGAGAGAATGTTTCTTCTGTTGTTTTTGTTTTTCCTTTCTTTTCATTTTTTAAAATCATATAATATGTTTAAGATGTATGTAAGTAATTATTTAATGTTTTTGTACTGATGAAGGCATTAGCCGAAACGTCTACTGTTATTAGTATTAGTTCATAAATAAAGCTTACAAACGTCAAATGTTAGACTGTTACGATATCAGCGCATTCTTGAACTCATGGTCAGTTTGAAACGCATCTTTTATGTCATCTCTCTTTATGGAAACTAAGTTGTAATTTTTGTTTAAACAAATAATAGCTCTATCGAAGGGTCAAGAGAGAGAATGTTACTTCTGGTTTTTTTTTTTTGTGCTCACATTTGATTAGCCAGATCCTAAAGGTATCCTGAAGACACAGAGAGCCATTTGATCTGCCAGTTGTCTACAGTGTCTGACAGTTGTCTACGTCTCTTGTTTTATACCTTTCTGATTGTTTATATTTAAAAAATTCGATGTAGAATTAGGCTTTATTTGAATTAGTTTTTCCCGTACTCATGTATCCTGCCAGTTTTTTCGTACTTATGTATCCTGTCAGTTTTTTCCCGTACTCATGTATCCTGCCAGTTTTTTCGTACTTATGTATCCTGTCAGTTTTTCCCGTACTCATGTATCCTGCCAGTTTTTCCCGTACTCATGTATCCTGCCAATTTTTCCCGTACTCATGTATCCTGCCAATTTTTTCCGTACTCATGAATCCTGCCAATTTTTCCCGTACTCATGTATCCTGCCAATTTTTCCCGTACTCATGTATCCTGCCAGTTTTTTTCCCGTACTCGTGTATCCTGCCAGTTTTTTCCGTACTCATGTATCCTGCCAATTTTTCACGTACTCATATATCCTGTCAGTTTTTCCCGTACTCATGTATCCTGTCAGTTTTTCCCGTACTCATGTATCCTGCCAATTTTTCCCGTACTCATGTATCCTGCCAGTTTTTTCCTGTACTCATGTATCCTGCCAGTTTTTTCCCATACTCATTTATCCTGCCGGGATGCATCCACTGTTCTCTAATTCCATTCAGACGTGTTTGCCTTAAGTTATATGTTTGTTCCCGTATGTGTCAATGAGAATGTGAACTTGTCTGTTTTCTTTGTTTTTACCACAGCCCAATGCCAACAACAAAAAACATGTTTACATTGTAACCTGTAGAAAACATGTCTGCGTGCTGGCGCTTACGTTCACTCGCCCTGTGACTTTGGCGTCTATTGACAAAGGCCACTTTAAATACCGAAATTAACACGGTAGTGGTCAAGCAATGACCATTCGTGGGAGGTCGTGTCAACGCACCGTGAATGCGATAATATCAGACCATTGTCAAAGATAAATAACTACACTCAACACTGTATTCACTGAAAGAATGCTAGTTAATGTAGTCATAATACCGTCTCTGATAAAGATTAACGACTTGGCTGCCACTGTGGAGATCTGTGGCTTCTGTCACAGTAAACGTCAATGTCGGTGCCCCACCCACATTTACGTTGTCTGTCACTGATCACGTTGGTGCCACGAACATTACGTTTAAGCACTTGTTTAACAACGGTCGACATATGATGACGTCAATGAAATAAATCACTTCTATTCTCCTTTATAATTTATAAAGTGCTTTAGGTTATTTCAAGGGTGTTTCCTTTGGTTGCGCACCCCTCCCCCCTCCCTGGGCACAGGTCAAGAGAACTATGAACACTTACCCCAGGAGAGGGCTAAAAAAACACAATTTCTTGGGTCAAATCTACACAGCTAACTAAAATTAAAGGACATCAATTTATAGAACAATCTCATGACTTGAGGCGGACTCGAGTGTTATTCTTGACGCCAGGACCGGTCATCTGGACAAAACATTAACAGTGAAGACAGTGTAAGGAAAGACTACCAATAGCGAAGATATTATAACGACAGAGTACCAATAGCGAAGATATTAAAAAGACAGAATACCAATAGCGAATACAGTATAAAGACAGAATACCAATAGCAAAGATATTAAAAAGACAGAATACCAATAGCGAATACAGTATAAAGACAGAATACCAATAGCGAAGACAGTGTAAGGACAGAATACCAATAGCGAAGATATTATAAAGAAAGAATACCAATAGCGAAGACAGTATAAAGACAAAATACCAACAGTGAAGTCAGTATAAAGACAGAATACCAGTAGCGAAGACAGTATAAAGACAGAATACCAATAGTGAAAACAGTATAAAGACAGAATAGCAATAGCGAAGACAGTATAAAGACAGAATACCAATAGCGAAGACAGTGAAGAGAATGTAACCGAGAGATAGAAGGTTACCTGGCCACTCATCGAAGAGGGGGTTGGGTATGTTTGGTGACACTGACAGTTTTGGAAGTCTAGAGGTGTAATGTCAAGATTCTGTCAGGGTGGTAAAAAAATTATTAAGCCGGGAAAAAAACTACTGGACTATGATACTGATGAGGATGATTTACACCGCTACACAATACAGGACATTTTATTTGCAACTGATCTGTAGCGTTTACATTTAAATATGGTTTTGTTTCCAAGCACCCCCACCGCCTGGTTTAGTTTCCCGGGTTTGTACCCAGCTCCCTTACTCTCATATTAGTATGTCCCAGCTTACATCGTTAAATTAATGTTGAAATGAACTCTCACTTGAAGCACACTAACAAAAATACTTTGATGTGTAATGTTTTCATGATTTAAAAAGACAGAGAAATGCCGAGTTATAAAATAATTCAATGTTTATTCCCATCACAGGGATGACGTGGAGATGGGGGAGGGGTTGCCTGGGCCATAGTGGGTCAAGTATGTGGTCTAAGAGGAAATAAATTATTTTAATCTACGTTCACATCACGTGACTCACACATTTTTCATGAAATGTATGGCTAAAGTTGATATAAGTTATTGGAATCTATATTCCTATCACAAGGTGGGGTGGTGGGGGACGCTCAAGCAAAAATGAGTCAAGTCTACGACATAAAGGGAGATAATATCATAGACCCTGTCTTCTGCGATGACAGACGTAGACGCTACTTCCAGGCCTCGCCGAGATTCGGATCTTGTAACAAATGTGTCCTGGGAGTACTGGTGAGAGGACGGTGAGGCCGCCTCTAAATTTACGTTCTAAAGATGTCTGACCTCATTAACAAAATATGTGCCACGGCGCATGCGCACTAACTGACTTCTGGGAAAAAAAGTATTTCGGTGCCAAATTATATTTAGTGTCTATGTGTATGGCTGTGTGTGGGTGTGAGTGGGTGTTTTAAGAAGTCGGCTAGCTGCAAAAATAAAGATGTATCCATTCTTGAACTTAGTTTTGTAACTAATCAACCTGGCGTCTGAAATCCAGGCCAGCGGTTCCCAGATTTCACCGCATGGCATCCAGGTGTCTCGTCAAAGTCCTCGTTTCCATGAAGAAAAAGTTTTATGTTTAGACAAACATAGACTGATAAATAATTATATTTATGTCAATAAAACCTTGAAGGTCTATTTTTTTAAAAAAGTAATTGGGGACTTTGTGTTAATAATTTGGTTTCTTACTTTTCCCTGAAACGAATGTTTGAAATCCAAGCCACCCCCTCACCCCTAAAGACAACCATAATTTAGAAGCCCAACTTTATCAAATGTTTCACCTTCACGCCACGTGAATATAATGTTCATTTCACGAGTCAATTATGAAATAAAATAACGGGGATTTCTTCTGCCAGAACAAACCCGTGCAAGCAAACGGTTTTCAGAATTCTTGTTCATTTAATGTTGTATTTGTTACTATAAATAACCACACATCAATGGCATTAATAGATACCCATTCCTTCTATTGGCGGGGACAAAACGGAGATTTCCCAGTGATTAAAGAAACGTAAAGTTTGCATTCATAACGCATACATCTTTTATTCAAGCAATTAGTCGAAGCTAACCTCGCGCCCCTCGATACATCAACACAAATTGTGTCATCGCCCCTATAATAAATTAACATTTTAACGTCCTCTTTTCACATCGCGGATGTGTAAACATAACAAATTTAATTTAAGGGGTAAAAACATTAATAGCCGGTTTACACGTACAAACTGTAATCAAAATATGTAATTGTGAACCGGCTATAAAGTACCAATGGGCTATTAGTATTTATAAGAATCTCTCTCAGCGCAGATCTTAAAATTCGCTCTGTCTTGTTTTATCGTTTGTCGAGAAGACGACAATTTTAAAGAGAGAAGTGTTCATTTTGGTATGCTTGATCACTTTTCAAAATGTCCGTCCTCACTAAAAATTCCTTTACCCCCTTCCCCCCACTTTTCATGAACAAACATCAAATAGTATAAAAAGCCTACTACATTTGTGTACCGTTGTATTTCGGTGGCCCAATGTAAGGCCATTCGTAATTGGTATAAACTTCAGTCTAAGGACTTTTGATACTACACTTGTTCATGCTTTCGAATTATGAAAAATATTTTAGAATGTGTATGATTAATATTGGGAATACATGCTGTTAGAATGCCCGGTGTTATAGGCAGTACATGCTCTTAGAATGCCTGGAGCAATAGGGAGAGCATGCAGTTGGAATGTCAGGAGATATGAGTGATTGAAAATGGAATAGCTGCATGTAGAAGCTTTTTTTTAAGTTTATGACTCTGCCAGTTTAGAACCATTTATACATAGCCATTGACCTCAACTCAACAGAGTGGTCTTCATGTGGTAGAGTGTGAAACAATGGACATGTCGCTCCCAAAGTGTCTCCTGGAAGTCGCCTCGGTAAAGGATGCGGCTTGTGGTGCACCGGGGGCCCTGATGAATATCCCGGGGGGGGGGAGCTGAAGGATGTCCCGGGTGCCTGATTGATTTTACTGGCGTTGTTTGTTTTACTTTCGACACGGAAAGATTTTTTGTATTCACTACTTTTTAAAGCGAAAGTTTCGAAAAGATTGCCTGGTGATCTTCTCTAAATTGGCTCGTTAGTGCTTCAGACAGGTGCTGGGCAAAAGAACGACTTTAGGGTGAGGGGGCTGTGGGGAGGGGAATAAACAAGACGATTAAAATACGTTTTTGTTTAGTGGGTGTGAAGTTGAGCAGGAAATACTGGCTGAGGTGAGGAAGATAAAGTTGTGATAGTAAACAGGGGAGAAAACAAGAAAATTATATTGGAAGCGTGTGGGAGGACGGATGTAAAGAGAAAAACTGAATTATCAACTTTGAAATAGATCGAATGCGAAGACAAGGTGGGTGTGGAGGCGAAGATAAGGTGGGTGTGAAGGCGAAGACAAGGTGGGTGTGAAGGCGAAGATAAGGTGGGTGTGAAGGCGAAGACAAGGTGGGTGTGAAGGGGAAGACAAGGTGGGTGTGAAGGCGAAGATAAGGTGGGTGTGAAGGCGAAGATAAGGTGGGTGTGAAGGCGAAGACAAGGTGGGTGTGAAGGCGAAGACAAGGTGGGTGTGAAGGCGAAGACAAGGTGGGTGTGAAGGCGAAGACAAGGTGGATGTGAAGGCGAAGACAAGGTGGGTGTGAAGGCGAAGACAAGGTGGGTGTGAAGGCGAAGATAAGGTGGGTGTGAAGGCGAAGACAAGGTGGGTGTGAAGGCGTTAAAGCGCACATTATATTAACGAGCACCATTTGTGGTCATTAAAGAGGTTTTTTTAATGTCTTTTTATGTGAAACAGGGGCAGCATAATGAGCATATACCGTCCACAGGGGCACCACCTTTTTCTTAACCTTGCCGCTGTCAAAGAGTAACGTAATATAGTCTATCGCGGGTTGGGGAGGGGGCTGGGATCTCCAAGCTACGGCCAACGAGGCCCTCTCATCCGGCCCTTGGAGACCCTTTAATCTAAATAAAATATGATCTTTTTACCTGTTTTTTTTTTTAACACCAAACTTAATAGATGGGCCCCAAACAGCTGTTTGACAGTTACTGCGGTCCTTTGGCAGAAAAGTTTGGAGACCCCTGGTTTATTGGAATCAATCACGTAGTTGTTCAATATTTATTTTTTTCATCTCGAACAATGCCGGATCCCACTTCCCCCAACTACGCACTAAAACTAGCTACCCACTTACCCTATGGATCCATTCACCATATCAATCCATTCACCCGAGGTAAACACTTACCCTAAGGTATCTATATACCTTAGCTGTCTACCTGCCTTAGGTATCCAGTTACCTTAGGTAATCACTTAACTATAGCTACGCTACTGCTCCCAGATCATTTCAACTATAAGAAACGGAAGGCTGCAATAGATATTAGATACAGTTCTGGATACATTAATATAGCACAACTTAAAAGAGGAAGAGATAAATAATGTGTTTGTTATGATATGATAAGAATGTTTATTTAATTAATCTCTGTATATATTATTAGCTCCATTTAAAGCGCAGTGAACCCGCTCCTTGCTGGGATACAGCGCTATATAAATTATCAATATAATATTATTATTATTAAAGTATGTTTGTTTAAATATGACAGAAGCTATTACTGAGATATAAAATTACCCAAAGAGTAAAGTTTGAACAGACGTAAATGTCTCCTAAGTGTGAGACTCATTTGCTCCCGTCCGTACAAGTTACATAAGAATATTTTTAAACAGGCGGAGAAGATCAGTTGGTCTCTGACCGTTGACAAAACCTCTCCTGGTAAAAATAAAGTTAATAACAGGGATTTAAAGTGTATGTGTGTGTTTTATTGTGTTTGTTTGTGTGTGTGTGTGTGCGTGTGTGCAATAGAGAAAGAGAGAGAGAGAGAGCACGAAAGAAACAGAGATATCGAGTCGTTAATTAGATGTGGGGTATTCCTATGACGTCAAACTACCAAAATAGACTGCCCGGTGAGTAAAGTGGGTCATGCGCGGCTGATACAATTAATTGTGATAAAGTGGACGCCATAACTGAGCTATACAATTTTATTATCTCTTTTTTTTAAAAAAAGCATTTAGCTGAATATACCGCAAAGAGCATTTTCAATTTGAATCTTTTTTTCTTTTTCTCTCTGGTTGTATTTCTTTGAAGATTGGAAGCAATGAAGAGATAACTCACTCTTTATATTGATAAGTTTAAAGAGTTATCAAGTCCATTTAACTCTTTACCTTCGTATTTGTGTATCTTTGTGACACTCACGGGAAGAAGGGGTAATAGGGGAGGGGGGGGGCAAATGGGTCTTCATTATCCCTAGACAAATTATTGTATGTATAAAAATGTTTGTGAGATAGGTGAAATGTTCACACCAAGATCAAGACTTTCCATTTAAAAAAAATTTTGTATTTTAAATTTAAGACCGAAAAATGGTGTCCTTTATTTTGTGTTAAATATCACACTTAGATTATAAGGTCACGTGTATACTTTCAGTTGTGTATTTAGCAATAATTAATGCCTCGTGCTAAATATTATACTTCATGAGCCACGGGGTGACCTGGTCAGGTCTGGTGCACGTGGGGCAAGGTGGTCGAATAGGATGCGCGCTTGTTTGGCATACCAAGGGTCATGGGTTCGAATCTTCGTGATGAGACCAAGGTCGTCCCGGAGTTTACCCAGTTACGCATGGGTATCTGCCACTAGTTTGGGGAAACAAAGCTGGTTGCTAATAACTTATGAGCGCTGCGTCACTTGCAAACAGCACAACGGTGGACGCAATAATCTCCTTTATAGAAGGAATCATCTGTAATAAATAAGACAAGACAAATTGATGTGTGGCCAGTGGATTTATAGGATGTATTTATAACTGTGGAAGCTAATGTCTCAGATCAGCATTTGATCTCATTTTCCTAACTACTGGCCTTAGATCTGGCAGACATAAAAGCCATAATTAAGCTGTTTAATTTTAGTCTTTCCTCTTTGCCTATTTCTCAAGATTTAAAAAGTTTTCCGTAATTCAAGAAATCCTATTTAATGACAGCTAGATCTACAGCTGAATTCAATAATTATGGAAATACTAATTGGAAAGCTAGATATACCGAACATGACAGAGGATCACAAAGTTTTCATTGAGTTCCAGGAAAACAATAAACCAAGAAATTGACTATAAGACTGACCAAAAGTCCAAGAATAAACATAGGAACTGGCCATAGTACGGACGAAAAGTCCAAGAATAAACCAAGGAACTGGCCGTAATACGGACCAAAAGTCCACCAGTAAACCAAGGAACTGGCCATAGTACGGTCCAAAAGTCCAAGAATAAACCAAGGAACTGGCCATAGTACGGACCAAAAGTCCAAGAAAGAATTATACCGTCTTTTCCACTTGAAATGTCAAAAAAAAAAAAAACACACACATTTATTTCAATATAAATGTATCAACCACAAAGAACAAAAATTTTTTTTTAACGTCCTATTAAAAGTAGACAGCTAATGTGTAAGTACATGTGCGTCTACACTATGAATTATTTGTACCTTTGATGTGCTTCAAGTTCCACTGCATTTTTGAAAGGCCAGATCAAATTTTCTTAAAACTAACAGCCACGTAAAACTGATTATCCTCCAAAACAACAGATGCTCCTTTTTGTATTGCATAAGATTATTTCGTGACACTTCCTTATAAGAACACACAGACCATGCCAGTCACGGGCCACGGCTATGAGGGGATTTTCGGGGCTCAATGGCCGGGCACGTTTTTTTTTTCTTAAATAGTGTCCGGTACCAATTCAGAGCTATGTTGACTCACGGACACCTTTAGCCGCCAAAAAAAAACCTTCGTTTCACAGAGATTCAAACCCGTGAGTCTCGGTACATCAGTCGACCTCGCATGTCCAATGAATATAACAATTAATTTGGCGGGGATTTAGTTTTAGGGTTATAATAGAGTTTTTTTTTATTTTAAATTTTAAACTTTTTTTTTTAAAATCAAACATTGGTATTAATGTTGTTTTTATTTAACATAAAAAACAACTAAAACCTTTTTTTAAAATTATTATTATAATTATTATTTAAGCTGATTGCAACAATCTAAAATCTGTCCAAATGGCCGAAATGGTTGCTAATGGCGATTGGCGACTAAAGATTTTAGTATTTGATTACTTCATTTTGTTTCCGAATGTTTAGGGCGAAAGAATGAAAAGAGGCTCTACCATCAGATTCCTGCTTCAGAAATGAGCCATCAATCATTAACAAAATCTCATTAGATATATTTTTAATGCAAATATTTCGTGCAAAAAATATACTTATGTCAGTAAACAAATGAAGAAACTTTAGCTACATGAATCATTTGGACGTCATATCTTCTTTTCCCAATTAACAGGAATCGTTTTTCTTTTAAACTCTGACACGTTTCCAAACGTTTGAATTATGCATTTTATAAAAATAATAATGGATTCTTTGAACGCAATCGTGTTTTTTGTAAAGATATTTTAAGCCTTTTTCCTCCCATTTATAAACATATAAACGGGGACAAAACCCGTGAAAAACGAAGTACGTAGGTTTATCTGATTCTAAGCAGGGTGCCCCACCTGGCAATACAAGCGTTCACCTGTGTGTGATGACGAGTCGGATGTTGGTATTCAGATATTTTGAAATCTTAAAAAGTTTCTGAGAATGATTTCAGAAACTCTCGCTACCAGTTTTAAAAAAAATAATAGTATTTTAATAAGAGTAAATTTATTGGAATAGATCATCCACTAGTTGTTCTAAATTTGCTCTGTAACTCTACATTCAACGTGTTCCCATCCTAAGGTCGCGAAGGGTTTTCTTTTCTGCCACCAATTTATACTGTAAATTAAGTTAACACTGTCCAAGCTTTACTAGAATGCTCGTTTCGCTCTCGTGCTAAAAAAGTCAAAAATACAAAATGTCAAACAAATACAAAAAGTCAAACAATTACAAAAAGTCTTCAAAATTTTTTAAAAAATAATTCTTTGTTTCAACACTCTTTCAAAAATTTTGGAGGACTCTTCCTAACTTTGGTGCTGCCTATTTGAGTAGATGCCAAGGGACTTCATCGCTTTTAGTATATATTTTTTTTTCATGTTGATGCTGTTTTTATTTTAATAGGCCAGATGTTTGCAGTTGAATTGATGTGAATCGTGTTTTTAAATTGACAGATTGAAATCAAATTGTTCTTGTAAGTGTAAGGAAAACATTACCATTGGGTATATTTTAACGAGAGAGTTTGTCTGAAAAGAGAAGCATATTTGGCAGATTTAGGCTTAACATGAAACTATAAGGAAATGAAACAAATCTTATCGCATTTCACGATAATCTCCGGGAGTTTTTACACAAACTGACAAAGAAACATAACTCTTGCAAAAATTGCCATGTTTCAATAACTCTGTAGAGTTGTAGAGCAATCGGAAATGGAATAAATGAAAATTGGAAGATGAGATAACTGGGCATCCCTTGAAGACGAACTCTAGCGTTACATATCTGAGACGAACTCTAGCGTTATTACATCTCTGAGACGAACTCTAGCGTTACATCTCTGAGACGAACTCTAGCGTTACATCTCTGAGACGAACTCTAGCGTTATTACATCTCTGAGACGAACTCTAGCGTTATTATATCTCTGAGACGAACTCTAGCGTTATTACATCTCTGAGACGAACTCTAGCGTTATTATATCTCTGAGCTGAAAGAAGAAGAAACTTCATTGACGTGAAATCAATTCTCTTCTTTTCTTGGTGTTACCAGCATTCCCAATAATTTACAAAATGATTTATTGGATTTATTATTTATATGAATGCTATTACCTTCATGTAAAGAGCTGTGGGCCCAGTTTATTGGGATACAGCGTTTTATAAATTATCAATTTATTATCATTATTTTTGTGGAACGATTCCTCGAAATGTAACCTAATCAATGAAAACGTGGCTACGCAATTCTGTTGTAGCATGAATCATTCATACCCAATTGTGACAAGGCTGTGGAATTTTCACTATTCTTCGTAAAAAAAAATAATTAATAAAATGCTGAGAATGAAAGGAGATTACTTTGAACAAGAACTTACCCTTTAATTTTGAGGTTTTAAATAAGGTTCCAATTTTAAAAATATAGTGTAATTTTTTTTTTTTAAATAGTTTAAAATATAATTACACATACAAACATCTATTTTAGTTGTTTTTTGTTTTTTTAGTACCTGAATACAAATTACGTTTTCAATTGAATCGGGTCACTTGGCTTTCATTAGAAGGGTTCACTCAACAACCGATAAAAGATTGTAAACCTGTGCTTTATCCTAACCTCTCTTCCCAATTCATAAATCTGTACAAAAAAAAAAAAGAATTCTAAAGTAATTGTTTCATTTCGGGAAATTCCGTTCACACAGATTTAGAATGCAATTATCCTATCTTTTGAAACCAATCTGCAATTTATCGCTGTTAGTTGCTATGAGCTATAAACTTCATTGGCGCTGAAATGATTGTAAACCTCTGCAAGTCTAGAACGTTTGTTCTTCAATTAGGTGCATTGATGTCGCGACCACATCATCGAAGTACACAATGGTTTAGGTAAATTGTCCCTCTGTCTGTTGGCTGGTCAAGGTTGTGATAGTTTTAAGACAACAGGTGCAACTCATAATATCTCGGGCTGAGATCCTTCAAAATAAATAAGCAAACAGAGTTTGTTTCAAAAACATTATCTTCAGTTTTACAGAAATTTCAATAGAGTACCAGTAATCATAAATTTTTGTGGAATAATCCTCATTATTGAGGACAAGGGTTTGGGAATGTATTCGGTCTTGTACACCTTTGAATAGCTACGAAGCCTTTATTCACTTACTATAACATTCTCCGAGTCATTTACTTTTAGCGAGTTGGACACCTTACGTTAAGACAATAACCTACATTTTAGAACAGTATTTCCAATGTCTGCTTATATTTTGAGCAAACTTTTTTATAGTTTGTGAAACATTAGCTTTAAAATATTGATTCAAAATGTGAGACCTGTAAATAAAGCAAATATGTAAGTTGTACAAAATGGCTTCTTTTCAGGCTGGGGTTCGCTTCCAAGTTAAGCTTAACGGGCATTAATATTAGTTGTGTTATTATTATTGCGACTAAGTAAAAACAAATCAGATAGGAGGCGAGGAAGCAACTAGTAACATGTGACTATGAAGAAAAATCTGCAATGTATTTAAAATATTCTTTCAGGATCAACAAGCCAGTTAGTTTAAAAATAAACTTTTTTAACGTTTCATTTAGATTTTGATATCTAATTGATGGAAGCTAGGGTTCCAGTTCCTTAGATCTGCCGGGCTATAAAATTTAAATAACTGTTTTTGTCTGTTCTTGAAAGCTTCCCTTACTTACTGGTCGCAGTATACCAATGTCATGTATCGCCATAGAAATGATATAAATATTTATTGACACAATTTGAAACTTTTCAACTGTTTGGGCCTGTCTTATTATTGGTTATATGGCAAAAATACGCCAAGGTTGAATTTGTTAATGCTTGATAAACGAAGTCAAAAGTATTGTAGACTGACTTCGTGAGCTTTAACAGGTTCTTTGTTAAATATATTCCATTTTTCAAATCTCAGCATTTTGGGGTATCCTATGAATATGTTTAATTGAAATATATCTTTTACAGAATGTAAAAAAAAAATAGTTGTAAAACCATGCAATTAGATAATATATCAAAGATGAAAGTTTAGCTAGGAAACCAAGTTTGTTGACATGGGTTCAGCCAAAATAATCCCAATGAAACATAAAAATAGCCGGTGAAATCTTAAGCAAAACGATGTCCGGGCCCACGGTCACTGTAGGATGTACTCAGCAATTAACTGCAAGGCTTGGACAAAATGCCAGAAAAGTTGTTTGATATATAAAAACAGTTGAAAGAAAACTTCATTTTTTAAAGAGAGATCTTGCTACTGAGCATCTGAAATATATTCCAAATCTGAAGTTACATATAAAAAATTGTAAACAATTTACCGCACAATCCTTCAAATCAATAAGAAATCTACAAGGAATTTTTTGAGCAATGTAGCAGCTGCAAAGGAGAAATTGAATGACAGATTTCTACAGTTTCGTCAGGTGAAAAAAAAGTTGTTGTTTTTTTTTACTTCTCCAGACAAATCTTAGTTTGAAGAATTTTATCTTTGTTGGTTACGATGGTTAGATCTAGAAGATCTTGAAATGGAGCTATTGGAATTTGATGAAAGCTCTACGTGGAAGAGAAAATGATCTGATCACTAGGGAAGATTCGAGTGTACTGAGGTCACACAGGTCAACACTATTGATAGCCATGACAATGAAATTCTTATAGCGTGGTTAAATAAGTTTAATTCAATGAAAACACTTAACAATGCTATTCTCTGTTGTTGTTTTTTTGTTTGTTTTTTTTTCATTTTATGCGTGTAGAGAACTGATTTCAGCATTGAATGATATCAAAAAAAATAAATGTGAGACAAGAAGCAGACTGACAGAAAACCTAAGTGCTGCATGTATTGGGCTCAAATCAATGACGTAGGAGACAAGCTGTGCCGAATTATCAGTATCATACTACAGCAAAAATCCCTATCAATTTTGCAAAATCAAGTTATTTCCTGTTATAACAAGTTTTCTTTATATCATGGAAAAATCTCTTCTTGTTTTTTTTTTCTCTTGAAATCTGAGGACAGGTGTGTGTTGTTTTGCTAGGCCAAAACCCCTTTTTGTGTTTAACTGGAGTTTTGTCAATTTGCTAAAAAACAAGTGGGTTTATATTAAAAAAGGGTTCACCCATACGGACCTAATTTATTCTGATTGGTATAATATCACAAAAAATTAATTCGGACCGTTTAAAATATAAGATTGCCAAGGGTGTCAAACTTCATTCGTATATTTATTTATTTGTCATTAAGTAAGCAACCTCTGCATTCATTCATCTTAAAGCAAAACTGCAGAATCAGCCGTACACACCATGAAAACTTTAGGACGCAATGATCTTATGTATGGGATGATTGACCGTAATGTGTAAGATTGGTTGATATGATACGCCATGATATTTATATAACTCAAAATCTTGTTAGGTAAGTATGTATGTAAAACTGGCAACATGTAACAGTGGTCACATGTAACAGTGGTCACATGTAACACTGGCCACATGTAACACTTCCCACATGTAACACTGGTCACATGTAACACTGGTCACATGTAACACTGGCCACATGTAACACTGGTCACGTGTAACACTGGCCACATGTAACCAGTGATATTTACGTTAACGAGAATAAGAATAAGAACGAAAATTATTGAAATTCGTTAACGATAACGAAAATAAGAACAAAAATTATTTTGAGAACGGTAATAGAATAGAAATAACAAATAATTTTCATATATAGAATAGTAATAATAACGAAAATTATTATTGAACGAATATCGCGTGGAATATGTTCCTGCATTTGCGCCGAATTCCGTGTTTTAGTGTTGACGCATTCGTCCAGTCATTTTCGTCAAAATCCGTATTTTGTATTGTAGTAAAGCGCTAAAACATCGCATTTCTTCATGATCGGTTACTTCCGTTTCAAAACTTTCGCCGGTTTATTTTTTCGATTTATATTTGTGATTTATTTTGGACGAGTAAAGTTTGTTTCTGAGGACAATGAGTTCATTATCAAGGATATTAGCTGGACGAAAGAAGGAGAGTCTGGTGTGGGATTACTTTACATTTATGGAGCAGGAAGGGAAAGCAAAATGTAAAGTTGTTATTGTGAAGACTAATACTAATAGCGAGTGTGGTGCTTTGTTGGTGGGTAAAAACAGCACAAATATGCTGTCGCATCTCCGCAGATTACATAAGCAGGAGTATGAGCAGTATGTTAAAGCAACCGAGGCGAGATCATTAAAGACAAAACCAAAGAAAACGACGGTCTGCAAAAATGTGACTCAGACATTGGCTGATTGCGTTCAACGTAAAATCGTATCCTGGTCAACAGAGTCGCAGGAGTATCAACAGCGTTTGTCCAGTGTGATGGACATGTTGATAGACACCTGCTATCCGGTCACAGTGGTTGACAAGCCGTCATTCAGACACATGATTAAAACTCTTGATCCAAAGTTCCTTCTTCCTGGTTAGTTTTTTAAGTGTTAAGTACTTAGCAGTTCATAAATTCATTATTTCATATTCTTTATGAACACCTTTATACATAGCTTATATCTTATACATATGTATCTTAGTTTCTGGCTTGGCTGTAAATTTTTTTAAAGTTAACTATGGACTTTGTCAAATAAACAATGTCACAATATTAGCCACCACTGTTCTTTAAGATATTTTTGTTTATTGCTTTCTAGCGTCGTCGACAATAAACAAGAAATTTACTGAACTGTTCACTCTGAAGTCGGTTAGCATAAGGGCCTTACTTGATCGAGCACGCTGGATAACCATATGCCTAGATGGATGGTCGAAGCCAGGATTGTCATCTTCATTCGTTGGAATTTCAGCATGTTTTTTTGACCCAGAAACGTCTACTCCGATTCATGCTTTTTTGAATTTGACCGAGATTGAACATCCTCACACCGGTGAAAGACTGGCAGCATGTCTTGACAGCAGTCTCACATTATGGAATATAGCTCCTGAGAAAGTTTTATTGGTCATATGCGATAATGGAGCAAATATAGTAAAGGCTGTTACCATATTGCAAAAGAAGCACCAGGTAATGCGGCATTTTACTTCATTTCCATTTCCGAATAATTGTGGATTTTGTTTTTGTGTTTATAAATTTTGAGATCAGCTTAAGTGGTAAAG
>MUZC01000799.1:64714-91901 GCA_002072015.1 Radix auricularia | reverse complement strand
GGGGTGTCCGGTCATGTGTAATGTCACGGTGTTTTATATTAAATTTTAATTATTTTGTTAATAAAGTGTGACATACTTTGGGGGGGGGGGTCCAAGATTTGTGACAATTGGAGGGGGAGTTAAAAATGGGCAAAAAAACGTCACGCACTTTATGGACGGCCCCTAACGTCATAGATAACTTTATCTTTTAAAAAACTTTGAGTATAGTATATCCATGCAATACAGCTAAAATTTTAACATATTGTCTATCCGCCAGATGTCCGTGCCGTTAGATGGTTTTCACGAGGCCGAGGCACAGAAGAAAAAGCGTTTCAACAAAAGAGGAATAGTGTACGCTATATACGTGGACATGACGGCGCGAATAGTATTTCCGATCTGCTTCATCATCTTCATTATGAGCTACTGGCTGTACTATGTCAATGCTGAATGACTTTAGGCCCCACGTTTAGCCCTGTGTCTACTGCAAGTTGTGTGTTTCAAGGCAATCAATTTCCAAGTAACGGCTCATTTAAAATTTTTTTAAAAAATGTTTTCACTGATGATAATCTTAAGCTGATGGTGGTCACCTGGTTTCAAACTGGATTAATTTTAAGTTGGTTTAATTTTGAGAGCCACACAATAGCCTAAATATGTGTCTTCACTTCTGTGTCGTTTTTAACCATAACTTATATGAATTATGTTTGGTCGATCTGCTGAGTTTTTTTCAAATCTTATTTTTTTGTTTTTACAGATATTATAGAAATGATACAATCCACATTCTTTTTAAAAATTAAAAATAGATAATATATTTTATTATAATTAACAAACCTACATCTACGGCATATATTAAATGAATAAAAATTATTTTAAAGTTTTAAAGAATAAACACAAAAACTTATTTCTGTTGTATTTTTAATACAATTAATTAATATTATTAACAGTGTTGTTAATACTGTTGGAAGCATTTTTTTTTCTGTGGAATAAATTAGATTTTAAAAAAATTAATGTAATTTTTTCCTGTAGTCATCATATCTGCCCTTCAATTTCCATGATGATTGTTTGCATTCATTCAGTCCAGTAATTATATCAACAATTTTAAGGGCCCATAATTCTTTGACAGCTTGACAACTTTGAAAGGCCCATATCAGTCAATGCAAATCATTCACAATTGTCTTCCCTTTCACTTCTCAATAGAAAATAAAAACTGAAATAAATAAGGACAATTTGTATAAAAAGATTAAATTATATAGACAATATTTTATAGATGAAAATTGAAAAGCTATTAGGCCACTTAAATTATAATATTTATTAAACTAAATGACCGGTATATCAAATTAAGAACTATTATGCTTCATATAAGAGAATTCAGATTTTAAGATTTGATGGATTCTAAATATTAATGTCCTTAATTTTGAAATGATTTCTCTTTTGTTAAGCACATAGCAACTGATTTAGTAAGTGCCATCATAAAATCTTTAATGGATCAGCTGACATCTTGTCATCTTCATTGTGTGTAATAGTAATAATGAACATCATTGCTTCAATTATCAGCATTTCTATTTAGTAACCCTCTCTGCCTTTGTCTTGTAGGCCATCAAAGGAAAATGAATTATTGACATCTTTCAACAACATTCTAACATATTTCAAACCCCTTCACAGTAATTTCTTGTCTTAATAACAAAATCACCAAAACTTAAAGTTGCTTTCATTAGCATTTTACAGGATGCTGGCAGCGATAAAACTACTCTTTTTGTTGTAAACCTAATACTAATAGTCTCTTTTAAAATATTTTTTAGCCAAAATACCTCTTTTGACAAATGAAAAGTCCAAATAACAATATTACTAAATAGTATGTTACCTGTAAAAATAAAATTGTTTTAATCATTTTTCTGTGAATATCATTTATTTACTGTGTATATTCCAACGCTTTTGTTCTAAAACTTTTAGTAAAAGATAATTTTAAAAGATACACTTACTTATTATGTTATTGAATTGTACATTTTCCCACATCTTTGACTCTCAGAAACATTCAACTATACTGATAGTGATCTACGAATACTTATAATCAAAATGGGACGTGGTGGTCGAGAGGTAGCGCTCTCGACTGTCATACCGATGGTCACGGGTTCGAATCCACACGAAGGTGAGGATATGTTCTCGCGGCCTGCGGAGTCCCCGAGTCACCCAGCTCTGAATGGGTACCTAACTAGACAATAGTTAGGCGGCTGGGGTAATGCGTGGAACCCCTATAGCCGTGGCCTGTGACCGCTGCATCACTTGCCAACAGATCATCTCTCATGGTCTGTGGACGCAATTATCTTCTGCATAGAAGGAGCGTCTGTATATCTAAGATAAATTTCATTATCATTATTCATATAATATATGAGTATTTATATTTAGATATGAAGATTTTTTTTTAAGCCAAATGTTGAAATGAAGCACTTAAGGGAAGAAACTGCTATGTGAGATATTCAAGTTTTTAAATTCAAAACTATATAAATTTATATCATTTGCTAACTAGATACATTTGATTTTTTCATAGGATTTATTTTTTCATAAAATCTCATTCACAACATTCTATTTATAATGACCCTATAACAGAGCGAGAGAATAACAACAAAAATCTTAATGTCACTTAACCCTTTCTTCCCTTGAGGTCATTAAATGGACACTGCAGTTATTTATTGCATTATTTTTTCATAAAACTTCTCTGACAGGGTGTGATAAAATATTGAAAGATTTTCAACAACAATGAAAAAGGATCATTGTTTAGAGTTTAAATGAACTTTACTTAAAAGAAAGCAAGAATGTAGATTCAAGGCCTAAACATTTCAATGTAAATAGAATATGTTCACTGTTTTCCACTCAATTTGTGATAATTATGTCTCCTCTTGGTTCTATGATTCAGTCACCTGATTCACTTGTTGTTCACGTTTCAGTTCTCTGATTTGTTCTATTCAACTCACTGATCTCATTATGTACTTCAAACGAGTTCAATTTTGAAGACAAAATTAACTTAATAAAATCACATTGTTGATTTCAGATTGAGTTATACTTTTTTTGCTCTATCTGCTCTGGGTTTTTTTTCCTAAACATTAATTTAAGGAAAGATGTTGAGAAAAACAAAATTTAATAATAAAAAAATTGAATTTTCAGGCTCTTAAAAAACATGATTTACCACAAAGGATTTAAATAAGGACTCTGAAATAAGACATGATGAGAACTATTTAAGTCACTCCCTTATGCAAATACCAATTTATACTTAAACTTTTTTTCTCTTTTATCTTAGTATTTATATTGATGTTTTGGATAATCAAATTATGTGATTTTTTATTAGAACCGGGGGGGGGGGGGGGGGAGGTGGGGGGGAAATTTTTCTTTTTATTNAGATTAGAGTGCAAATTTTTAATTGAATAGTAATTTAATTTTTTTTTAAAAATTAATTTCTCTATGCAAATGTTTTTTTTCTGAAACTTTTCTAACTCTAACCTTGGCTCATATTTGTTACTTGTATCTTTTCATTTGTTTATTCATTTTTTAATTTTTAAAACTCATCTAATAAGAAACTCATCTACTTTAAAATCTGTAACATTTGACAAAAACTTAGTTGAGAGCTTTTCACCCTCTCCAAAAGTAATTTTATGAAATGGGTTATCCATAAATTAATGTTGATAGTGATTACAAATTAGTTTGCTTACTTTTATGAAACAGTACCTTGTGGGACGTGGTGGTCGAGAGGTAGCGCTCTCGACTGTCATACCGATGGTCACGGGTTCGAATCCACACGAAGGTGAGGATTTGTTCTCGCGGCCTGAGGAGTCCCCGAGTCACCCAGCTCCGAATGGGTACCTAACTAGACAATAGTTAGGCGGCTGGGGTAATGCGTGGAACCCCTATAGCCGTGGCCTGTGACCGCTGCATCACTTGCCAACAGATCATCTCTCATGGTCTGTGGACGCAATTATCTTCTGCATAGAAGGAGCGTCTGTATATCTAAGATAAGATAAGAAGATAACTTGTTGGATAGATGACATAGTTTAAAATCTTGTATTATTCTGTTATTTGGTAAAGCAGCATTGTTATGTCTTGGGAATAAATCAAGGTCCTGCTCTCCGTCTCATAGCTTTGATTATTTGTTTTTATAGTGGCGTGGGGAACTTGCCTTGGGTTAAGTGAGATCAGTGGCGTGGGGAACTTGCCTTGGGTTAAGTGAGTTCAGTGGCTTAGGGAACTTGGCTTGGGTTAAGTGAGATCAGTGGCTTGGGTAACTTGGCTTGGGTTAAGTGAGTTCAGTGGAGTGGGGAACTTGCCTTGGGTTAAGTGAGTTCAGTGGCTTGGGGAACTTACCTAGGGTTGAGTTCAGTGGCGTGGGGAACTTGCCTTGGGTTGAGTTTAGTGGCGTGGGGAACTTGCCTAGGGTTAAGTGAGTTTAGTGGCGTGGGGAACTTGCCATAGGTTAAGTGAGATCAGTGGAGTGGGGAACTTGCCTTGGATTAAGTGAGTTCAATGTTGTGGGGAATTTGCCTTGGGTTAAGTGAGATCAGTGGCTTGGGGAACTTGCCTTGGGTTAAGTGAGTTCAATGTTGTGGGGAACTTGGCTTGGGTTAAGTGAGATTTTGTTTCCTGTGAATCCACAGAGCTCAGACAAAAACATTTGCTCATGCCAACATTGTGACTCTATAAAGGACATTTGGTTTTATTTCTTGTCTTTGTCATTTGTTTCTGTCTAACATCAAGTTCTGAGACATTTTTTGCCGCTACATAGAATCCTGTGGGGCAAAAATCAACATCACAGTTTCTCACAAAATTTATTAGTTAACTATAACAAAATTTACTTGGAATTCTAAACAAGTACGTCACATTATGTTTTTCTCAAAGTACAACATGTTATTTATGTTCATTTTAGGGGATTCCTTGATTTTAAACTTTGATTTTTTAAATTTTAAATGCACAAGTTAATACTTATTGTTTTAAAGTTTATTTTACACAATGTTTTATGAAGCAAGAATTGTTGTAAGTTATAACCAAGAGTCATGAACTATTTTACTCAGTAGCATCACATTATTTACCATAAATTGTGGCATCATTTGGTTGATAAGATGATTTCTTGTTTATTACTTGCTCATGTGTAGTTATTCTATTGTTTGTAATTGGAATTGT
Organism: Radix auricularia; assembly: GCA_002072015.1. Lineage (NCBI taxonomy): Eukaryota > Metazoa > Mollusca > Gastropoda > Lymnaeidae > Radix > Radix auricularia. The sequence continues at coordinate 86,762 of MUZC01000799.1, read as the reverse complement.
GGAATTAATTTGCACATATTTTTTTATGGAACCAACATGATGTTCAAATGTGAAGAACAAGATTATTATATAATTTATCAACATGATAATGTGCTGTCCGATGGAGGAAAAATTGTATTTGGATTAATTGTGTAACAGGTATTGCAAATAACCTTGTTAAATGATTTTATCTTATAAAAGTTTGTTGAATGTTTGTATTGTTTAACCAACTCACAAATAATCATATAATATTATATGGCGTCATTCATAATATTCTCTGTAGATCACCTCAAAGATCATGTTTTGTTGTATGCCTAACCATTGGAGGGTAGAGCTTCTTGCTAAAACTAGATTTCCTAATGCATTAGTTCAAATAAAGATATTTATTCATTCCCTAAAGAGTGTTGAGTTTATTATATTTATATATGTGAAAACATGATTTTCTTTTCCATTTACTTGGTTTGAGAAATGAGATTTACTACCACAGTTGAGTAAAAAGAAACCCAAAAACATTATTCAATTAAAAATAAGATTTTAATTTTTATAAAAGAAACAAAAATTACAATTTACCTTGCAAATATCAATAGATAAAAACTATCCATCAGTGCTGGCCTTGTTATCAAAATGTTAATTACATTCATTTAACAGCTTCAGAAAGGGGCATAACTTTATAATTTTTAATCAGTGGCCATCAAAAACATTTTAATAATAAAAATCAATCTATTGCACAAACACTTTTTAAAAAGCTACAAATCCCACATTTATTGACCCTTCCTGTCAATCTCGACACACATCATTTCAAATCTCATTCCCAAATGATTTATGACACAGACAATAAACCATTTTTCATTTGAGGACCTTAAGGGAAGAGACGGCCATCTGATATTTTTGAAATTTTATAAGATAACTGATAGAGGAATGCCTATACAATTTTATGAACGAGGTTTTATGAAATAATAACATCCATAACAATATGATAAGATCAACTGAATTAAGTTAATTAAATGATAAATCTGTATTGTTTTGAACTTTAAAGCTTGAATATCTCAAAACTACAAAAATGTCACATAGTCTAATCTTCCTTGATGGTCTTCATTTGGTAGTGTTCAGTCACTTGTGACTTAATAAAAATTACTGCACTAGCACATTTTCTCCAAACCTTCATTTTTCTCCTCATAAAGTCTAAATACACCACAAATAATGCCCTGAAACTGAACTGTTATATTAAGTTTTTCATAATGATTCAATATCACAATTTTAGTTTAATGTCCTCTCCATAGACTGAATATGATCTTAATGATCTCAGTATAACTGTTAAAACCTCTTCATTCATATTCAAATGCTCATTTTGCAGTTTCATGATTGATCAACCCTGAAAAATGTATGGTGAAATTTTACTGGAGCTTCATGGTAAGAATTTTTGTTTTCATCAATTACTACAACAGAGTAATTCAAACATTACACTTGAGGGGAGATCGTTCAGATTATCAAACATCAAGTACTAAAATAGATATTCACATTCAAACATTAGGGGAGATCATTCAGATTATCAAACATCAAGAACTACAATATATTCACATGAGGGGAGATCGTTCAGATTATCAAACATCAAGTACTAAAATAGATATTCACATTCAAACATTAGGGGAGATCATTCAGATTATCAAACATCAAGAACTACAATATATTCACATGAGGGGAGACCGTTCAGATTATCAAACATCAAGTACTAAAATAGATATTCACATTCAAACATGAGGGGAGATTCATTTTATCAAGTACTGTTGCCATCTGTTTCATTGGCTTTCACTTCAACATTATCTATTCCCTTGTCTGAACCCTCATATTTCACAATGTCCCCCTCCCTCTTGCCACTCCCATCTCCGTCTCCCTTCTCTTCAAACTCCGAAGGTCCTCTTTCGACGGCTGCCTCCGTGTCATCCACATGGATGATGTCCTCTGGGTTGGGGGGCTTCGGGAGAAATTCCTCATCTGGGCACACACTCAGGAATATTTTTTTGGCCTGGGAAGAAATGAATGTTTACAGCAAAATGATTTAAAAATCATAGTGCTCAAAATTTACATGGAAATTCCTCCCCCCTTCCCACCAACCTCATAGAAAAAAATCTTTTTTTCTCATTTGAAAACATCAAGGGAAGAAATGGCTAAGTAACAATTTTGTAGTTATCCCCTATATCTGATAGATGATCAAAAATAGAATGTTCTGAATGCGGTTTTATGTAAACATTATGTCTCTGATGACCCTATTAGATATTCAAATCTAATTAGTTAATTTATTAGAAATCTGTATAATTTTGAAATTTTAAACTTAAAACTACAAAAATGTGACATAGCCGATTCTTCTCTTAAACACTTCGTAAACATAAAAATAAACGTTTGTTGTTGGACTTCATGATTGTCTTTAACACTGTTTAAAATTTCTGGCAAATGCTGGGGTAAAACTTTAAGATGAAATATATTTAGATAAAACCATTATATATTGTCATGTGATAAGTGTCACAAGCGTCCTAATACTTATATCTTGACTGCTTGCTCCAAGATTCATACAATTACCGTTACACAAGAAATAAAGACACTGCTAGAAATAAACAACAACTTTAATGGCGTTCCTCCTTGCCACAACCACCGTCTACACAAAACTCTCTAAACTTTTACACATATACAAATGACGTCAACAACACAATCACTTTGCACGCTTTCGCACCACTAACCAATAACTTTAAATACCACAAAAGCAAACATCAAACACACCACCGTGCGCACCTCACAACAACAAGTTACAAGGGCAAATTGGTCATCCGTGACATATGCCCCCATTTCCAAAAATTTTTCGAGGTCAACAAATTTCCACAATCTCAAATGACCAATTTTCAACTTTACTCATTACTATGATTACTTCTTAATATATTCTATGGATATATACTTTCAAATATCCCTTAACACTACTACCATTTCCTCTTAAATACAGTAACTATTAATATTGCTCTCCAATATATCGACAAAGCATTTACATACAAATCAGTATATATTTCAAACCCAATAAATTATGACTTATAACAACTCAAAATATTATTATATTAACAGGGTAATCCCACAAAAATCAACATGAACGTAATATTCTTTAGAGTCAATGTCTCAATATATAGAACTTTATTTGATCCAGGGATGACTGTGCACTTGTAAGATCGTGACTCTCAACAGGAACAGGCACTATTCTCAGAATCCTTGCCCGCGCAAAACGAGCCGTGTTAAAGTACTTCAGGATGGTCACGCTAAACATGCACAGGGCTGTTGCAGTTACAACGAGCACTTGAATCAATGCCCCTTTCACAGTCTATGGCAAAATGACCAGGTCTGTTACATTTGTAGCATTTATTATCACCAGCTCCTCTCCTATTTCTAAAGTCCATGCGAGCACCACCACGATCTCGCCCGCTAAAGCTCCCCACACCACCGCCTTGGCCACTGCGACAGTCTCTGGCCCAATGACCGGGCCTACCACACTTGTAACAAACTCCTCCACTCATGCTGACGTTTCTACTCCTCCGATTTTCACAACCAAAATTCACCTTCCCCTCACCATGCTCTCTGTCGGCGGACCATCGATGTGGCCCACTGCTTCGAACAAGTCTATCTCCAGCCGAGCGAATGGGCCCGACTCCTTCCCTGTAACAATCCCTGGCGATACTACTTTGGGCAGTAGGACATTCTCTTTTTCTTTGAGCTCGCGTTGTCACTATCGCCACCCTGTCCATATTTTCATCGGTCCTTGCTCCAAACACATTACCCACAATCAAGTCCACTATAGAATTCTCCACACATACCGCCTCCACTATTCCACTCAGGTATGGTGTCGTTATGTCTATCATCGCCTTTTTCCCTCTGATAACCCTGTTATCTAACATTCTGATCAGCTCTGTTTCGCCAGTTAATTGGTCCTCTCTCACGTACCTTCTTTTGACCACCACTACTTCGCTTCCTGTATCTCTCAATACTTCAACTTTATTTGTTCCTACGAACCCATCTACCATCTCCAACTTTCCTGCTCCAGCTTCTTTGCAGTCACCACCTCTTGCTAATTCTCCACCTCTGACATTCACGGATTGGCCAACATTTTCTCCTCCAAGAGATGCGTTTAGGCTCTTATCCCACAGGCGTTTGCCCTTTGACCGTTTACGCTCAAGAACACGCGTCGTCGCAACTCTCTTTGCATTCGTGTTTCCGCCTCCCTTGTATTGGGACAATAGCGTGCTATGTGCCCAACCCTGTGACACACGAAGCAACTCACGTCCGGTCTGGAACTTCCTTCAGCCACACTTTGCCATTTTCTCTGACTTAATTCGGTCCGTTGCACCTCACCTTTTCTCCCATTCAGGTCATTACCGTTGCCACTTTGCATTGCACCAGCGCCATGAGCGAAGCTTCTTTTCCTTGCTTCCAGGAACAATTCTGCAACTCTAGCACTTTCCTCCAGGCTGTCTATACCTCGCTCTTTTAAATGTATTGCCAGATCCTCAGAACACACATTCACGAATTGTTCTTTCACTATGAGGTCTCTAAGACCGTCAAATGTTGTGTCGATTCCCGATAAGCTTATCCACTTCCCGAGATAACCCTTGATTCTGCCTATGAACACAGATGGCGACTCATCTGCCTGAGGCCTGCTCTTTCTAAATAGGTCTCTGTACCCCTCCTCTGTACCTTTTTAGGAGCACCTGTTTCACCCTTTCATACACCAACGCTTCCTCGTAGGGCATTCTGGAGTACGCCTCCAAGGCTCGACCCGACAAAAGCGCACCCAATGACAGCGCCCAGTCGCTTTCCAGCCATTTACTGGTTCTAGCGAAAGTTTCGAACCTTGTAATGTATCTATCAAGCTGATCGACACCATCTATAAATGGTGGAAGCTTGGGCTGCCTGGGCCTGTTATCTATCCCATTAGTATTTCTTCCATTGGCAGCCTCCAATCTCTTGGCCTCTAGCATTGCCTCTCTTTCGGCTGCCCTATCGGCCATCTCAGCCACCCTCTCAGCCGCCTCTCTCGCTCATTGTACCTCTCTCTCTATGTACTCTCTCCTTTCTTCACCTCTCAGTTGAAGGGCATCCACCAGTGCTAATATCTCCTCCAGAGTATTGACTGGCATTCTCGTTGTTTCAGCAGTGTCTGTGTATTCCGTGTAATCCCGGACTGAGCCCCCAGAAATGTCACAAGCGTCCTAATACTTATATCTTGAATGCTTGCTCCAAGATTCATACAATTACCTTTACACAAGAAATAAAGACACTGCTAGAAATAAAAACAACTTTAATGGCGTTCCTCCTTGCCACAACCACCGTCTACACAAAACTCTCTAAACTTTTACACATATACAAATGACGTCAACAACACAATCACTTTGCACGCTTTCGCACCACTAACCAATAACTTTAAATACCACAAAAGCAAACATCAAACACACCACCATGCGCAACTCACAACAACAAGTTACAAGGGCAATAAAACCATAAGATAAAACCATTATATATTGTCATGTGATAAGGCATTACTGGTAACTTTTCAGATTTTTTTCCATATTTGTTGCAAACAAAACAAATCACAAACATTTGCAGGGGTAACAATGGTGGGGGTAACAATGGCGGGGGTAATGTGTTTAAAAAGCATTTAAATAGGGTATATTATAAAAGCTTCTTTGTAAATGAGCATTCTTTATATCCATATCCAAAATAGGCTAAAAATCAAACAAATTCCTTCCTTGATGATTCCTATCCAATATGTATTTGCTGACCTCTGAGACTGTGAAGTCAAGGTCAATGCCAGCACTTCCACCTCCTGGAACAACCAGCACATTGGGTAGGGCAGCTTCACTTTGGCTCACAGTGCTGACATCATTTTGTTGGAAATACATGGACCATAATATCTTGGGCTTAGATTCCACTTCACCTGCAATCAAAACAATTTCCAATTGACTTAACCGTTTGATTGGTCCATTAGGGGCAGTAAGGATCTGTTAGTAAGATTTACTAACATCATCATTTTTAAATTTCCAATTGTTTTCATACACTTAAAACTTAAAATGATGACCAACCAATTACTACACACAAACCAGTCACAACATATAAACCTTCTCACAACATACAAACCAGTCACCACACACAAACCAGTCACAACACACAAACCAGTCACAACATATAAACCAGTCACAACACACAAACCAGTCACAACACACAAACCAGTCACAACATACAAACCAGTCACAACACACAAACCAGTCACAACACACAAACCAGTCACTACATATAAACCAGTCACAACACATAAACCAGTCACCACATACAAACCAGTCACAACACAAACCAGTCACAACATATAAACCAGTCACAACACACAAACCAGTCACAACACACAAACCAGTCACCACATACAAACCAGTCACAACATACAAATCAGTCACCACATACAAACCAGTCACCACATACAAACCAGTCACAACACGCAAACCAGTCACAACACGCAAACCAGTCACAACACGCAAACCAGTCACAACATATAAACCAGTCACCACATACAAACCAGTCACAAAACACAAACCAGTCACAACACACAAACCAGTCACAACATATAAACCAGTCACAACATACAAACCAGTCACAACACACAAACCAGTCACAACATATAAACCAGTCACAACATATAAACCAGTCACCACATACAAACCAGTCACAACACTAACCAGTCACAACACACAAACCAGTCACAACATATAAACCTTCTCACAACATACAAACCAGTCACCACACACAAACCAGTCACAACATGCAAACCAGTCACAACACACAAACCAGTCACCACATACAAACCAGTCACAACATAAAAACCAGTCACCACATACAAACCAGTCACAACATGCAAACCAGTCACAACACACAAACCAGTCACCACATACAAACCAGTCACCACATACAAACCAGTCACAACATGCAAACCAGTCACAACATACAAAACAGAGATGAGATTGACAAAACCACCTTTATCCTCAGTTGTGAAGAGTTTCTCCGTGATTTCTTTCAAGTCTTCCTCTGGATCATCACATTCAGTTTCCCTGGTCAGATGGACAACAACTGGAAGAGACAATCTCAATAGATAAACATGCAATACAACCAGATCAGTAACCTATCAAAGAGACAATCTCAATAGATAAACATGCAATACAACCAGATCAGTAACCTATCAAACAATGGTGGTAAAAATGCTTATCTCTATTTATTTAATATGATTAAATATGAAACAATTTAATCCAATAGCACTATTTAAAGTGAATATTTTAACAATTACACATTTTTAAATATGAGCTTTTATGCATAGTAAGAAACACACATTTTTAATTAATGAGCTTTTAACATTTATTTTATTATTTATTAACATATCATTATTCCAGAATTATTCTGATTTTTTTTAAAACATAATCACAAACAAAATTTTTCAAATATCTCAAGGACAAATACAGTTGGACCTCCCTAAGTAAAATATCTCCCTATGTCAAATTAATTGTTAGGTCCTGGCCAAATTCCTTAAGACTAATGTATTTTAGATCTCCTTAATTCTGAGATTTTTGGCTTCCAACGTCCGTTAGTCAATTTTCCAAGGCGCTTGGGTAAAAGTAAAAAACTTACTTCCCCTTTCTCGCTGTGGAAGGAGTAAAGTATGGGGGAGGGGGTTTTTCAGTGGTGTCAGTATGTCAAAGCTCAGTTGGCTTCCTTTCATATGTAACATCAGACACCACCTCTCCTTCCTGTCATGCCTTCTTGCTGCTATGCAAATGTCAACATTTTCCTTGATTATCGGCACTTATTGCGCTATTTTCCCTTATTTGAAAACTTTGCAGTCAGGAGTCAAAATTTATCTATATTTATTAAACATATTAAAATTTCTCTAGACAACTGGCAGGGTCACCATCCAAGTGACAGAGTTTGCTGAGCATCATCCTGCACCCAGTACAAAATATAATTCCAGATTTTTCAGGAAAATATAGAAAATTCCTGAAATTTTTTATTAAAAAATGATCATAAGCCATTAGCTTATAAATTATTATGCTGCAAGGAGAAACAAATAAATTGATGATGATATCTTCCCTTACCTTAATTAGAAATTAATTTTTAAGATACTTAAAGGTTTTTCCTGGATTGTTAGGTATTTTTGTCAAATTCTAGGTATAGTCGAAACCGCTTAAGTCGACGGCGTTGGGGTATGAAAAATGGCATCGACATAACCGATGATCGAGTTAAAGCGAAAACCAATATGGCGGCAAAATATTAACATGCGCTTGAAATTTCTTTATGTACGTGTTGTGCGTTAATTAGTGATGGGACGATTAATCAGAATCGTATCGGAATATCGGGACCCTATTTCTTCACTCTTTCTTAAGGTTGTTAAGACCGTTCGTTTTTAAAGGTCGTTTAAGTTTAAATAAAACGCCGTTTTGCGGTGATTCCCAGATTGAGCGATACTGTGCCTTCGAAGCCACTTGCTTGATTTTCCTTACAAGCTACACATATAAGTAACCTACACATTCCCTCATTGTCCCCGAACCATTCTCTTCCTAATTATCTTCTTTCGGTCCGTCAGCTTATCCTCAGCTTACAATGGATTCAGAATGGTCTATCGTGACCTATATATGTCTCATGACACAGCGAACTCTTCTCTATATAAACGTACACAAATAAATTAGGTACTCCTTTTGAACTTTTGAACCTTCAACTTTGACATATTTTAATTAATTCTAAGCAATAGTTAAATGGCTTTTGCACACTACCACTTCTTATGAATGAAACAATGAGAACAAATCAGTAGTACAGTACATGTAATACATGTAGTCAAATGAGGTTGAAGGATGAATGGTTGCCAATGACAAGTCTGCACACGGTACATTTTATTATTCCATACGATCCCCTCAGATTACAATGGACTTAGAATTCCTTCGGTAACTTGATGCTAATAGGACTAACCAACAACAATGGTGTGGGAGATTGAGAGTGGGTAAACTGTCTGTAGTCTGTTATATTATATATTTTAAAATCTGGGGAGCCTTGTTTACAGTAAGCAGCCTATGATTTTGGTATCGTCCCATCACTAGCGTTAATAAATGATAATGTTCATGCACGTGTTTTTGGAGTTTTTTTTAACACAACAGCATTGCCGTTATTTGTTTGATGAAGCTATCGGCATGCTATAAAATTGTACATACATGTTTGCTAACAACAAAAGGTATATGTGCACCAACTGACAGCAGAAATTTACAAATTTAAAATAAAAACCAACGTCGACTATCGATAAAAACTTTTATTATTCTCCAACACATCTCTGAAACGTATCGTATATATGCAGTTACTTTGGTTTCTTTAAAAAGTCTATAATGCTTTGTTGTTTTTTGCCTTTAATCGTCTGCTGATACTTTTTCGTGGCCTTGATGGCTATAAAATAACTAAGAATTTCAAAAGCCGGCGATTGCCATAGTACCAGAAACAACACAGCGCCGAGAGCAAAACGCAAGTGGGCTGTGACGTCACCAGCAGACCCTGGTGAGGCAGAAACTTTGGTTCCTTCCCTTGGTTATAAAAAAATCATAGCTAACATTTTGAAAAGCTGGCGATTGGTCATGGGAATCGAGATAACCAATGTTAAGTGGCAAATTTGACCCTTTTTTGTGCTCGTGTTATGAGGTTTCGGCGACTTAAAAAAATCGAATTAAACGACGAGAAAATGCTAAGACAAAGAGAGAATTTGGCGGTTCCAATAAAAAACGTCGACATAATAGGGTGGTCGTGCTAACCGAGCTCGAGGTAAGTGGGTTCGACTGTAATTTGTAAGTTTCCTTGGAATTTCATCAGATGGAAGTGACTCTGTGGAAATCTGAACAGCTAAGTTTCATCTTTAGGTCAGTTGGGAAAACATTTACCAATTTTAAAGGTTTAAAAAAAACAGCAATGAAAATAAACACTTTTTTAAACAAAGCTGATAACTTACAAACATCTTTGGGGCAGACATTAGCTGAATTAGGGAGCTCCATTACGGTCACAGGTCGATTTTTATCATCTTGAGAAACATAATGGAGGAGGGAGAGCTGGAAAATAAAATAAAAGAGTCAGGAAATATGAGGAGTGGACTTACACAAAAAAATAACTTGAACATCATATTGTCTAATTACAACCGAGGCATGCATATCTGCTGTATAACAAGTAAGCCCACCTACTTTTGCCCATTTAAGTAAAAAGAGTTACCTAATATTTGAAATTCAATCTCTGTTGATTTTCATATGAATCGAGTTATCTTAAATGTTGTTAAAATTTATCAATGGAATTTTTTAAAATTTAGATGCCCTGTAAACTGTCCAAATATATTTTTTGATTGCACAATTTGAGGAAGAAAAAAAGTTAATAAATATTTTTAAAATTGAAATCCAATTAATTTTTTAACAGCCAATAATTTAGTTGGAGGATAAAATGACGGCTAGGGGGGGTATTCGCTAACATGCCCAGGCCGAGCAGATCAGACCAATGGTGGGTCTTAAACCAAAAGGACCAGAGTTTAGTGACCCAAATGCGTACTGAGCATTGCCCAACCAACTCTTATTTTAACCGGCTAGACCACAACAAGGACTCGAACTGCCGTCATTGCTGTCAAGCCTCTGAGATGGTCACACACCTGCTGACGTTGTGTCCCGCGCTAGACATATCGTGGAGGTATGGGAGGCAAAAGAGTCCCACGTGAAGACAATGTTGTATGGCACTGCTCAGCAGATGGAGCAGGTTCCCCAAGTATTATCCAAGGCCTTAAGAGATTAGATCTCAGGTCTCAAGAATATGTGTTTAGTTTAGTTTAGTTGGAGCTCTAAGTAGAATGTTTGACACACCTCTGAATAAAAATTGGGACTAACCTCTGAATTTTCAGATGAGAGAATGGAAGAGTCAGTAATAAAAATAGCCCTGGAAATTCTCCTGAAATGGGATCAAACATTAGTTATCAAAAGAAATTAAATAGTGTAAAGTAGCATAGAAAAAATTACTTTAAAAATTACTTAACTCTTAAATTTAAAAAAAAAAAGAATAATTTACGTCGTAACAAAACATCTTTAAGCTTAAAGATGATTTTAGAATGTAGCATAATTTCTCGAGTGACACAAACCTGGCACTGTTATTGTGTACAAATGATGACGGAAGATAAGATTCCTCGGCAACAACATATCTACAACCAACCAAATAAAAGATTAGTCAATATCTAATGGTAAAACCACCTTCCAACTTTTAAACAAAAATAAAATAAATGGATTTATTCCAGACACAGCAAACAAAAAGTAATAAAGCACTTAATTCAAGAATAAATTTAAAAAATAAAGTATTTTAATCAATGCATAGAAACAAAATGAATTAATAATTTCTAAACACAACAAACAGCCCCACATTGAAATATCTTTTATTTGTGAGTTTCTCATTACCTGCAGCTGATCCTTTGACCATTAGATGTTATGATACCACAGCATCTGCCAGAAAAGTCAGTCTTGTTATTCTCATAATCATTTGGGTTGACATTAGTTTCACACTTTATATTCCTTTTGTTATGATTAAGTAGTTATAGGTTGTTTTTTTTTTACAGGTTCATTATATTTTATTACTTTTCCATTGCATTAAGGTAAATTTTTCTTAAGGGCAAAGTTAAAAAATAATGTTTGATTACGGATCTCTCAAGCGAGGGTTCCACTCACTTGTTACTTGAATCAGCTATTAAATGAGTGGCTGATGTTGTCAAGCAATATATTCCACCAAACACAGCCGACAATCTGCAGACATTTTCAAAACACAGTTAAATTTTTTTTAAAATATTTTTTTTGTTCCATAACCTTGTGGTCGTCATAGGGGGTTCTAATGTTTCCCTTAGAACTTTCTTGGGGCTTAGTAGACCCTTGGGCGCTAGGTCAGCGGAGCACTTTTAAGTGATAATCATTCATCATTCTTATTGTGGCTTTGCGTGGGCTCGTTCGCACGCACCTCAGCTTGTGAGGCGAGCGCACTGTTGACTTCGCTATCCAGCCACCTAAAATATCTTAAATCTGCTTATTACATAAATTTAATTTATATAATTGGTAGAACCTATGGTCAGGGGTTTTGATTTAAACAATGATTAATGGACATGTTACTGCTATCTATACTTTATGAATTCATGGTTATGTATTTAACCTTAGGGTTCCTTGATCAGGCTAAAATCAAAGTCCTGAGTTTTTACAGAACAATATTTTTTTTTTAAATCCAAGACATTTAAAAATAAATTAAACACCATTGGTCAGTAAATCAAAAACTGACATTTTGCTAGGGGAGAGAAATCAAACAACTGTGACCACAACTTTTTTAAAATCCATCTTTAAAAAAAAAATTCAAAACATTTAAGGAGAAATATTGGGATAAAAAATAGTTTTCCAGATATTTAAATCTTTTTTTTTTAAAAAACAAATTCCAGGAGAATTCCAAGATTTCATTAAGCTGTAGAGACCAAGTGACAACATAATTAGCACACAAAAAATTAAAACAAAAATAAAACCAACAAAAAAGAGAGAAAACCTTGAAAATGCTTGCGGTAGCTCCCCAGTACCATAGATGGGAAACAGGAAGGCTGTGTTGCCATAGCGACCCAAAGAGTGCAGGTACTTCTTTGTTTTCTTTAAGGCCTTTGAATAAAAAATGCAACCAAAATAAAGATAAACAGAAGTAAAATCATTAGTGAAAAAAAATTTCAACATGATTCACAAATTTTGATGAGATTGAAAGTAAAGCCTGAGGATCCATTGAGTCAATTTAACTTTTAAAGTTTAAAAAAAAATTTTTTTAATAAACTTACTACATTTGTAAGTTCATTATCTGTAACCATGGCGATGGCATGCTGCACAAAGTGTTGGACATTTGGGGTCAATTTTTTGAAAATAAGAAAATCTTTGAAAGGCTGGTCCTCATAACCTTAAGTTTATAGGAAAAAAAATGTTAGAGCATTCAAGTTAAAATGGCATCTGTTTTATAGTTGTCTAGATGGTTTACAAAATTACAAACATTAGGTAAGGGCATAAAATACTGATATTGTCATATGGCAGCAATGTCCAAAGAAATGTGAGTCCCACCTTTGTACTCTTGAGGGTTTGACTCGTAATCAGAAGCAAATTGCAGGAATTTCATCATGAGGCGTTTCTCAACAAGGGAGACGATTTTACTGCTAAAAACATCTGCTCTGGAGCAAGGTACCTGCACAAATAGAAAAACCAACAATATTAACATCGCAACTAAAAAAAATTTTGCAAATGGAGCAAAGAGAAACATTTTAAATAGAGCTGTTAACAATTAATTTAAATTTAATCGTTAACTTTTGAAAAATTGACGATTAATTGATTGTTAATTTCAATTATTTAAAATTTATGATGTCATAAGTAACACTTATTAAACTTCTTGTTTAAAATCTACATAACACTGGAATTTCTTCTTTATATGTCATGTATTAACCAACTACACAAACAGTAAAGTGTGTTGACAGACATTATTTGGTTTAAGTGATGAGAGGGTCTAATTGACAATAAAACTAGCCAAGCTGAACAATCATTCACATGAAACCGAGGTAACTGGTATGCACACAATAGTCTTGGCAAGGAATGACATTATCAGATATCGGTGTTCATTAAGTTTCCGACATTGTAGAGGGTTAATGGATTCAGGAACTTTCATCTACATTTTGTAACGCAGTAATTTATCACAAGAGCTGTTGTCATTTTCTATCTCTAAGTCAGACTCCATTACTCCCATTAGCTTTTTATTTGGTTTGATAAGTAGGCAAACAGGGGGAACCATGGTAGGCAAACTTTATCAACATTTTGAACATTCCAATCAGTCAATAGTTTGAAACCAAAATGTTTGTGTATTCCTCAGTAAATTTATTATTTATCAGCCCCTATTTTTAATTTTTTATATTTTTTGATTTCAAATAATTTGTAAGTGATGGGTCGATAAATCATTAAAAATAAATTAATTGTTAAAAGCTTTTTAAATGGTCTAATTTTAAATGATGCTCCTAGTCCTAGGGGATTTTAGCATCACTAATTTCTTATAATAATTTTAAATATGAATTAAATGGGATAATTTCCTAAAATTGCACAGATAACAATGCAAAAAGCTTTTTGAAGAAAGTCATATTTAGCAAATCAGATTTTCAATTTGATTCAGCATAATACATTCTATGAGAAATATAAGAATTTAGAGACAAAACTCTGGAGGTCAGGGCACCATGGAAGTCCTAACCTCAGAAAATTGTTGGACATAGCCCAGGAGATCTAGCAGGTTGCCAGTAAACTAGCTGGGGCTTTGGTGGTGTGAGCTCAGCTCAAACAAAATATTTAAGTATGTGGCTGATTAGAGTGTGGTGTTGATGGGGAAAATAAGAGAGATTAAAATCATTTACCTGCTGTAACTTGTCCTGGAGAAAGGTAAGAATACGGCTAACAGTTCTGAATTCACAGTAACGAGCTACATCAGACTGTATGAGAAGTTCTACTAACTCACCACTGCAATACAGGAACTGAAATGGAAAATTAACCACAGTTTTTTTTTAGAAGGAATAAGCCCCAGGCAAACAGTATTTTTCTTTTTTTTAAAAACATTAAAATAGACAGAAATGTAGGCTCCAGACTTTATGTTGAAAGTGCTTGCTTATAACTGAGAGCATAAATCCATTATTCTAGTGAATCAACATTTAAACAGTGTGATTTTGTTTTCATAATGTCTACATATAAAAATTTGAATTTTAAACACACAAAAAATTATTATTTGAATTTTATTTACTTTTGGTGAGATATCAAAGCAGTATTTTCTCCAATCATCTTTGATGTCCCCTACAGTCCACTCTTTCACTAGATTTTGTGTTTCAAGATCAAGATTTTTTTGACCAGGTATTTTATTTTCTCTTCCTGACTTCTCTGCCTTCTCATTGAAGGTATCATCACTATCTTCTTCTCTCATCTCCCCTTCACAGGAAGTGATCTCTTTGTCCTCGGCATCCTGAGACGATGTCTCTGGCGTATCAGTCAAGACAAGACTACACTGCAGTTGCTCTGTACATTTGTCAACACCTGAATCCTGTTCCTGAGTTCCACTATCAGATGTGCTATGCTCTTTGACCTCTGAACTTTGAGGCTCCCCATCACCTTGTCCTTCTGAAATTAGGACAGCTCATTAGTATAAATGTTTAAATTAACATTTGAGATGTATTTTCCTTTGCAGTAAATATAACCAAATTAAGTTATAGACCTAAGTGCTGTTAAAAGACAGTTGCTGGTCCCTGAAACGGGCACATCTATGCCCCTCCCACCCCAGTGATTGAAGTAAACGAAACGGAAAAATACTAGAAATAATGGATGACTTTTAAAAGAACTTAAAGAAGAGTTAAGTGGAGTTGTTACCAAAGGTACAGGGTGGAAAATAAACCAAAGGCCAAAATTTAAAATTCTTTAAAATAATTCTAAATTTTAATCTTTTCTTATTAATAGCATTGATGTGCCAATCTTCCTTCTTAGGTTCTTTGGCCAAATGTGTGACAAAGACAAAGTCACGTGTGAAGTTGCAAGAATCCATTTTTTAAACAAAATTTTACACCCCACAAACACAGTACTATTTAACCTTATCAAAAATTTACTGGGTGGTTATTTTAAACTGCTGCGTGGCATTTGGTCAGATATCTTTGAGGCCACGCAGCTTGAAGGGAACAACGGCGGTGGCTTACTTCCCTTGTTTGTGGAATGTCAAAATAAATTGTTAGAACTTACACCAACCTTGAGTAGCTGCCGTGCCGGGTGCGGGTGGCGTGATGGACACTAACGTCTTTTGAACAGTAAACAAGTTGGAATTTGTCTTCTTGGCCTCTGCCTCCTCCTCCTCTTTGGTTGTTCTCTGCCTAAAGTAAAGTTGGATTATAGATTTATGAATTAATGCACTAAGTATTTTGACAAACCAAATCAATCAAACAAAGCTTCGTTTACAACTACACATTTGTAGTTGCTGGAGAAAATAAAATTTAAATCTAATTGCCATGATCATCCCTTCATAGAACAAGAAAAAAAACAGCCCTCCAATAACTGAGCTAAGATAAATGAGACCCAGCATTAAAAAAACTTTAAATATTCTTTAACTAAATTATCCAACACCATTGCATATCCATAAAAACAATCAGCAAAAACATTTAGGGAATCCTGGAAAATAAATCCAGATAAGTTCTCATAAGTAAAGATTCTTCTGATGGAGACTAACCTGACATGAAACTGAGACTTGATATTAAAAGCTGAGGGACGTTCTTTGGGCATGGGAATAATGGTTTCTTGGTCTTGTAAGAGTTTCATCAAATCATCAGATTCATCATTTCTCTCTTCAACCTGGACAGACTCTAATTCCTGCCAAAAAAATTAAAATAATAAAAAAAATATTTTTAAAGAAGAAGAGATGTTATAAAATATTATAACACACAACTTGCCCTAACCAAAGCAATAAGGCAATTTGATTGTGCATTTAAAAGTAAATGATGAAATGAACAGTGCTGAATGTAATATACTGCATGCGATGTTTTATCTGTTTTACTAATTCATGATCCATATCCTTTCAACTGAAAACAACAAAATATATTTTAAAATGAACTTGCTTGATTTTTCTGTTTCCAGTTTTGGATTCCATCTAAGTTGAAGTTACTGTAAACACCCCCATAGTAGTCATTTCTAGGTTTTTATTGGAAGTGAATAATAAATCAGATTTAACACAAGATTTAAATGGAGTAAAACAATTTAATAAATAAATCATTGTTTGGAAGGTAAAGTTTATTTTTAACATTGAATTATTTTTAAGAAATTTAATTTTTATCTCCCATTGCTTCCACAAAGTTATAGACTTAAGAAAGAAACATAAATACCTATAAGGAGATGATTTCTTTAGTGTTATTTTTCATTACTTTAGTGCCTCCCCCCTCACCAAAACTAGTTTTTATTATTTTTTTATAATTGGTTGACAACTTGTATGTTGCATAAGTTATAGCACACTTTTACTGCCTCTTATAAAAAAAAATCCTCTATAAATTTTAATTACCTATCTAGATGCAAAATCTTGAGACCAATACGAGAAAAAGCAGCAGCTGTTATAGTCTCTGTTAATCCTGAAAATTCATTGAAACTTAAAGAAAAAAGTTTTATGATTTTTTTATAAAAAATCTATCAATATAATGAATATTTTTTCATGATAATAAGTGAGATAAATAAAAAATACCTGTTCCTAAAATGACAATGTCAAATTCACTTGGAAGGTCCTCAGAGGCCATTTGTCTCATGTGAACTATAGAAATAGAAAATATATAAATTTATTAATAAATATCAATAATAAATGACACGAATTTATCAAAATCAATAGAAATTTCCATGAAAGAAGTGTTATCTAATTTAATGATTATTGTTAATTTTTCAAAAGTTAACAAATTTAAATTAGAGTTAACAGCCCTAAATTTTACTAAACTGACTAAACCAATTCACTTGGCTACAAAGTGCTATCTGAAGTCTAAAGCAAGATATTTCAAGACAAGGCTACTTACACTAAACTTAATAAATACTGAGTATAATTTCTGGACTTACTTAGTAGGCACTTGGGTAAAAATTTCAAATTTTTTAAAAAAAATATAAACATTTCATAGCTGTGTAGAGCATAGTAAATGATTAACAAAAACATAAAGATCAAAGTTCTAGCTCAAGTGGTTCAAAAGTTATGAATTTTTTTGTAGGACCTCATAATCACTTTTTTTAACATGGAGGTTTTCCTCCACAATGTGTGCAATTAGTTCTTCTTTAAACGCAAATGATTTGAGTGCAAAATTATATAAAAGCGATTATTACTTGAGTTTTATAATATACAACTTCACAAAATAAATTTATTTAAAGTAGGGCTGCGCAAATTATAGATTAATTTCTTAATTAATGGGTAAAAAAATTATCGATTAAAATTATTTTAATCGATAAAATAGTGATTAAAATTAAAGAAAATGTTTTTTAAAAACTTCGATGTATTTAAAAATAATTAATTATTAATAATATTTTGTTTTTTTTAAAAAACAAACTTCGCAATTTAAAAAAAAAGACTTTTCAAATGTTAACTATAAAAATAGCTGGTTTATAAAGGAAAATGGTATAAAAAAAATTAAACTTTTTTTTTTTACTAAATAAACTATTAAAAAATTTAAATTCATTTACATTATATTGAACTACTTATATTTAAACACAGTGTATAATGAGCGTGTATTTTGTTTTATTAATACTTAAGTTATGGGCATTTTAAAAAATGCCCTAAAAGGGCACAAAATGTGAAGGAAAATAACAAAGTGAAAAAAGTGATTATGAGGCCCATAACTTTTGAACTACTTGGGATAAAAAGATGATCTTTATGTTTTTGCTAATCATCAAACAATTTCTATATAGCTGTGTATATCTTTTTTATTTTTAAAATTAATTTGAAATTTTCATCCAAGTGCCTAAACTTTAATCGGTTATTTAACTTATTTTTATTGTTATCTATGTTTTAAAATTGCCTGTTTTTTTTTTAATTCCCTTGAAATTTTCAGTTTAATGACATCATACATCTTTATTTTTAGCTTTAATAAACATTATCGATTAATTAATCGGTAATTTTTATTAAAAAGTTAACTATTAAATTTAAATTAATCGATAACAGCCCTGAAAAAACATTGTTTTTACTTGATTAACAATATAAAAATTTAAATTCATTGACATTAAACTGAACTACTTATATTGAAATATATCTCCCAAAAATATTAATTTTTTTATTTAATACTTAATTAATGGACATTTTATTTAATTTTCAGTTTAATGATGTCATACATCTCATTTTCAGCTTTAATCAAAATTATCTATTAATTATTCTGTAATTTTTCAAAAATTAATTATTAAATTTTAATTAATCGATAACAGCCCTAATAAATAATAATAATAATAATAAAAATATTTTTCAGAATAATATTAAACTTTCCTTTGTAATTGTATCATGAAAAAAGATTGTATAAACAATAATACAGGGAATTATTGATTCATTTCATTCAAATTGCTGATTATACTTTTCAACTTCCCCTTTTCTATATACTTTATTTCTCATCTTTTTATAAACAAAAACAATGTCTTTTATTTTTTAAATTAAAATTATGATTATAGCTTCATTTTGTTAACCAGTGTTGTGTTACTTTAAAATAAATTATTAAACACACCAGGTAAGTCAGTGGCGGCGTTAGGTAAGCGCGTGGCCTAGTGCCAGCAATGACCCCGCGGGGCCAGAGTACTAGTAAAGATCGCTGAGCACCAGTATGCTATGGTATTTAAAAATATGAAATATCTTGATTATTGTGTAATTTTAATACCGCGTGTCACCTTTTTATTAAATTATTACAAGTTCATTATTTTCTCTGGTCTATAAACAACGGTTTATAAAGGGGATTGGCTGAATGGTTCATCTGATAACGGTGTAATGCTTTCAAAGACGTCTAGAGCTACGCTAGGGAATTTGACCTTCAAAAAGGATTACAAGAGTGCCTCTTTCGTTTCTTTACAATCGTTTCCAGCATACGTTCTACCATCCACTCTTTGGTTCAACATGTATAGGCTATTAACCAGGACGAGACATGTTCAGGACCGAAACGCAGGGCCTACCTTAATGCGGGGCCTGGGGCAGTCGCCCCAGTTGCCACCCTCAAACGCAGCTCCTGAGGTAAGTAATAGTTAAATCATGCATGTTTTTTAGTAATATTAGTATTAGTTATATCTGGTTATCTATGGAATAAAAGTTAATGAGTCAGAAAATCTGTTATTTTCTATGTGAACTCTAAGGAGTATTGTGCAACATTGTGATATATGTGTAATTACTGAATATTTAATTATTAAAGGTAAGTGCCTTTTTCATTTTAAAAATAATAGCCGATGTGGAAAATGATCAACATCTTATAAATAATTATAACAAATAATAGAAAGCCAAATAATCTTTAAAACTAAAACTGCACAATAACCGGATATCGTAACGCTAGCCAAGCATATGTTAGGCACATATTATAAAACTCATATCAAGTTATATTTCCTGCAAATATTATAATTTTATATAAGTTTACAGTCAAATCATTCGCATTTGAAAAAAAGCTTAAAAAGGGGCACACAATGTGGTGGAAAACTCCATGTTAAAAAAAGTGATTGTGAGGTCTTACAAAAAAATTCATAACTTTTGAACCACTTGAGCTAGAACGTTCATCTTAATATTTTTTGTTACATTTACATAACGCTTGCCTTGCCTGCCTTTTGACAATCCTATCCTTTTTTAAAAGAATTTTTAGAACTCTGTTTCCGGCAACTGGTAGCGTCGTGACGTCACGGTCGCGATTCTTCGCTTCAGCCAACTTTTGATAAGAATTATTAATTATTTTAAGGCCATGGCGATTACCAATTCCAAAGAATAATTCTACTTTGTTGATGTGACTCAGCTGATGACTGAAATCTAACAACAAAATTTCTTAAAAAATATAACTATTAATTCCTTGCGGAAGAAATCACCTTTAAAAAAAAAAAAAAATTTGCTCGGTTGAAATGAAAAAGGTCGACTACTACTACTCATCTACTCTAAAATAGTTTTAATATTTATAAGTGTATGTTTCATTTAAGATTAAGATCTATACTAGACTCAGACTACATCAAATTTATATCACAGTAAAAAATTCCCACTTTCTCTTGTAAATGGACAACGAGGCTGTGTAGTTAAGACCAATTTTGTATTCTAACCACAATAATATTGAGCTATAAGTTATTCAATACAAGAAAATGTGGCTGTTGAGCCTGTTGTAACAAAATTTCGACCCAGCTTTTAAATTTTCTGAGGAATTAAAGACCCTAAAATAATTTACAAAAATGATCTCACAAAGTATATATAATATACGGAGTGTCTACTGCTACGACAAAGTAACGGCAGACAACCCGCGCGGATGTGGCTGGTGCTACGACATGTCGTAACGCCAGCAACATCCGACCGGGTTGTCTGCCGTTACGACAAGTTACGACATGTCGTAAACAATTTTTTGTATTTTCAAATATGCTATTACTAATACTTAAATACTAAACCATAATTCTCATAATGAAATATCATGATCACTAGATAAGCTTATTAATGAATTTTAAAGGTTGAAAAGAAAATCTAGATTGAGCCATTAAATGAAAAACAGTTATAATTTTAAAAAATTACTGATTTTCATCAGCTTGGCTAGATCAAGTGATAGTCGGGTTGCTCTGCAATGATACGACACTAGTGATAGCGGGGGCGAATCCCGCCGCCGTCATGTTTTTTTTTTTTTTTTAAATTTAATTTATTATTATTTTTTTTAAAACATCATTATGAGTAAGCTAATAATTTTTGTTATTACTCTGAAAAGCAGATACGTTGACTAAATCTGTTAAAATAAAAAATATTTAGATTTTAGACTAGTCGTAACACTAGCCAATCCACATATGCTTGGCTAGCGTTACGACAACCGGTCAGGTCGTCTGCTGCTACGACAGTCGTAAAAATGTGTTATGTGCTTACTTACAGTTACGACTAAAACTGTATTTTAGTATGGTAATATTATTTTTTCTTTTTGATTCGCAAGTTGACACTCAGTCGGCATCACCAACGAAAAAGGTGAGGCAAGAGTTTAAAAAATGACTATAAACCATTACTGTTACTGTTACTAAATTTGTTTGAAAGATATTTTTGAAAAATTCTCTGAATTGAAGGCATCGCGAAAAAGTGCTGAACACAAGCGGGGGAAGGGGGGGTGGTTGCGGGATTTGAAGCCATTGTCAGACGAATGAGGCATAGCGTATCATGCCCCGCAGACTTGCTCGTCATAAATAGTGGAAAGAGAGGCGGGGGGTGGGCGCTGAGAAAACGGACACAAACAGCAGCACGAAGTAATGGGGAAAAA
>MUZC01000799.1:33338-62018 GCA_002072015.1 Radix auricularia | reverse complement strand
TTAGGGTTTGGGTTAGGTTTAGTGATAGTTTTGAGGGTTGGGTTAGGTTTAGTGATAGTTTTTAGGGTTTTGGGTTAGGTTTAGTGATAGGTTTTAGAGATTGTTTGAATGCACATATAGAATCGGAGGTTCAATGAAAGGCGCAGTGAATACTTGTAACTCTTCAATTTTATAGACATCATTTTATAAACAATGTTACTAAGAATAGCAATAACCGGAAGTGGACGAGCTCGATTGCGAATAGGGTTTTGAAATCTATTCGCAATCGATTGCGAATAGACGCTCCCATATGTTTATTCTTAAAATTTACGTTATTATTATTAATATTTTTGGTTAAAACCTGTATCTCCGACCGGGCCGACCTTATCGGCAGCCATCTTGTTGCTATGGCATGTCACCGGCCCGGAAAAATAGTGCGAGCCCCGTGAATTTTCCGAAAATTCTAAAGCTATACCTAACCCAAACCCTAAAATTAAAATAACAACTATCCTTTATAGCAACGGGAAGAGACGCGACGCTCCGGTCGGAGATATAGGTTTTAGCCATATTTTTTGTAAAATTGTATTTGTATATTTATTTTTTATTACTGCGGGAAGGGGGGAGGTGCACTCTTTTTGCCCAGGGCCAGGGGCCCAACACTATTTCTTAGTCGGGGGGGGGGAGGGGGGGCAAAATGATGTAAAGACACTTAAGACAGCTCTGGATTAATGATGATAATAAAGTATAGACATAGTGGTTGGTTTTTTTTGTTAATGAAATATTGGCCAAAATATTTTATTTTGAGAAAAGAAAAGGCAATTTACCGCATTCACATCATCATCATCTTATTCTTATCTGTTACAGTTACAGACTCTCTTTCTATACAGAAGATTCCATCCACCAAATCCCGGTCCCAAATTGTTTTGTGTGTGTTATCACATAGACATAGATATTATGCTTAGCTACTTTGTTACCTACGGAAATGTCTCGGCTATAAACATTTATGTCATTATTAACAATTTGTTGATCAGTACATATTTCAGCATATTTTCATATGTTAAAAAAAATATGGTAGGTAGGTCAGTGGCTCCGATAAACTATAAACTTTACTCCTGTTTATTTACCTTTATTGCAACATTCACAAACAGAAAATTTTCAGCAGCTATTTTCACATGCTGTGTGGCAATTAAAATATTTAGCATTTGATGACTGATTATCAGATAATAACTCTTAAAGTCGCAGAAGGGTTTGCAATAAACTTCCGCCTCAGTCCCGTAAGGATTTCCCACATTATGTTCAACCGGTTATGAAATTTAATAATTTGCGTAAAATCCATTTATAATATTATTGTCATACTGACTTCATTTTTAAGGCTAAGAATGGTTATTTTACGCATCCAAAAGCCTGTACTGAGTTTATAAACAATATTTACCTGTAGTTTAGTACTATTATTTTAGTAATAAAGTATAGCAAAAACGAATCTTCGAAAAAAAGAAAAAAAACCTTAAAATTACGAAAAAACATTTAATTTTTAATGATTTAATTTTAAATTATTACAGCGGACCTCTCTAAGCCGAACTCAAGGGGACCAGAAAAAAAATTGACTTAAGGAGTTTTCGAGTTAGGGAAATTGGCATAATAGGCACAGATTAATCAAGGACAATATTGTTATTGAGAAAGCGGGTAGGGGAGCAGCTATACAAGTGAGAAGGCTTGACAAGGGGGGGGCGGTGTGAGATGTTTTATATCAAAGTAGTCCAACTTAGCTTTTAAATGCCAACCCCTTCCGATAAAGCTGCTTCCCATTGGTTGGAAGCAAAAACATTTTGTGTTAAGGAGATCTAAAATACATTAGTCTTATAGAATTTGGCCGGGACCTAACTATTAATTCAAAATAGGGAGGTTTTTGACTAAGGGAAGTTCGAATTAGCCAGGTCCAACTGTATTTCAATTAAAATGCACTATAACTAATTCACTGAAAGTTTCCCTGGTAAAATACAATAATAGGCATATTTTAATTAATTATTTTACAATTATTTGTTTTATGGAATTTAAAGTATAAACTTTTTTGAATCCTTAATTATTTGAAAGTGTTCATTACATTTTTAAAGTATGGGATGAATCGATATCTTTGCAGGCTTTGCTTTCTTAATGCAGCCCTAAGCCTAAGCCATTGGCCTTAAAATCTTCCTTAACAACAGCCTTTTCTCACACCTCACTTACAAGTTCAATGCATTTATTGTCACTTTTTGACTACGTGACAGATGAAGTCATAGTGGGAATGGTCAGTGATTATAATTATTGAAGCCATATTTTCCCTTCATCATAATCATATGCAATATCACAACTTATTTGAAGTGAAATTTACCAAGTTAAAAATGTCTATAAACCCTTCTCCATCCATGGCGGACTATAGAGTGAGTGAAGTAGCTTTCACAAGATTCATTGAGCCACATTAATGAGCCAGGGATTAAGTGGCTAGCACAATGCCCCGGTGGCTTTGCCAGCACCAAGGCTTGAACCTGTGTCTCTCTTTTGCCTTGGTTATTTGGCTATGGTCTAATTATTTGTAATCAATGAGAAAATGTTGTATTCCAAGAAATAGATCTCTGGCCCCAGCAATATATTTATATGCTTTTTCCTATGCACAGCTATTTCTATCTTAAATTGATGTATAAAAGTTAACGAGAAAGATAAAAATAGGATCAACACTATATGGAAGATCCTTTGAATTATGTTGATACAAAACCATTAAACACTGTATTTTTTACTTTTTGCTCAAAGTCAATGATCCAATGCAGTATAAGAAACCCTTCAATGTCAATTTTCATAGTAAATAAATATAAAATGGTGCATGTTTTAGTGGAAATATTTATTTTTAAAAAAAGGATGGACTCAAACTGCAATTTAAATACATTTACAGCTCTTTGGAAGCATTTAGCTGCAGCACTTCTTGGTATTTATCCTGGGACAAAATTAGATGAGTTCATGGAAAGGCGTAGAAATTTGAAGGTGTTAGTTATTGAAGATTATATATCTAAACATCCTGAAGACTTTCCCTGCTCAGGTAAGTTTGTGAAAATGTGTGCTCTTAAAATAAAATGTCTTTATCTGGAAATTGAAATGAAAAGAAAATGTTTACACAAAATAACAGCTATGATTATAGTGTCAAATTACCTTACTTTTTAGGATTTGTCTTTTCAAATTTAAAATTCATATCTCCTTTAACATTTTCTTCTAGTGGTAAGTAATGTTTCAAAATATACCCTGCTTCAGGATTAAGGTGGTTGCTTCTTGTAACTTTAAA
The DNA here is from genome assembly GCA_002072015.1 of Radix auricularia. Taxonomy (NCBI): domain Eukaryota; kingdom Metazoa; phylum Mollusca; class Gastropoda; family Lymnaeidae; genus Radix; species Radix auricularia. The sequence goes on along the minus strand of MUZC01000799.1, from coordinate 58,732 downwards.
CAAGTACATAGTTTTTATGAAATTTCTCTTTAATAAAATTTTTAAAAAAGGACCATAAATTTTATTTCCCAAGACAATTACAAAAAAAAAACCATTTTCATTGCTAATAATTCATATCCTTGAGGGAAAAGACATTAAATGTTTTTGGTAACAGGAGTTTTTCTCAATAACTTACCCCACAAATTACCCCAAAGGAGCAGATTTTAGTTGATTATATAGGCTCCAAATGAGTCTCCATTATCCCCAAGAGTTCCCTCGTTACTCCAAATGGGTTAATTTACCCCTGTTTGCTGACCCCTGAGATAAGGCATTCAATGTATTTTATTCACCTGACTCCACAAAGAAATATTTGGATTATTTTACACAGATCTATTAGAACACTAGTGAGAAATTTTTTTTTTCAGCACCTAAGAAGTATAAAGATATTCTGTTGCCCTGGCATCCATCAAGATAAAGATCAAGCAGAAAGAAACTATCTAATTACACATTTGTTTTCTATAAGAGAGTATTTGGATTCTTCGGAAATAAACCTTGGACCATGTGCAAGCTGAATAAAATCTTAGGTGACCACTATTGACTTAAAATTTTTGTTATGTACTTTCTGTATTTTGTACTGGTTGCTATTGTAGTAGCTTTACATTTTTGTGTTTTTGTCTCCAATAAAATTTTAAAATCTTCTTCAAAATTGCATCATAATATTTGGTGCCTTGAGCTATAATTTACTATAATAGTTTGCTACACTCGTTTGTTACTGAGAAATAAAATTTTGAAAAATAATGATGGGATTATTTTTTTTCAAAATTGCTGTTGCTTCTGTTGTAAAAATATTTTTTAATAACTGGAAGAATTTAACTTTAAGCACATGGGAGTCTATGGCACCCTTTCAAAAATTATCAATGACAGAATCATAAAATTTGTTAGTGTAAGCATATTTCTTAACTATTCAGCTTGCCACCACTGTTAGCCTAACTATTCAACCAACTATGTAATACATAACATTGAATAACATAGAGTACCATTTAAATATTCTCTAAAGTTGACAATACAGAAAGTAAAAATATGATTTAGTGATAAGTATGAAATCTTACACTTACAACTTTGTAAATTGAAAACAACTCAATAGATATCAGCATAAAGAAATTTTATTGATTGCATAATAGCCAAATCAAAGGATTAGACTTTTTAAAAAGGATTTTAAAGTAAATATCTAATATTCATTGCATAATTTTGTGTTAACACTGAGATAGATGCTCTTTAAAGTTATTTCTTAACAAGTATAATTTATTTATTTCTCAGTGATATTACACCGGATATTATATTTGATAAAAGTTTTGATTGTTTTCACATGATTTTATACACCCAATTCAGTTGTTTTACTGATAGTTAGTTTTTTTATTTGAACAATGTATGGTGTAATTTATATACCCTTAAAATATCTCATGGAGTAAAATTTTGATAACACAAACAGAACTAATGAATACAGAATTTACTTTAAAAAAGCAACAGTCTTCTAAATGACAAATGCACTTAACTGTGGTGCTTTAAACATAATCTCTCACCTCATTGTCAAGCTTTAACTAAATATTCTGAGTATGGAAAATCACCATATAAATAATGCATCAAAAGGTTGCATCGCGTCTTCTAATATATGTTGATGAATTATTAATATGCTCATGAGAGATACAGTCAAGTAAATAGTAAATACTCTTGGGTAAACAGTCAAAAAGGAAGCATAAAATACAATAACAGAAATACTAAACCTTTTGATGTTATAACTAAAATAATTTTTATTTTTTTAATCACTATGGTGTTAGTAAGCAAAACAATGGATAGCTGGTATAAAATTAAAATAACTTATTTATAGACTAGGGATTTTTTTTTCAGTCACACCTATTATCTTTAGAATAAAAAATCACAATAGTTCAAAACAAAGATCGGTTGTTGTAGTTTACACCCTTTATCAGTAAATGAATTCTTTGAATGTGTCTAAAAAAAGTGTCTGAAATTTACACATGTTATTGAAAGTATAGGAGGATTTGTTATATATTTTTGAAAAAATAAACAGATGTTGTTGCTAAAGACTAATTATAAAATAATTTGTTAAAACAGCTGGTTTTGTTGACTGCATGTCCTTCTTAGTTAATATAAATGCATTTGTTAAGTTTTCAACTTTCATTTTGTGAAAATCACTTAAATTCTAAAACAGATTAATATCTATTAAAACTTCATTATTTTACACTATTTACACTTCATTTTTTAAATAACACATTTGTAGTTGTTAACCAGGTACCAGATGACAAAAGAGAGTCTTTATTAATATTATTTAACAAAACTGAAAGCATAACATATTGATCTAAAAAATATATGTGTTAACAAAAGATTGAGAGTCATATTATTATGAGTCAAATTTTCTAAACTATTGTGATTGCAAATGCTTGGAGAAACTCAAGAAACATAATAAAAAGTATTAGTATAATATCATACAAGTATTTTCTATGCCCAATAATCACCTTACATTTAAAAATCAATTTAAATTAATTTTTACTTCAAGAAATACAATTAATAGTAAATTTGAGAAGATATTAAATAGTAACTTAACAATGCCATTTACTTGTAATAAATAAATTTTTGAAATAAAAAAAGAAACAGATCAAAAGGTGAAATAGAGAGAAACCCAATAACAAAAACGCCATCTCGATGGTTATAACATTAACAACCACTAGCATGGATAAAAAATTATTTTTGAAATCCATATCTGTGGCTTTAAGATTCATTTTTTAAACAAGTGTTTTATATGATTGCCCTTCACCTCAAAAAAGAAAAGTCATACATCATTCTGCATGTAAATAAAAAAGCATTTTAAGGACTTTGTACTTCTTTTGATATTTAGAAATATAAATTCAAAGAAATTTTGTGATTTTTAAATAGATTTTATGCAAATTAGATTACTCATACATTTGAAAATACTGTCAATCAATGTACTTATCACAAAAAGTATCTTTTCTCTTTTTAATTGAAAGAAGTTTCAAATATTTCAACAAAATAATATCAACGCAATTGAAAATAGTTTCTAGCTTTAATTGTAAGTTATAATAAAATGTATGAATTTTGTTGGCTATTATCATCTTATTCATTTTAATTCAAATAGTAAGTTTAAAAATTTTTGATGAAATTTACAATATATTTGTAAAAAGGAGCTTTTTTTTTAAAAAAAGATTTTAATGTGGATTTTTTTTTTGGTTTGATTTTATCATTTGATTTATTGCAATTTAATTTTGATATTTAAAAATTTCAACAATGTAAAGATTTAAACTGAACAGCTAAAGAAGTGGTTAATATCAGAATTTAAATAGTTCAGGTAACAAAAGGTAGAACCCAAGACTTTTATCACACAAATGAGTTTGTGAAAATTAAAATATGCTAAACTAACATGAGAATTTATTATCACACATAAAATAGTAACAAATTTTTCTAGCTGAGTGGCTAGAGCTATCACATCATGGAACAGGTTATGAAGATGGGGTAAAATTGAAAAATATCAGATACAAAGGCACTATTAAAATGAGATTGCAAATCAGAAGTAATGAGTATAAAGTTAACATTGTAACATAACAATTAATTTGACAAATAAAAAAAATTCTAGAATATTTTTAAGTTGTATTTTTCAAACTGGTTGATTTTTTTTTTTTTTTCAATTAAAAACATTAAAATTTTGATTACAAATTGTTTGAAACCTTGTTTTACCCACTTTACAGAAAGTTTTATAAATCCACAGAAAAATTAGTTAAGTGTTAGCAGTAAATACTGATATATAATGATTTAACGATACAGGTGAATTGGTAAATACTTGGTTAAAATTAAGTGTCAATATAATATGATATTTCTTAAATAGCTCAAGATAAAATTTCAATTCAAGGCATTAAATAAAATGTGGCTTGAAAATATTTTGAGATTGCTTTTACTATGCCAGCAATAAAATTAACTGGCAGAACAAAAGATAATATCTTTATAAAACTCTTTTTTTTAAATATAAATATACATTTGATTTGTGCAAAATCTAAACATAATGGCACAGATAATTAATCTTTTACTTTTAAAAGATGCCACATTGCTCTTTAAAACCCAATAAAATTTATGCTTATTATCACCAGAGCAACAATAGAAAAGAATAAAGTTGTTTAAATACAGAGTTTGCCGACTAGAAAGGAATAGAATTCTCCAAGAATTATATGATGTAAAAATGAGCACATGGTAACATGCAATTTTCATAAAACTTACAAATTTTCAAATACCATAGAACTGGTACACTAATGAAGTATGTATCAACTAGATCAGTGGTTGCTTTACCAAGGATGATCAGTGCCTTGATATTTTTTGGAAAGTGTTTTTTTCACTTAAGATGTGACCAAAGACTACATCATTATTTATGCCTATCAGTAATTTACTTTTCCATCGAAGGATAGCGCCATGATGTTTGAGGGACAAAAGTTTCTTTCACTGATAAGGGGGATGTAAATCTTGCCATGTAATGGGGACCACCTGCTTTGTCATTTGTGCCTGAAATTTAAGAACATTATGGTAATGATTTCAAACTGAGACTATCATAACCTGATTCATAAATAATAAATAAGCTCTTTATGCAAAACGAAGTCATAAATAATAAAAGACACTTGCAAAGTAGATTTATTCATCATACCTGACAGTCTTGCCCCACCAAACGGTTGCTGACCAACGATGGAGCCTGTGCTCTTATCATTGATGTAGAAATTGCCAGCAGAATAACGAAAAGCCTCAATCAGTTCTTCTTTAGCTGCTCTGTTTAAAAAAACCATAAAACTAAGTCATGCCAAAAGTTACTCATAAACAAAATAAATTCAAGATAAGGTTCATAATTGCACAACACTATTTTTTAAAGTTTTATTATCCATAAAAAGGCAAAAGAAAAAAAAACACATTGAACATGAACATTTTTGAAAATGGTTAAAGATTATAAAACATAAAAAAAAAAAATCATGTTAAGCCTGGTCCCTTTTGGAACTCAGGACGTGTTAGCGCATTTTCGTATTATGTATCAGTACTTATGTTAGATATCAGCATTATGTAGTTATCAGTAATTGTGTTTAGATTTTAGACATATTTTTATGAATTTTCTTGTGTAAAGAATATACCTGACATTTTTTTTTATTTAAAAGTCATTTCTTTACATTTTAAAAAAAATTATTTTCTCTTTAATCTAACTACAAGTCACCACAAATGATGACGTAAAACTCTCTAAACTTTTACACATATTCTAATGACGTCAACAAAAAAAACAACAACTAATTCTTTTGCACGCCTTCGCACCACTCTTGAATGCTTGAAAAATGATGTATTCGACTTCCGGCAATGGCGGCCGTTCCCTGCGCCAGTGTTACCTCTCGATTCGCAAAGTTTTTTGGTAGTTTTAACGGGGTTTTTTAACGGATCGAGTAACTGAGTGTTGATGCACAAATGGCAGGTCAGGACATACAAAAAACATATATACATCATGGGTCTAGGACTTATGGATGCTGTGATCAAAGGTGATGACAGACGGACAAAACGGGTGCAATAGCGCATTCGACTTCTCGAAAATGCGCTAAAAATATTTAATAATTATGAGTAATTTTGTTAAAGAAAATTACTTTTTTTTACATGGCTTCACAGACATAGGAGTGCAAACAACGCGTTCAATGTATTTTAAAACAATGGATGATCTAACATACTTGTCTTGGACATAAATTGCACCTGTCAGTGCATAAGGTGATGTGGTCTGGGCCAATTTGATTGTTTCCTTCAGCTTGCTGTCTGGGTAAACATATACTGCAAAGATTGGACCAAATATTTCCTAGACAAAAATACAAAGTTTGAAATGTATCTTTAATTGTGTAACTGGACAATGCAACCAAATATAATCATTCATTGTATGAAAAGGAACATGGGGTAATTCCAATGTAAAAAAAAGTACCATAACCTTTAATAAATAAATGCTTATCAAGATATTTATTGTGTTTAAAAAGCAATATAGTAATAAATTTATCTTAAATCCAATCTAGCATTTTTTTTGTGCCACTTATTCATAATATATATTGAAGATTGATTTAGTATGTTGTTTAAATTTTAAATAAAAGAAGAAATAATGGGGGAAAAAAAACACATTATTTATCATTTAGAGTTTCTTAAACTTATACATTTCCATAAACTACTTAGTACAGTAAAATTAAACTGATTATTTGTCAAATGAAAGACTCTACAAGAAGTAAAAAGTTTGAATAAAAATGAGAATAATGCAAATTAAAAAAGTATTTGGTATCCCCAAACCCACTGAGAAAGAGTGAACAAATATCAAGCTATTCATTTTCAAAAGATAGAAAAATAAATTTTGGTTTAAAAATCACCCTTAATAATTTACATTGTATATACATAACAATCATAACATTAGAAATTTATATGACTATACGATGACATTTACCTCTTGCATAATTTTATCCAGTGGATCTCTTGTCTCTATGATTGTGGGTTCAATAAAGTAACCTTTACTGTTGAAAATATAAAAAGTTGATTTTTAAACAAATCCTTTTTTTAAGAGACATAACTAAAAGTATGTTAATTACAATACGCATGGCAGGACAATAAAAAAATAAAATTTTTAGTTATGTCTCATTTATATTTTTTTCAAAAACTACTACAGCCTGCCTGCTAAATTTCAGCTTGATTTGATCACGGGAAAAGAGTTATAAAAACATGTTTGATATAGTGCGCACTGGGAGACAGACTAGAAGTTACTAGCATCTATATTTATTGATCGGGAATATACTTGAAAAAATTATTGTCAATAATATAGGCACCCCACAACAAGAAAATATTAAAACGGTTGTTCAATATAATAAAGCACTGCAACACATTAGCACAAAAATTAACATGTGACATAGAGATAATCTAAAAATTAATTAATTTAATTACACTACATTCGATCAATCTGAAATTTCGAGAGATCATTTTTATCATCGGCACAAGTCTGCCTGCTAAATTTCAGCTCACTAGCATACGATGAAGTGGGTTTAAAATTGATCCAAAGTTTTTTCGGCAATCAAGGCATCAAGCAATCCAGCAGATGCCGCGAGTTAATGTAAAGGATTTAAAAATAGTAAGATTAATAAAACACAGAACATATTGAAAATCTAGATTATATTAGTCATTAGAAGGTGACTGAGTGAAAAGGACAATCAGAAAAAATTAAGACAACCTTTAAATTACATGAAAATATTCATCTGTGCAAGAGAGTTCCACTAACAAGATAGCTCACTCACCTGTCATCATAATGTCCCCCTGAGATAATTGTCATACTAGATCTTGATTTGGCATACTCGATGTAGTTTTTTATTCTTACAAAGGCCTAGGAATAGAAACAAATTATTTGGACAACTCTCTTAATTCAAGCTAGGTATATTTAAAAAATACTCCACCAATAAGAGTATATAGATTTTTTAAAGTCATGGACACTGGTTGTTTAAATGCAAATTGTTTGATATTAATTATGTAGCTTAACTATTTTAAAAAATAAACATTTATTTATTGATAAAGGTTTAGGCTTGATGTAAAATCCTAGCCAAGTTTTATCACTTTAGTTATAACTTTTATCATGCACTAAATTTTAATTTTTAAAAAAATTAGTAGTTGGTATTGAATCGTACAAACAGTCAACTTTAGCCAGGTTACCTTATCATCAATAACAGCTGTGACAAAATTCTCCCTGTCCAGTGGAGATCCCATCTTGATATCTTTCATGATTTCCAAAAGCTTAGATTTGATCTCTGGCCAGAGAGACTGAGGCACATACATCCTGGAAAGGGCTGAACACTTTTGGCCATTATATTCAAAGGCCGACCGAACAGATCCAGTGGAAATAGATTGGACATCAGCAGATGGATGAACGAAGTGGAAGTTTTTGCCACCACATTCTGCAAAAAAATAAACCTTATCTTATATGTTACAGGCGCTCCTTCGCGTTTTAATAGTATACTTGAGGAAATAGAGTAGTATTTTAATAGCATACTTGAGGAAATACAGTAGTGTTTTAATAGTATACTTGAGGAAATCCGGCATCCTTCCGTCTCGCGAGACGATGGTGCATCACCGTTGGGTTGGGTTGCATTTCCTCGAGTGACTGTGCAGTCCTATCCTTGAGTGACAGTCTTTGCCACAGTTTTTACACACGAGTTCTGTGCTTCCAAATGTTTTGGCCTTTCTCCTAGCTCTTCTGTCTGCAGCCTCCTCCATTCTTCGCTCCTCGGCTACTATCACGCCCTCTTTGACAACTGTGCGCCACGTAGATCGGTCTTCTGCCTTACACTCCCAGTCACTTGTATGTATTTTGGCTGCTTTCATGTCCCTTTGACAGACATCTTTAAATCGCAAGCGTGGGCGACCTGTTTTCCTCTTTCCTGAAGCAAGTTCACCATATAGGAGGTCCTTCGGGATGCGGCCGGGGCTCATTCTTTTGACATGTCCTAGCCACCTCAGGCGTCTTTCACTAAGAATTGAGAACATGCTTTGGGTATTGGCACGCGTTAGTACCTCACTATTAGGTACTTTTTCTTGCCATTTAATACCAAGGATGCGGCGCAAGCATCTCAAATGGAAGCTGTTAAGCTTACGCTCTTGTGATGTATAAGTGGTCCATGTCTCGCTCCCATATAGTAGTGTACTGATGACACAGGCTCGATAGACGCACAGTTTGGTTTTCTCCGTTAGCTTGGTGTTTTGCCAGACCCGCTTATTTAGTTTAGCCATTGTTGCGGCTGCCTTGCCAATTCTGCTGTTTATTTCTTCTTCAATGGACAGTGTATTGGAGACCTTGGATCCCAAGTAGGTGAAGCTGTCCACAACCTCCAAGTTTTCATTATCGATATTTATGGTAGGAGGAGGTCGAGTGTCTTGGGCCATGATGTTTGTCTTTTTCAAGCTGATTTGCAGACCAAATTCTTTGCAGGCATTGGAGAAGCTTGACACGAGTTGTTGCAAACCAGATTCTGTATGTGCTGTTAGTGCCGCATCATCCGCAAATAGTAGCTCTCGAATTAGGACATCCGTCGTTTTGGTCTTGGCTCGGAGGCGGGCAGTGTTGAAAAGTCCTCCATCAGCTCTGGTATGTAACCAGATTCCCTCACTGCTATCCTTGAATGCGTATCGAAGAAGTACAGAGAAGAATATTGCGAAGAGTGTTGGTGCGAGTACACAACCTTGTTTAACTCCGCTGCTGACAGGGAAGGCCTCTGACTTAGCTCCATCGAACTGTACTGTGCCAAGCATATTTTCATGGAACTGTCTGATGATGGCAAGTAGGTGAGGGGGACATCCAATTTTTGCCAGTATTTGGAATAGCCCGTTGCGACTGACTAAGTCGAAGGCTTTTGTAAGGTCCACAAATGCAATGTATAGTGGCATCTGCTGCTCTCTGCATTTTTCCTGGAGCTGTCGTATGGAGAACACCATGTCTATGGTAGACCGACCGGACCGGAAACCACACTGAGATTCTGGATAGACGCGGGATGCTAGGCTTTGTAAACGTTTTAGTATAACGCGGGCAAAGGTCTTTCCTACAATACTAAGGAGTGAAATGCCGCGATAATTATTGCAATCACTCCTATCACCTTTGTTTTTATATAGTGTCACTATATTTGCATCCTTTAGGTCTTGGGGGATGTAGCCCTGTTCCCAGCAGAGGGACAGAATCTCGTGCAATGGTTGGAGTAAAGCTGTCTTGCCACTCTTTAGAACCTCTGGTGGTATTCCATCATTCCCAGGCGCTTTTCCACAAGCTAGACTGTCAATTGCTTTGCTCAGCTCTTCCTGTGTGGGCACGACATCAAGTTCTTCCATGAGTGGCATATCTGGGATGTCATCTAGAGCGGTGCTGGAGACTGTGGTAACTGTTGAATACAATTCCAGATAATGCTCAACCCACCGTTTNCAGTGCCGACTGTGACACGGATCATTCCCTTGTCGCCAGCAAAGTACGAATAATGAGGAAAAACTCGTACCACACAAAGAAAAAGGGAAGTCCACGCATCAATACCTCCTGCATGAAAGACCCTGCGATAGCGCAGCTGTTCAAAGACAAGGTGAAGGAAAGTCTCTCAAAGATGTCCCCATGCGTCACCATTGACTCCAAATGGACGCAACTGAGAGACACAATCTATACATCCGCAATACAAGCCTTTGGCAAAAAATCTCACAAAAACACGGACTGGTTTGATGAACATTGGGACGAGATGAAACCCGTCACTGAAGCAAAAAGGAAAGCTCTTATGGCTTACAAGGAAAAGCCTACACCTGACAATTTGCATGCTTTAAAAACAGCTAAGTCACTTGCCCAAAAGGTTGCACGTAAATGTGTCAATACCTACTGGCTTAAGCTCTGTTCCAGTATACAATCAGCTGCAGACATGGGCAATGCAAAAGTCATGTACGAAAACATCAAAAAGGCAACGGGCCCCTTGACGTCAAAAGCTGCTCCCCTAAAGTCCAAAAATGGAGAAATTATTCAAGACCAGGCAGCACAGCTAAAACGGTGGGTTGAGCATTATCTGGAATTGTATTCAACAGTTACCACAGTCTCCAGCACCGCTCTAGATGACATCCCAGATATGCCACTCATGGAAGAACTTGATGTCGTGCCCACACAGGAAGAGCTGAGCAAAGCAATTGACAGTCTAGCTTGTGGAAAAGCGCCTGGGAATGATGGAATACCACCAGAGGTTCTAAAGAGTGGCAAGACAGCTTTACTCCAACCATTGCACGAGATTCTGTCCCTCTGCTGGGAACAGGGCTACATCCCCCAAGACCTAAAGGATGCAAATATAGTGACACTATATAAAAACAAAGGTGATAGGAGTGATTGCAATAATTATCGCGGCATTTCACTCCTTAGTATTGTAGGAAAGACCTTTGCCCGCGTTATACTAAAACGTTTACAAAGCCTAGCATCCCGCGTCTATCCAGAATCTCAGTGTGGTTTCCGGTCCGGTCGGTCTACCATAGACATGGTGTTCTCCATACGACAGCTCCAGGAAAAATGCAGAGAGCAGCAGATGCCACTATACATTGCATTTGTGGACCTTACAAAAGCCTTCGACTTAGTCAGTCGCAACGGGCTATTCCAAATACTGGCAAAAATTGGATGTCCCCCTCACCTACTTGCCATCAGCAGACAGTTCCATGAAAATATGCTTGGCACAGTACAGTTCGATGGAGCTAAGTCAGAGGCCTTCCCTGTCAGCAGCGGAGTTAAACAAGGTTGTGTACTCGCACCAACACTCTTCGCAATATTCTTCTCTGTACTTCTTCGATACGCATTCAAGGATAGCAGTGAGGGAATCTGGTTACATACCAGAGCTGATGGAGGACTTTTCAACACTGCCCGCCTCCGAGCCAAGACCAAAACGACGGATGTCCTAATTCGAGAGCTACTATTTGCGGATGATGCGGCACTAACAGCACATACAGAATCTGGTTTGCAACAACTCGTGTCAAGCTTCTCCAATGCCTGCAAAGAATTTGGTCTGCAAATCAGCTTGAAAAAGACAAACATCATGGCCCAAGACACTCGACCTCCTCCTACCATAAATATCGATAATGAAAACTTGGAGGTTGTGGACAGCTTCACCTACTTGGGATCCAAGGTCTCCAATACACTGTCCTTTGAAGAAGAAATAAACTTGAGGAAATACAGTCGTATTTAAATAGTATTCTTGAGGAAATAGAGTAGTATTTTATAAGTATACCTAAGGAAATAGTAACATGATAAACTATTCTGAAAATTGCCAATTTGGATGTTAGTTATTTAACTTATTTAGCCATAATTTTTAAAAAAGAATATAAAATTATTCTACGTGTAGTGTAATTGATAAAAAGTCTAGGTAATAATAATAATAATAAACTGATAATCTATGTAGCCCTGCACCTCACAGCGATTCACATAAAAATAATAACACATACAAATATCAATTGAAATATTCATATCCAAACTACAACATATAATGACAGTATGGTACACATACAGAACAATGCATTTATGATATAGAAGAGGCCATAACATAACATCGAGAAATGAGCTGTAATTGGATCTCATAGTGACAGATTATAACTAATGAGCTTTTAATGTGGATTTATTTCTAATTAACTTAATACACAAAATGAACAAGCAATAACAGATTATCAATTTGAAATGCATCATAATCCAGCACCTATTCAAAGAGAATACATTTTAAATTTCAAGGAAACTCAGCTCCTGGAGAGGTCTCCATATGCCTTTTCAATAATCCTTGGGCAAAACTCACTTATCTTTTAAAAGTAGTTACAATACTCTCACCTAATTATCATAGAGTAGTTTCAATACTCACACCTAATTATCATAGAGTAGTTACAATACTCTCACCTAATTATCATAGACTGGTTTCAATACTACCCTAGAATAATCAAAGGCCTCAATACATCTAATTATCATACAGTAGTTTCAATACTCACATCTAATTATCATACAGTAGTTTCAATACTCACATCTAATTATCATAAAGTAGTTTCAAAACTCACATCTAATTATCACACAGTAGTTTCAATACTCATGTCTAATTATCATAAAGCAGTTTCAAAACTCACATCTAATTATCATACAGTAGTTTCAATACTCACATCTAATTATCATACAGTAGTTTCAAAACTAACATCTAATTATCATACAGTAGTTCCAATACTCACATCTAATTATCATACAGTGCCTGTTTAGATACTCACCTCCAATAATCCTAGGGTAGTTTCGATATATGTCCAAGTTAAGTGCAATTTGTTTCCATAATTTCTTGAAGGTACTAAAAGATTAAAATAATTTCATCAGACTATGCAAGTGTTTTAATTATGGCATTTTAATGGCTGTTAAATTATAATACATATATAATTTTGAAATAAATGTACTTGTATAATGGTGATACATAAACAAAATTTTTGAAATATTGTCTACTTAAAAAATAACACTGCCCTTTTCTGTTCAGTAACAATAATTTTTATTTACAAATATATTAAGTGAATATTTCATTAATTTTTGTGTTGGCTAATTCTAAAATAAAAATTTATTTTAACTCATTTAACGCATTTCTGGAATAAAATAAATTAAAATGAAACTTATTATTGTAGCCATTTATTAGTCACTAAAAAAATAATACAATCTAAAATTAGTATATAATACAATCAATATTCATAAAGCAAATGAACTTACTACTTTATACTTTCTAACATAAAAAAACTATTTTAAAAATCTGAACAAAATGCAGAGCACAGACAGAAAATTTGAAACTGACCAAACACTTCCAGTGAAATTCAAGCCTGCAAAATCTGGTGACGATAAAACTGTATCTCCAAAAACTGGGCCATCAGCTGGAAGGAAATTAATGACCCCCGGTGGCAAGCCAGCCTCCCTGTAAATCTTGAACACTGTATAGTTGGACAGGACTGCTGTGTCTGAAGGTTTCCATAGTGACACATTGCCCTAAATAACAGATAACAGATTAAAAGCTCAGCTTTTTTGTTTTTTTAATCATTTGACCAGAACATGCTAAAAATTGTTAGTGTTGTGTTTCCTCTAAACTTGATAAGTACAAAGTTATTTAACTTTAAAATTTATAAATAAAGCATTTGTACATGTCAGCGGTCTCCAAACCTTTCTGACAAAGAGCCACATTAGCAGTCAAACAGCAGTTTGGGTGCCGACTACTAGCCACCAACTACCACGTTTAGTGGTAAAATAAAGTTAAAAAGATTATCTTGTTTTGGAGATTAAAACGTCTACAAGGGTTTGGATGAGAGGGCCGTGGAGGCCACATCTGGCCCGTGAGCCATAGTTTGGATACCCCAAAGATGTTATCAATATAGAAAAAAAAGGCTGTAGTTTTTATAAACATTAGACAGCATTCAGCATCATAAACATAAATAAACACATCAACACAGCTCTTAGGAAAGGTTTCTTAGGGTCTTTACAAGACAGATAACAGACAAAATACAAAAAACTAATATTAAATCAGAGGCCACAGATGACATTTTATTGTTACCCTCTATCAAAAATAAAATATTTAAAAAGTAATTTTCTAGATAGAGATCATTTTTTAACCAAAGCCATAAATGATAATTACCATCAATGCTGGTGCCATGGGAAGATGTCCACCAATAGCTGTGAAGTTAAAAGGGCAAACCGCAGCCCAGAAGCCCTGAAATATTTTTATGCCATATGAACAACCACATTAGTAGGTAATATACCCAATATTAGCATTTCAATGACCGATATTTCAATTTTTTAAATAAAGATCTGGACTTATGGCTTATTCACAAAGGCATAATAAATAAGTTTTCTAACCAAGAAACTTATGCCTGAAAGATGTCTTTCAAATTAACTCATGTCTTACTTCAAGGCCTCTGTATGACATGGTATTGAGAGTTGTGTTAGGAGATGGGCTCAATGGCTGATAAGCTGTGGTTTTCTGGGGATGGATAAGTCAAATATCAATGTAAGTTGAAATTACAGTACAGATCATCGTCTGAATTGAATATCAATGTAAGTTTAAATTACAGCACAGATCATCGTCTGAATTGAATATCAATGTAAGTTTAAATTACAGTACAGTTCATCGTCTGAATTGAATATCAATGTAAGTTTAAATTACAGCACAGATTGTTGTTGTAATTGTAATCATGAAGAAAAACATACAATAAAAAAATTAATTAAAAAACTCATTTTAAAAATGGAAATACATTGTACCATTTAAATGAAGTTGTTTACACTTACTCATATTGTAGTCACAGCATGAGAGTCTCAATTACTTTGTCATTAACCTACTTTAATAATAGTGAGGGGGAAAAATCCTAAACCGCCGATTTCCTTATTCTAAACAATGTTCCCTCTAAGCTTTGTTGGTCAGTGTGCAAAATAAAACACATGTGCAAAGTTGCGCAGAAACCAATTTTGTAGGAAAATCTTTCACTCCACAAACATTGATATTATTTTATTTTTTTTAATAAAAGTAACGGAACATTGATTCTAACTAGCATTAACTATGAAACAAAAATAATTATCCCTTACAGTAAAAACCTGAAGTAATGGTGTAGCAAGGAGGGGGTGTGGGTGGGAGATGTTGTTTTTCTTATTTGAGTTCCCTAGAACGATCTCTAAATTTGAAATCCCATTCAAGGAATTCTCTACCATTACACGTCATATTTCTACTATTAATGCCTTCAAGGCGTCACTAGAAAAACACATCTTTTCAAACTTTATTTTCCTAATTAACAATCAAACATTGCTCTCACTCATAAATGATTATTTATAAGTTTTATTTAACTTGGATTTGAATGTTAATGTTTTCAATTGAATGCATTTATAAATATATGTTATGATTTTTACATTTAGCACTTGAATCTAAATGCTTGCTGGGGTACTGTTCCGGTTTAAATATTATTATTCATAAAAACGTACCACATAATTACTGTATGTAAATAAATAGATCATTAATATTTAAGGGATAGCTTATGCACTAAAGATAAATAGGTTTAAATAAGGAGTTTTTCATTTATCCTTAACTATTGATTCTCAAATTATCTATCCCTTGACATCACTCCGTATCAATGTTTAAATAGAATGAATACTAACCTGGGCAAACATAACATCAAATCTCAAAAAATCAATAAGTTCAGCGGCTGCATCAATTTCTGCCTGCCAGACATTCTTGGCCTGAAAATAATAATAAAAGTAGTATTTTTTTTAAAATTTGACTTACTTTTTATGAAATTAAAAATGTGTAATTACTGCACTATTTGAAACTATTTAAAATTAAATTGAATTGATAAAGTAAAACAATTTTAAAAAAGGTTATGTCTCATAATTAGTATCACTAGATTAAATCAGTCAATTCAACCAGTTTTGGTCAATCAATGAGTGCTCCAGATTTTAGTTAACTAAAACAAAACAGATAATTTTATTTTACTATGAACTAAATGTCATAAGCATCACATTTAAAAATATCTACTTCCTGGTGATTTATTCTTCTGGTAAAGCAGCTGATGGAACTAATCCTACTTAAATATTTAACTTTAATTATCTTCAAAACTGTACAGTGTTGTATTTGCTAAAACCATTTCATATTCCTTTTAAAAAAATGTCAGTGTTTAAATTTTATTTCCAATTTTACCTGGCCTATCATTGTGGTTGCTATTAGGTCCATGCGGTATTGCTTTGAAATCAAATCTGCAGCCTTCAGGAAAATATCACATCTCTCTTGTAAAGGACGTTTTTCCCAATCAGATCTGGCCTTCATATTAGATGCTATTGCTTTCTTAATAAGATCCTGTTGATGATAAATTTTTACATTTTAATAATTCTAAAAAATTATTACGTGATTAAGGTTACAAAAATACAGTTTTTAAGACTATCTGAATCACTTTTAATAAATTCTCAAGCTTAGTTTTCTTTAACAAAATATTCATATATTCTTTTAACATCCTCATTAAAAAAATTAATTGGCTGTACTTTTGGTCTTTGTATAAACTCAAATCTAATAAGAATACTTTTAATTATAGATCTATACATAAGTATACATAGGACCATTATTGCGATTAATGTTGAGCTTTATTACATTAAACAGTACGACGAGATTTTACAGTTATAATATCCATTTGTCTCAATTTACTCAGTTCACTGTCAAAGGTTAGACAAATAATGCTTGCCAATACAAAAACTCATTCATAGTTTAAGGAGAAACACACAAAAATAATTTAAAATTATAGCTTACGCAACACAAATTTAAAACGACATTGTTGCTTTAATTTTTAGCATAATTTTTTATAATGACACTGCTTAGTTTTATGTTTATTGTTAATTTGTATATTAAAAGAATATATATTCATTTTAACAGAAGCATGGAGTTTAAAACTGACTTACTGGTGTTGCATGGTAAAAAGTAGCTACTGTCCAATTATGATCAAAAGGCTGAAGGAAAGAAACAAAAACTTTATAACAATATCATAGAAGTTAAGTCCTGGAATTACAGAAAACATTAGTTATTATCAATTAAATTAAATTGTTCATCCGATTTTTGAGTCCATGATTCTGGTTCATGTGCACTTAGTCCTTCACTCATGGCAATGATCATTCTTAGCATAGATGAAATGAATCTCAATGAAATGGCTATAAGTTTTAAAGCACATCAAAATCTCACACAGTTTCTTATTGAACTAAACAAATATTTGATTTGCAAATTAAAGATTGCTCAAGGTGTATTCTACAAGCCAATCTCAAAGTAAGAATAAGCCAAAATGGTTTAACTTAATATTATCTTACTGCAACTTGTTTCTGGACTTGTTCCGTTCGAATTTCTTCATCCCCAATAACAATAGGTACATCAATAGTCTGACCCAAATATTTCTGTAAAGTTTTTTCCAAGTCTTTTCTCTCCTGACTTCCAGGGGCAAAGTCTAGCATGGGCTCATTCACTGCGGTGTAGTATGACATTTTCCTGGACACTAGACCAATCACTGGCAATGTTCCTCGACGACTGAGAGAAATATTTTAAATATAGAATTTTGAATTGTTTCCTCAACAAAAAAGAACATCCATATGTCATGTGTATACTCATCAAAGTGAAGAGTAGAGTTTTAAAAATTGTATTGACAGAAGTACATTATTTTTAGGAATAAATTTGGCTTGCATTATATTGATACCGGTGTTGTGATTTTCTAGAGACTCAATTAAAAAGGATAAATAAGATAACTGAAAGCTTTTCTTAAAAAGCTATAATCCTTTTAAAAAATCAGGCAATTGACAAGGAGAAAGAATTAATAAATCACAAGGAGTAAGGCACAGCAAAAAGATTAAAAATCCTTGCTCTAAAATCATTTAATCAGTTTTTGGTTATTAATTATATATATTTTTTTAAAGTGCATGTTGAACCATGGATTTATTTATCCATGCCTTGTAAAATGTTGAAATTCGAAAGAATTGGTGAAAAACTCTGATCAAGATATTGCACTTTAGATTTTTAAATACTGGCATGGTATGAATGATACACATAAGAATAGAAACAACTTTCTTATTCCATATGCAAGAACAAACACAATAAAGTTCTCTTTCTTCCCATCCAGCATTCGGGTGTGTAAAGGGTTGCCTGAAGAAACCAGGAAAGCCAACACTTTATCATCATTTAAAACTCTAATAAGAATGCAGGACTAAACACAAACCATGGATAAGTGTAGGATGCAATAATCTTCTGTATAAAAGGAGTGTCTATAACATATAAGATAACATAGTTGCGACAACAACAATCCATGGAGGACATCAGTGGGTATTTTTAATTTTTTTTTAAAAGATTTACAAATATACATATACTCAGCACTTATTTCAACAAGACAAAACATGTAACTTATCCAAAAATCATTCATACTTAACAATGGAAGGAGTAGGAGATTTCTATTAAGAATAGTATGTGTGGCTTTTCAACATTGTGCATCACACAAGTTATCCAAGGAATGGCATGATGATTAATTTTCCATTTTCTTCATAGCAATAAAATTTGATTGGACTATACATTTGACAGCATCTATGTAATCACCATAAATGACTTCATTTTTCATTACTCAGAAAGTGTGTTACTTAAAAAGGGCATTATTAAACCCAAAGATTGAGATAAAACTAATGCTTAGGATAGTTTATTTATATCAATAATTGCATTCCCTTTGCAGAAACTTGTTAGGCCTAATCAGTTAAATTTTGTGTGTACTCATGACAGCTGTTTTATGTTGGAGTATAATATAAATTGTTAACATTTTTTTTTTTCAAATGGTATCTCTCAAGAAAACTTTTTTTTCTTTTTTTTTTAAAAAAAAACTGTTGAACTAGCTGTCACCAGAGTTTAAAGTGTATTTACAAGTCACAGCTGCTAATTAGACACACAGTGACCCAGTCACATTTAATTTTTAAAAAATATCTCATAAGTTTTAATTTTACAAGGTGAAAAATCTTTGCTAAAAACTAAAATATAATGAAGAATGACATGATTGGGGAAAAATTTTTCAATCACCAGAGAAAATGTATTTCAAATTGTCTGTGATGTGTAATTATTTTTGTTTTTTTAGAATTATTAAATGGTAAATCATAGTTTAATTTTAACATACTGACTATGAGAATTTAAAAAACTTCTATGAACATTTCATGCATTTAGTTCACTTGATAACCAAATAAGACAAATATGGGCTAAATTCAAAGTTAAAGATCTACCAAAGAAATTAAAAGTAACGGCTGATTGAAAATAACAATTGAATTCACAAGCTCAATTTATTACAAAATTTTTCTAAACTGAGTTTACTGTTACATACATTACTTCTTTAGGCTTAAAATTGTGGTCTGACAAGGTTTTAAAAGTGTGTACAAATTGTTTACTCAATGAATTATTTATTCCAAAACTTTTTGATATAATTATGGATATATAGAGCCACGGTACTGGCAAGGCCCACGGGGCATTGTGCTAGCCACACAATTCCCAACTCGTTAGTGGTTGCTTAATATAACTTGTGACCGCTACTTCACTTGCCCTAGGGTCTGTCATGGACTGAAAACGGGGTTATTTTTATAAATATATATATTATTAATAATTAATAATAGTTTGCTTTTTTACGTACAAAGTTCCCCATTAAAAAAAAAAGAATTTTTTAAAGCTTAAACTTAAAAATAAATTCTTTTTATAAGGAAAATGATACAAAAAATTAAACATTGTTTTTAACTAATTAAGAAAAATGCAATTTTAATTCATTGACATCATATTAAACTACTTATGTTTAAATAAAAATATGTTAATTGCCTGTTTTTGTTACTTTCCTTGAAATTTTTAGTTTAATGACCACATACATCTTGTTTTTAGCTGAATGAAAATTATTGATTAATAAGAAAATTATTGATTAATTATTTGGTAATTTTTCAAAAGTTAACTGGTAAATTTAAATTAATTGATAACAGCACTACTATATAGGGCTGCGGAAATTAACGATAAATTTCTCGATAATCTGTAAAATGTTTTATCGATTAAAATTATTTTAATCGATAAAATAGCAATTAAAATTAAAGAAAATATTTAAAACAATTTTTTCGCTTTATCAATAGAAATCTAATAGTTTTTTGTTGTTTTTTTTTTTTTGCGAACAAACTTCTCTATTTTTAAAAAAAAAAGATTTTTTAAGTATAAACTTTAAAATAAGCTTTTTTATAAGGAAAGTTATTAAAAAAAAACATTGCTTTTACTTAATTAACAATAACAAAATTTTAATTCATTGAAATTAAATTGAACTACTTATATTTAAATATATCTCCTAATACATTTTATTTTCAGCTTTAATCAAAATTATCAATTAATTATTCGGTAATTTTTCAAAAGTTAACTATTACATTTATATGAATTGATAACAGCCCTGATATATATACATGTATATATATATATACCTGTAATCCTTATGGCTATTTATTTTATAATAAAACATAACAATAAATAATGATTTAAATATTGCTATCAATATTTATGATATGCTCAATTGACTGTTGATCTTAAAATATAAAGGAAAAAACTAAAAATATAAGAAATTGCTGAAACATCAAAAATAATTTGAACGATAAATTGTTTGTCTGCTTTTCAGAAAAAATAAAAATTGCTTAATTATTCTCTCCCCTTGTTCTCTTGATTTTGGGCTGTTATTCTCCTGTATGTACTCAGGAAAATAAGAAAGACAAACAATATTGAATCACATAAGCCTTTTTGCATTATGTAACTTCAGTTGTCTAATCAACCATTTTTAATAAATCCAACAAGAAAATGAGACCAATAATTTTATACATGACATTATAATACATGCAGTATTTGTGAGTGTCATTTTAATTTTAATTGTTATTGCTGTAATTTAAAAAATTGTATTACAATTTTATGGGTTAAAAATTGTAACAAATGTCTTGACTTTTAAATAAATAACTAGTTTTTTTTTAAGAACCATCTGTAATGTATAATAATAATAATAATAATATAACTGATGCTCCATCTGTAAGCTTATAAGATAAAGATTTTCACACCAACTGACAGTAAAGTGTCTGAGTCTGTCATTAACTTTTATCATGAATCCTAATGAATGTTGAATGTACTAATTGTAACTACAATTGCAAGAAAAAATTTTTTTCTAGAATTCATCTATGTTCCTCAATGCTGAATTTATGTTATCTTAATTTTTATTCATAAACTTCATTAAGGGCTAAAAATTTAGTCAACAACTCATCGAATCTCCCCATACTGAGCCCATACTATTGCCAAAGATTTTAATTTATTTTTTAATTGATTTATTTGACCAAGGACTCTAAGTAAGTCACTAAAGCACAATTTAATATATTTATACTTTTTTACGTATAGTATAACATGATGGGCCTAAATTTACATATAAAGGCATCTGTATTATATTTAATTGCATTGAACTTTTGAACTACAAACTTTAAATTAACCCAAGACCAAGAACATAATTTCTGTATGTGTAATGTATATATTATACACTTATAGACAATGAGTCACAATGACAATGAGGCTATGTAATAGCAATACAAATACATCCATATCATTTATCATACTCTAAGTCTAAGTGTCAATTGAAATGATTCCAGGAAGTGTTTGCAACTACAAGTGAATATTGTCATGCTAGATTTTAAGTAAACAAAATGAGGGGTAGGACTGCAATCAGGCTTATAAAAAATTAAATGGAAAAGACGTAAACAAGGTAAGGGTTAGCCTGACCTGACGTAACAAAACAGCGAACGTTTCGGCAAAGAGCCTTTTTCAACGAACATACAATACACATGTAAAACGAAAATAAAAATAAAATATAAAATGAAGAAACTTAGCTGCGGTGGAATCCAAAGTATCCAAAAAAGTATTTTTTATTTTTATTTTCGTTTTACATGTGTATTGTATGTTCGTTGAAAAAGGCTCTTTTCCGAAACGTTCGCTGTTTTGTTACGTCAGGTCAGGCTAACCCTTACCTTGTTTACGTCTTTTCCATTTAATAGATTTTAAGTAAGTAGTATTATTTTAGCTAACTAGGGCCTAGATATTCAGTTGTACACTATTAGTATTATTATGTTACTAACAGGGTTAGGTTAGTGATAGTTTTACATACCTAATACTAGTATTGATAGCTGCAATAGTCGGTGCAAATCTTTTGAGAATTGGTGACATGGCTCATTGGAAGCAATGAGGTGATGATTTGTCCTACTTCAATGTTCAAGTCACCTGCTTTTTTTAGTTAGAATTGTATGTGAGATGATGGTTGATACTGGACTGATACCTAAACTAACTGAGAACACTTTACTTTAACTTTAACTTAAAATTTGTATTAGGCCTACAAAACTGTTGCTCACTTACAGTCTTACAGTTGGACTTTAAAAAAGTCATGAGTAAATTGTTAACAGCTGGACTGTTTAAATTTAAAATAAATCATAAATAAATCAGATAATCAAATATATCCTGCACAATGTTTCTGATACTAACAGTCAGTACTAATACTAATTAATAAGCACTGAAACAGAAAGTCGGTCATCTATAATTAATTGTTAAGTCTGTATTAATATTAATCTATTTTAATTAGTTAAAATAGCATTCATGAGAATTCGGTATTTAAAAGTTTTAACTATTAGTATGTAGAGCAATGAGGATTACTGTAACAATAAAATACATTTAAATTGAAATGCATTTTAACTGAGAACTGTAGACAACACATATTGGTTACTGTAGACTGTAGTCTTTTACTTACTTACTCTAGCCATATAAGTTCAAGTAAAAATACTAATATAAGTAAACGTTGTCACCTAACATAGACTTACACTGAGCTCAGCGTTGGCATCAGTATAGGCCAAATTAGGCCTACATATAAAAGCTAAAGCACGTTTACCCTACTTTTCTCCCTGTACTGTAGTAGTGCGCTTGTGTGGAACTTATTTTTTATCTAGTTTTGCATGCCCTTGGCCTTGACTTCAGAACTGCGAGTCCTAGCATGAGCGAAATGATAACCTAAACATAAACATCCCCAATAGTTTCGCCCAAAAAAAAATGAAAACCAAATGCCAAATGAGTTAGGCCTAGTTAAATCACACATAAATTCGAAAGTTTGATTTTAAAATATCAGTACCAAATATGTTAACATGCAATCATCACATGTTGCAAATTTTGGTTTAAACTGGGAGTTTCGACATTTAGTTTAACCGCTCTGCTCTGCATTACACATAGAAAATTTAAAGATGGAAAAAATGGTGTGGTTTGCGGGGGGGGGGGGGGGGTGACAAAACGGAAACATATGTTGGAAAGGAGGTGTGTGCGACACACCCTCAAGGCTGTCCAATTAGCTATTGAATAGCGTTTGCTACCCCCAAAAATTGTATCCAGCGTTTCTTTATGCTCTCTCACGCCGAATTTATCAATTAATTTTAAAGTTAATAATTCTGATACAAAGCTCCAACTCCAACAGTTCATAATAATTAAAATTATGGTATTAATTTTTAATGTTCAGATAATTGGAAATCCTTTAAATTAGGATATTGTAAAAAAAAAAAAAATTCGTAGACTTAGGCTAATCATCAATCATTATGATTATGATGTCATTCTTATTCGTGGAGTCATTGAAAGGAAAAAACAATTGGATCCTTGCTAATAAGTAATTGATAAGCGTTTAGAAGGAGCGTCTGTAACAACAGGAGTAATATACAAAAAGTAATTTAAAAATGCAGGTCGAAAGGTCACGTCAAAATAAAAATAATAATGATGACACTAATCTTAATAAAAGATAAGAGAAAATATGGTCATGCGGTGTGCTCCTTGAAGGCTACCTACTTTCGCTAAATATTATTTAATTTCTTGCCATATGAGCCGTCCATAAATGTTAATGACGGCACGCGATTTTGGCCGATGTTTACCCCCATCCGCCCTTGTCACAAAAACTTAGACCTCCCCTCCTAATAAGATGTCACAAAGCTTCCTTCAAAGCGGTATTTTCAAATTGAAAATGACCATGTTTCAAACCATTTTATTGTCATTTTAGTATGTATTTAGTGTAAGGCTGCACTCTAATATCGTAACAATCTTGAATTCATGTAAAATTCATGTAAAACGTCAAAAATAAATAGGAAGAATTCGAATATATAAGGGGAACATTGATTTAAAGTAGCATGACGTCACAATTCTGAAACTTCCCTCTCCCCTCGTCACACATGGTCACAATGTGAGGACCCCCCCCCCCCCACACACACACATTTTCTAGGTGCATGACGTCATTTATAACACGAAATAGTACTTAAATAAGTCTTAAAACATATTTTATCAGAAAATATATATGTAAAACGAAAGGAGAAAAACAGGAAAAACAAAACCAAACAAGGACACATGTTATTTTACTGATGAATGCATTAGCCGAAACGTCTACTGGAGTATCAGTATTAGTTTATAAAAACAGCTCAAATTTATTGTCTTCTTGAACAATTAGTTTGTGTATTTTGAACTACTTTGTATTTTATTTAAAAACTTTATGAAGTCCCATTCTATATGACATATTAATCTACAGACTTTTCATAACTTTGAATTAAATAGGTGTTGCGCCAATCACAAAATATTCAAGTGTATAAAAAATATGGCCATTGCTCACTCACTCCCTCAAACAATTTTTGAGGGCTCCAAGACAGTGGGGGCCCTAACCTATAACATGTGTAGAACGACTTGACTACATATAGAGTATTTTAGAGGCTTTCGTATATTTCTATAGTTATGGTTTAGTTAAACGACTAAAACTATTACTATAAATATGGCTCATGACTATAGTAATAGACTATATGTCACTATAAACTATAGTAACTATAGTTATAGCTTTGAAATTTTAATTATTTTATGAAAATTTTTATATCTTATTTACTCAAGGTTAACTATTTTTCTTTTTCTTATAACCAGTAAAACAGATTGCAACTATTTTTAAAAACAAATTTCCTTTCATTGTGTTTAATGTTAGTGTATAGTAGCGCGACAAAAATAGCAGAAATGACTAAGGGTACGTTTATAGAGGCGGCGGGTAGGCGGGTTGCCGTGATCTGGTTATTCGCGCCAGAAAACCGCGCCTAATCCCTCACGCAGTTGGTGTTTATAGTAAAAGCGGGAAAAAGCCAGGCGAGCCAAAAAACAATTCACATGCAATCCAGTCTCTCCTTGCAATAGCAAACAGAAGAAAAATGGCTTCTGTTATTGATGACTTTTTATTGTTATTTGGGCAGAACTAAATAAGTTATA
>MUZC01000799.1:0-32561 GCA_002072015.1 Radix auricularia | reverse complement strand
TCTAAAATTAAATAAGTTGTGAGGGAAAGGGTGCAGAGTTTTGAAATTTGGTCACAAGTTTTGGAATAAATTATATAGCTTATAGGCTATAACCTATATAATAAGTTATAGGTCGATAAGGGGCAAAAAAATTGACAAAAAAATTCATAACTCCACTTCTATAACATATGGAAAGACAAATCAAGTGTTTTTGAAAAGGTCTTAGCAAGCCCTTTAAAATAATATATTACTTGAGCCTTTTTTTACTACATTTAATTTTTCTGTCACAGTTGGCTGATTTCCTTCTATGCTTTTCGGCGCGGCAACGCGGAACAAGAACTAGCAACTAGTTCTGGTAAATACCCGCGCCGGTCGGCAAATTTGTCGCCTCGAGACACCCGCGTCCTCTATGAACACCTGCAAAGCATAGAAACATTCCTCGCGCGAGTTCACGCGGGTCGACTCGTGCGTGCGATTTCCCGAAACCCGCCGCCTCTATAAACGTTAGATATTTCATTGTGATAGTGATTATTCTGGAGACATCTAGTTGTCTAAATTTAGATTAGGGGTTTCCTGCTTCACGGTTCTATGACTTGCAGGTTTTTTTTAACCCCATAACCATAATTCTTAAAAATAACCCCTCCTCCACCAACCTAAAAATAATTATTTTATCAATAAAGTATCGACACACTATTTTATAATTATAATTATAGAATTTTAACAATTAATGTTATTGAATAATTCATTATTCTTGTAATTTGTTTCGTTTTTTAATGTAATTACTTTTTAAAATTGTATGTGATTTTGTAAATATAAAACTCACTTCCTATTTGTTTACATCATTATGATTCTATAAATTTGATCAAGACGGAAATAATTTTTCACAACCAAATAAAAGCCAAGCTTCAAGTTTAAGTTGCTACAACAGATAATATTGCCACAATGGAGTTGCCAAAATTAGGAGAACACTGCAATGAACCCTCTTGCAAACAATTAGGTAAGTAATGAATTTAAATTTAATGATGGCGATGGCGATGGACTGAAGTACTGAAGTCACTGAAGTGACTTCACTTACACTTACTGACTACTGACTTACTTGACTTACTTTTCAGAAAGTACTGAGTCAGAAAGTAGATAGTAAGTCCAGTAAGTACATTTCGTCGTAACGCTAGCCAAGCATATGTGGATAGGCTAGTGTTACGACTAGTCTAAAATCTAAATATTTTAACAGATTTATTCAACATATCTGCTTTTCAGAATAATAACACAAATTATCAGCATACTCATTGTGATTTTTAAAAAAATAGTGTCATATCATTTTTGAACCAACTGGACTATCACATGATCTAGCAAAGCTGCTGAGAAAGTGTATTTTTAAAAATTTATAACCGGTTTTCATTCAATGGCATGGCTCAATCTAGATTTTTTTTAAACCTTTAAAATTCATTATTCATTAATTAGCTTATCTAGTGATCATGATATTTCATTATGAGAACTATAGTTTAGTATTTAAGTATTAGTAATAGAATAATTGAAATACAGAAAATTGTTTACGACTTGTCGTAACGGCAGACAACCCGATTCTGGTGTTATGACATGTCGTAGCACCAGCCACATCAAGGCGGGTTGTCTGCCGTTACTTTGTCAAAGCAGTAGACACTCCATAATTTAAATTGTTTACTTAACTTTAGAAAAATTAAGGATAATCATTAAATTGTCATTAATTTTGATTAAATTAGATAACACTTCTATCATGGAAAGTTTTCAATTTTTAATCACAATCTATTTTACTATTTTTTGACACTTACTTACTAATTACTTATTATTAAAATTTATTTAACTAGTAGTAGTAATTAGTAGTAGTAGTAGTCCTAGACTTAGAGTGACTTAGACATAGTTAGTAACTTAGCAGTTAGTAGTAACGTAGTTAACCATAGTAGAAGTAATTATTCATGAGGACTGATTTTGAAACCACAGATTCAGAGTTTTACAGTTACTATTAGGCAGTTTTAGTGAGGAGATTGTTTGTAAATTGTAAAGTGATATTTTTTTTAATAATTTTAAATTTATAAGTCTACTTAACTTATATATAAGTTATAGTGGCAGTGGTCAGTGGTAATCCTGCAGTTTTAACACATATTGTTGCATATAATTTGGCAGCAAATTTTACTTTCATTTTTAATTTATTAAATGAATTAATAATGAATATAATAAAAATATTTCAACTCTAACAGCAATAATTTTTAGTTTCTTTTAATTTATCAAGCATTTTTTACTCTCTCAAAAATACATAGTTGGAACATGATATCACCCTACTTGCCGGGTTGTCACAGTAAGTTGCCGAAAATGAAATTTCCTCAATTACAAACAAAAAACAAAAAAAGACTCAAATATCTAGTAACGAAATGAAAAATATAATTTTCTGTAAAATATCTTGTAAGAACAATTATAGTAATAATACATACTAGATGCCCGCGGCATATCATATGCTGCAGAATTGCTCATAAATAGTGCAAAGAAATTAAAGGAGGGGGGGGGACAACAGACAAAAACTACATCACGAAGAAATCAGAATAACGCGAATAAACAGCCGAGTTGGGAAGTAATTGGGGCCATCCATATATTACGTACGCAAGCAGGGGGGGGGGGTCTTTGAAAAGTGGCATTTTGCATAAGGATGCATACAGGGGGAGGGGGGTCTCCACTCAATGCGTAAATAATATATGGACTTTAATATAGTTAACACGTGTGAAGCCATCAAAGGTGTCGTTAAATAAATTGAAGCAATCAAATATTTTAAGCGGAACTTTTATTTAAAGTTGTGCATTTTGATGTGACGTCATATTTTTTAAACTCCCCCTCACCCACTTCACACATTGTCACAAATGTTTGAGCCCATCTCTCTTAGGCCTGTGACATCATTTATGGACTGTCTCAAAGAGTAAAACCAATTTATTTTGACTCTGGCTTAAAAGTAATATTTCAATCAGTGGTGGTGGGGGGTAGCGAATTTGTAAGTAAGCATTGGGGAGGGAGTCCCAAAAATGTATGCAGTGCAACAAGGGGAGGGGAGTATGAAAAATACTACTTTTTTGTGTACTTAATATATGGATGGCCGCATGTTCGCAAAGAAAGTGGGAAATGAACGAGCACAAACACAAACATTTTTTAAAATTAAAAAAGTAATATCATGGCTGGGAATTGAACCTGCGACCTTCCGCTTGTTGGTGAATGTACTAACCATAACACTAAGAAATACATGCTACTCTGTTGTTCTGAAAGAATAAAGTACTTGACCTCAATTGAATGCATCGTTGGTCTCGCTGACCCACCCCGCTGTGAACTACCTTTTCTTGCATTCTGATTGGTCGGTTGGGTCAGACAGCTTGCTTGGTGTCCGGCATGGTTGGACCATGATGATAATTTNTAGAAATAACAACAAAAAAATATATATATATATATATATATATATATATATATATATATATATATAGATTGATCTCAGAATAATAAAATAGAGAAATTGTTTCTGAATAATTTTTGAAAAAAACTTTTTCAGTAAGTAAATTCATTTTAGCATGGGTAAAAAATTTGGCTAGCAAGGTGTTAGATAAATAAAATGAATGTATTTTACTTAATTATGTATTGTCAAGAGACAAAAAAATGCCTTAGAAATTTTAAAAACTAAAAAATTAGTACTGTGATAGTTAAAATATGATATGTATTAATGCATTTAATAATTTAAAACTGAAAGTTCTCAAGAGAAAATTAAAATTTGCAGTGAAATAATATACAGGCCGAAACAGCCAGATTACCTTTATTACAGTTCTCATTTATTGAATTGCTCTACTTACCAAAAAATAGTAATAAGGTAAAGAGGTCCTCTAAGAGGGGTAAATAAGCCCCAGGTTTTCAACATGCTTTCCTTTTTTCCCATTGAAATCAATAAATAATATTACATTCAAACAACTAGTGCTTTAAAGTCATAGGCAACCCACATTTCTATAAGGGAAAATATTTTGTAACATAATAATAAATTATACCAAAAAGTTAGACATATCCATTATTTTTAATGAAACTTTACCCAAATGGGGACAGGAAACTCAATTTTGTAGAAGGTATATATTTTCTCAGTGGTTGTTAAAACTCTCATTGGTCCACTCCATGTTTTTAATAAAAGCCTTTTCTTTGATTTCTATGCATTTAACAAGGTACCAAATGCTTAAGCTAACCCTTTTTGTGTGATTTGTTGTCAGTGTCAAAGTCTGTTTCATCACAGGTAAATTTTTGACTGGGGTGACCACATTTCTCAGTTAGCTTAATCCCTTGCATAATGCTCTGTTATGCTTGTGACCAATGTTAAAAGGTTTCTCAGAAAGCCTCACAACCAGTCAAGTCTTGGTCGACATTCCACGAATAGCAACTAACAGATCTATTATCAAAAATGCCAAAACAAATTTTTTAAAATTACTTCCACAAATCATTTAATTTTGTTTTCATTTTAAAGCATTTTTTAATATTGTTAATTATTTTCTTCTTCTTCGTTCTCAATATTGAATATTGAGTTTTGCGTGCCACGAGTTTTGCGCCAATTGGCCCGTGGTCTCCGACTTTGGCCTGCTGTATTTTCTGGATTTGCTTCCATAGCCTTTGGTCAGCCAAGACCATCTGCAAGGCAGCAGTTGTTTTTTGGCAAGTGATGCAGCGTTCACATGCCACGCTAGGGGTTCCACGCATTACCCCACCACTTTTCACCCATTTGGAGCTGGATGGAACTCGGGGACGCCCTAGGCCCCAGACGGGTCCATGGCTTCCCATGGAATCGAACTCGTGACCATCGGAACGACAGTCGAGCGCACTTGCCACTCGACCACCGAGCCCCGTTAATTATTTTAAAACATGAAATTTCTTTATTTTACAATTATTTTAGTTAGTTTTCAATTTTTTTTTTAAAAGTTAGGGACATTTTCATACATTAATTTAAACAAGCTCATTAATGAGCAACTGGACCAAAGGCCTCTCACAAATGCTATCCATTCAAAATAAAACAGGAACGTTTTACATTTATGTTAATATTAGTGCTCTTTATAAACAATTTTAAATCCTTCATCCAAGACCCACTTTATTTTGCAAAAACAAATGGCTTCCTCACTAGTACAACATGACCTACGCATATCAGTTTTTAACTCAAAAAGGACATACACAGATAGTTAAAACTGAAAAAGGTACTTACTTAGTATAGATGTGCTTGTAATTAGAGGGAAATTTGAAAATCTCAGCTTAAATATATGCTTTTATCATCAAAACAAAGATGAACCAACTGAGGCAAAAGTTTTAAGACCTGTTTGAATAAAACAGTAAACTGTGGACAAAATCACTCATACAAAGATTCAAAGTTATAATCAATACCTTAGGTAATAAACTCAAACATGCTTGTAAATTATTCCATGATTATTTAGATTCTTTTCACCATGAATGTAAATCTTAATTCCTCTCTTCTTAAAAAAAATTTTAAAAATTTAAATGTGTGGGGGGGGGGGAGGCATTTTAGTAATGACCCAGTAAGTGGGGCCTATTATCCCTCTTTACCCAACTTTAAAATATTAAATACTCATTAAGCCTAAAGCAGGCTATAGTTCCTATAGTGGCTATGCAATAGTAATAATATACAAAGTGACGTGACTAGAAATTTTTATTATATACGTCTATAAGCCTATATACAATAGTCGAGAGTAATTGATATTTTTCTGTTTTCTACAGATTTTCTTCCAATGAAATGTGATGCTTGTTCCAAGATATTTTGGTTAGTTCATTGTTTGCTTTAAAAGTATATGTTTTTTTATTGTTGTATTGAAATAACTAGTCCTTAAGTTTATTTTTAAAATTTAGAATTAATGATGTGATTAAACATGTCACATAAATGAAAAATAGCAGAGATTGATGAGTGTATGGTGGAAATGTTTATGATTATGCCCTTATAAAATTCATTTTCATCCAATTTTTTCAGTCGTGATCATATAGTGTATGCCAATCACAAGTGTCCTGACTCATACAAAAAGGTATGTGTTGATTCTATTACATTTATGACTCTTGTGATAAGACTTAAAGGTGTTTATTTACCTTTTAAAAAAGAACTATTTTCTAATTAAAAATACCAAATGTGTAATAAATAATGAATAAACATTTTTTTCTTTTATTCAGGACAACCAGATTCCAGTTTGTCCTCTGTGCAACCTTCCTTGCCCTGTAAAGAAAGGAGAGGTTCCTGACATTGTTGTTGGGCGCCACATAGAGTCTGATTGCCAGTCAGATCCAGCAAAAGAAAGAAGAAAGGTAAGTAAATCTTGATTTGTTTTACATCAGGTCCAATGGTATGGAAAAGTTTGTGTTATTTATTTGAAAAACAAATTAAACTTGTATCCATTGTTTTTATCTTTTAACTATCTCCCTATCATGGGTTAACAAACAATTTTTTTTAAAATTAGGTTTACACAAACAAATGCTCAAAAAAAGGCTGCAAGCAAAAAGAGGTAGGAAAAAATTTATTAAATTTGAAAACATTTGGTTAGACGTTATTTCTGAAAATAGTGTCCACTTGTGAAATTGAAAAATAATATTACAGAAGACAGTGGAAATATTTGTTACATAATCAGACATAAGCTTTCTAGACTTATTGTTAAATGGTCTTGTGGATTCAGTTGTAAGGACATATCACGGAAACTGAACAAACAGTATATAATAATTATTTGAAAAAAAGTGATATATATATATATATTTAAATATAATATTCTTCTTCCATGTCCTCATCATTCTTGATCTAGTCTTTCTGTGAGCTTTTTTTTTTCCCACCCTCAATTTTTTTATAAACAGCAATTAAAGAATTAATTTCATTAATTGCAATATTTATTTTCAGCTGGTCCCAGTAAAATGTGAAACCTGTCACCTCAATTATTGTTTACGCCACAGACACGAGCAAGACCACAACTGTCAAGGATTTCAGAACACAGGAAAGTCTGTTAGCAATCCTGGGTATGTCTCTTGAATTCATCTGAATGCACAAATTATGATTTATTTGTTGAGCTGTTTTCTGAATGAAATGTTTAGTACAGGAAACTGGTTCCAAGTTGTTGTTTACATAACTAAAATTTTAAAAATATATCTTCACATTTTAGTTTAGGCTATAAGTGTATCTGCCATGATGTTCACACAAAAAGTGTATCTTCATATTTTAGTTTAGGCTATAAGTGTATCTGCCATGATGTTCACACATGTTTAATGTGATGATCTTACCTTAAAATTTTAAATTTTCATTTTTTCCTTCATCTTAAATTCAATTTAAATTATTTGTTTTTTTTTAATGTTGAAAAATCACTTTGAAATGAATTTCTAACTTTTGTTGTTTAAGGCTTCCTCTTGAACTTGCAATCAGTAGTTAGCTAGAGTTTTAAAATATTTGGATTCAGGCAAACATTGCTTCGATATCAAATATGATAATTTAGACTGGTCAATATCCTTGCAGAGCTGCTGCCATACTCAGGTCTCAACAAGCTTCAAGATCGCCGCCACAAAGTAAAGCAGCCTCTAAATCTCAGGCAGGAACCAGCAATAAGAATTTTAAGTATGTGCATCAATTTAGTTTAATTTATCTTGTTTTTTAAAAATTCATTGTTACGTGTGAGTTTTTAATAAAATATGAAATGCTGAGTATTTTTCATAACATGCCCTGGGCTCATTATCTGTCATTCACAAGAACTTTGTTTAAGTAAATGTGCACTATTTTAGTTTAACATGACAGGTCTGGAATGATTGACATCTCATGGGTTCTTTTAGTATGGAAATAAATGGACCTGCATATGGTGCTGGAAAAATACACATAATCTAGGTTCCCTTAAAACATTACAATGAAAGGGATGCATTTATTAAAAGTTTTCTGTGCAAGAATTAACTTAATTAGTTTTAGAATTTTAATAGTTGAATTTTCCAATTTCTTTGGTACGCGGCATGTCAACAAAGATGGCGGCCATGTTGAGTGGGAATGTTAAGTCTGATTTAACGTTGTTAATTAGTTACGTCGATTTTTCAATAAATGATTAATAATTAATAATTTTTTGCTTTTTTACATACAAACTTCTCCATTCAAAAAACAATATTTTTAAAGTGTTAACTTTAAAACAAGCTCTTTTTATAAGGAAATTATATAAAAATTTAAGCATTGTTTTTACTTAAAAAACAATAATAAAATTTAAACTCATTGACATTATGTTGAACTACTTATAGTTAAATTTTTAAAAGTATTAATTTATCCGTTTTTGTTACTTCTTTTGAAATGTTCAGTTTAAGGACCTCATACATCTTATTTTTAGCTTTAATCAAAATTATCAATTAATTATTCAGTACTTTTTAAAGTTAACGATTAAATTTAAATTTATTGATAACAGCCCTAATATATATATATATATATATATATATAGAGAGAGAGAGAGAGAGAGAGAGAGAGAGAGAGAGAGTATAAATTTTTTTTTCCTTTTTAAAGCAATTCAAGAGTTGGAAATCAGGCCAGTGTTTCATCAGTTCAAGGTTCAATGGTGAGTTAGCATTACACCAGAGTTCACTAAATTAAAACTACACCAGAGTTCATTAAATTAACATTACACCTGAGTTCACTAAATTAACATTGCACCTGAGTTCACTAAATTAACATTGCACCTGAGTTCACTAAATTAACATTGCACCTGAGTTCACTAAATTAACATTATACATCTGTTCACTAAATTCTCTATAAAACTGAAATCAGTCCATAGCTTTATTTTATAAAAACTTCTTAGGAAAAAAAATGTCTAGAGCTGTGTCACCTTATCACCTTAACTCTTAATGTGTTAAAGCGTTGTAATGCGCTCCTGACAGCTATTACCAAAGCGTTCTAAACCGCTACTAGAAAGCACTCACGCTAGAAATGACATCACTGAAAGTAAAAACCCTTCAATGCTTGAAAAATGATGTATTCGACTTCCGGCAATGGTGGCTGTTGCCCGCGCTAGTGTTATCGCTTGATTCGCAAATTTTTTTGGTAGTTTTTACGTTTTTTGTTTGTTTTGAAGATGCGATTTTCCTATACTTTATTATAAAAAAATAGTACTTAACTACAGGTAAATAGACCATACATTCATGGTAAGACACACCACAGAGTTATTTGAAAAGTCTTTTAATATTGATTTGTTGAATACAAATAAACACACTAGTGAGAAATTAAATTTAAACCGTATATACTAAAGTGATCTACCACCTCTTTGCAGAGTGAGGACGAGGCGCTGGCCCGTGCTATACAAATGTCCATGAATGGAAGTGCCGCAGGAAGCTCAAGTTTAACAGAGGGGTGAGTCACTCGGAACCTGTTACTCTAATCTCTCAATGTGGGTGTGGGTGGATGGTTTTATATAATTGTGGAGGCTTCGTTGTCCAGCAACGTTATCATTCAGATAGGCTAATTTCAAATAACAGTTTAAAAATTCCACTGCATGGTGATTCACAAAATAGATGCCATACTTAATTCACATAAGCATTGCTGTCAGTCATATCATAGATGACATGTTATAAATTTTACATGAACATGTGTATCTCTCAACTTTTCGTAAATTCATGTTTCTAACCTCTAGGTGGGATATCTAATTCTCTTATGTCCTCTTACTTACTCCTCCGCTAATTGACTACGTAATAACAGGAAACCAACAATTTTGTATGGGGCTAATACTAATAACATCTCGTGTTTTGTGAATGCTAAATTAATTTATTTTGTTTGTATGACAGCATCTTTGGAATTATCTACACATCTTTTGTTTGTTGACAGTATGACAGACCAAGAGAGGGAAGACTTTCTCCTGGCCCAAGCCCTGGCCGCCAGCGAGCAGGAAGCCTTGTCAAGACAACGCTCGCAGCAAAGTGTGAGGGCCTAGATGCATGTTTGTTGTACCATGAAAATAATAGTTTGCTTGATAACCATGAGGAGGTGAGTTAGAGAGTAGCAGAGGAGACAAGTTGATCTTGGACAGAGATGGGGAAATCGTAGGAGAGACGGGGTGGGGGGGGGGTGGTCATCTACCTGTAAGCCAATGTTCCCTTTAAGCTGTGCGGCCGGCAGATATCTGACTGATGCCGCGCAGCAGTTTAGAATTACAATGCAGCAAATTTTGTAAAATACTGAAAAGAAATGGTTGCTGTGCAACTTTGCACACAAATTTTTTTATTGCTCACAGACCGATGAACCTTAGAGGGAACATTGCCAGAGACCGATTGAAAAGACTCAATAAAAACTTTGTTAATAAACATTACTTCCATATTCCAATGAATATATCACCTCATTTTAAGTTACTTGTATGTCATCTTGTATTTCACAGAGGCTACAAAGGACAGAGACCAGAGCCATCGACCGTTGTCAGCTGCAGTGATATTTCAACTATTTATATATTGGCATTCCTTTCTCTTGACATGCTTTTTTCCCCCCTTTGCTCACTTGAGTACGTTTCCCTGAACTTGATATGTTGAAACTTGATGTACAGTGCAATCTTTTGTGTAAGCCAACAATAGCCTGATGAATAAACAAAGCTGTGATTATAGATTGTCAGTTTAAGACTGTTTAGATGTTTTATTCAAGTTGAAACTTTCCTTTTTTTATTTTTTATTTAACACCTTAGAATTTAAAAATAATATTAAAATGTTGGTTTTATTATGTTTAAGATCAGGACTGTGTGGCTGGAATGTTGGAGTCTATAAATTTATTTTTTAGCTCAAAAGTTAGGTTTTTAAATTTCAGTATTGGTTCTTGTCTCAAGAAGGTAAAATACAAATTTTTAATAGATTTCTTCTCATATTTACTTGTCCTCATTTCATAGAAAGCTATTCCATAAAGATATTGTTGACAACAAAACTTATCTATAACCTGCTTCAGAGTTCTTAGTTTCCATAGTCCTGAACCTTTCAGCTAACTTAAAAAACTTTGATTGAAATCAATTTTTAAAACTTGAATGACATTTCAAAATGCAACTAGTTTTCTTTAAAATGTATAAAATATTTTAAAGTTGAATATTGAACATCTAAAAAAAAAAAAATGAATCCTATGTTTTCCAAATGTTTCCATAGTATTAAATTTGTCTGTCGTTGTTTTTCATTTTTTGTTTCAAATGTGGTTAAGTATTAAATTAAAAGAATTTCCTGTTGTTTTTTTTTAAATTTGAACATTGTATGGATTATTTCAGATTGGTTGTGTTTTTTTATTTAAATTAATACTTGTTTGTGTATTAAATGATACCATGTAGGTTTATAGAGTCAACAAATCCATTGTCTTATTATATATGTGTGTATATCTGATGGAAATAAGCTCCTTTGACCTGTCAAACGTAGTGGTTCTAATATTTCACAAGAAAATTCATTAATATCTCTATCCATAATTTTCCAAACTCATTTCATTTTTTGTTAGGACATCAACATTTTACTAGTTGTTTGTGTGTACTTGTAGCCTCATTATCTTCAAATAAATTATCCATCCCTCCATCTTCTCATTACTTTTAAATAAAACTGCATGCATCTCTCCACTGAGCTCACCATTGTTTCTATAGCATAATATTAGTTAACTTCACCAACACATTGTGACCTTGCCAGCAGCTTTGAGTTGTGACATAAGTGACTTAACTACTTGGCAGCTAGTCAGTTATGAACAGTGCTTTCTTTTTTTTAAATCTTGAGTTTTATTTTAAGGTTTAAAGTTGGTTTTTTTTTTTCTTTAATTGAAAAACAAAAAGATTTTATATAGTTGACAGTTTGACAGACAGCTGATTGACAATTAGACAGATGTTGGTTCATTGTTTGACAGATAGTTGACTGATGAATGACTGAAAGTTAATCTGATAGCTGGGTAAACATTTCAAGTCCATGCTGTGTGTTGACTCATAACATCCAGATAACAAATATGAATTTATCATAATTTAATGGTCCCTTAAAGAGGCTTACAACTTTAATCTTCAAGAGATTCAACAAATTTAATTTTATTAAATATATTGACAGTGTTTGTTAAAAAATTTCTTAGTTTCCTAAATCTGACAACCGTACAGATCATTTGACAGAGTTTGGCTTTGGGTACTTGGTGTGTTATATTTGTCTGTAAGTATTGTTGAATTTCTCAAAGCTGTCATTTAAGTCAGGTATTTGATTGTCTTCCTCAACTCAATGCTATTGTCAGATGGAATATTTCTATTGTCAGATGGTATTGTCAGATGGAATATTTCTATTGTCAGATGGAATATTTCTATTGTCAGATGGAATATTTCTATTGTCAGATGGAATATTTCTATTGTCAGATGGAATATTTCTGTTGTCAGATGGAATATTTCTGTTGTCAGATGGAATATTTCTATTGTCAGATGGAATATTTCTGTTGTCAGATGGAATATTTCTGTTGTCAGATGGAATATTTCTGTTGTCAGATGGAATATTTCTATTGTCAGATGTAATATTTCTATTGTCAGATGTAATATTTCTGTTGTCAGATGGAATATTTCTATTGTCAGATGGAATAATTCTATTGTCAGATGGAATATTTCTGTTGTCAGATGGAATATTTCTATTGTCAGATGGAATATTTCTATTGTCAGATGTCAGATGGAATATTTCTATTTAGGATCAGAACATCAGTAGTCACATTGATGTCATTTGTTCATCACAGCAGTAGTCACATTGATGTCATTTGCTCATCTATCAGTAGTCACATTGATGTCATTTGTTCATCACAGCAGTAGTCACATTGATGTCATTTGTTCATCACATCAGTAGTCACATTGATGTCATTTGCTCATCACATCAGTAGTCACATTGATGTCATTTGCTCATCACATCAGTAGTCACATTGATGCCATAAGGATATGAAACCTGTTTTGTAATTGGCAATATCCAAGACTTCAGTTAGCTAGCTGCCAAAATCTTTGCCATCAAAAGTTATGTAGGAACTGGGTTTGTTTATTTGAACAATATTTTGCTTGTCAGCATTCACTTAATATTTTGTTTTTATCCTCATTTGTTGTACATTTTCCCTGTCACAATGGTTGGATAAATGGCATATACCTGGATTGTACAAAATTTGTGAATAGTAGCCTTATTTATGTGTAAAGGTGTACTGCATGTTTTAAAGTTGGTGGTGTTTAGATAAAATTTGGAGTGTACGTGCATTTATGGGAAACATTTTTAATTCTAATATTTGGCGTTCATGTGTATGCCGTAAGGTGAAATTGAACAAAAGGGTAGCTATAATACTATAATAATAATGCTGCTCTATAATTCTAGGAATATTTTAGTGTGAAAGTTAAGCACAGTATAATTGTATAATTCTAACATCTTCTGTGATAGATAGGATGCATAATATTTAACGTCTGATTGCTAAATCATGTAATTATTTTAGAGAATAGTTCACTATAACATGGGAAAGATAAGTGTTTATAAAAACACAGGTTCTCAAATTGTTTTAGTTAAAAGTCTGGTTTTTAATTGTGGTTCAGAAGTCATCAAGACTCTGTATATAATATTTGTTTACTTTTACCAAAGCTTTTAGTTTTACTACCCTATATTTTTAAGTTTGTTAATAGATGGTGAAAATATTTTGGGGTATAGTTAAATATAAGTTGCTATGCTCTGGTTAGCAAGACAATAACTTGAAAAAAAATCATTATTTGCGTTTGTGGGTAGGGGGAGGAGGCTCAACTGAAATTCTCCAGGGCGCTATCTCTTCACACCACCATCACAGACACAACAAACATGCCAATGACATGACAAGCTGACACCATAGAACAGTGGACATGAGCTGACACCATAGGACAGTTGACCACCATAGGACAGTGGACACGAGCTGACACCATAGGACCGAGGACATGAGCTGACACCATAGGACCGTGGACACGAACTGACACCATAGGACAGTGGACACGAGCTGACACCATAGGACAGTGGACACGAGCTGACACCATAGGACAGTGGACACGAGCTGACACCATAGGACACTGGACATGAGCTGCCACCTTAGGACAGTGGAAATGAGCTGACACCATAGGACAGTGGACATGAGCTGACACCATAGGACAGTGGACACGAGCTGACACCATAGAACAGTGGAAATGAGCTGACACCATAGGACAGTGGACACGAGCTGACACCATAGGACTGTGGACACGAGCTGACACCATAGGACAGTTGACTTGAGCTGACACCATAGGACAGTGGACACGAGCTGACACCATAGGACAGTTGACACAAGCTGGTTCCTACTGTGCCTTCATTGAGATGGCAGTACTTATTGATATTTTAAAATAAATAAATAGTCCTCCTTTTTTACTATTGATCATAATTGA
The DNA here is from genome assembly GCA_002072015.1 of Radix auricularia. NCBI lineage: Eukaryota > Metazoa > Mollusca > Gastropoda > Lymnaeidae > Radix > Radix auricularia. The sequence continues at coordinate 18,198 of MUZC01000799.1, read as the reverse complement.
TGTAAAATGGTTTATTTAAAATCCTGTATCTGGATTCTCTATGTAATAAAATTAATGTTTTATCCTCACTCTAAGCTTGATTTGAGTTTTTTCTCTTTCATTCGTGTTTGTGTCATGATAACAAACACTTGTGTTGATGTTGGTTTCATGATAACAAACATGTGTTAATGTTTGTGTTATGATAACAAACACTTGTTGATGTTTGTGTCATGATAACAAAACATGTGTTGATGTTTGTGTTATGATAACAAACACTTGTTGATGTTTGTGTCATAACAACCCTGTGTTGATGTTTGTGTCATGATAACAAACATGTGTTGATGTTTGTGTCATAACAAACCTGTGTTGATGTTTGTGTCATAACAAACCTGTGTTGATGTTTGTGTCATGATAACAAACATGTGTTGCACATACTGCACACCTAGGGTCCTCAAACTTCTAGTAGGGGGTTGATCAGTTAATAACTCCTACTTATATTCAGTATTATTTTATTCATTACTATTACTATATTTAACAAATGAATGCATTCAATTTCACATGATTTGATTAACATGCAAAAACTATCACGAACATGAAGAGAACAATCATCCAACTCTTACTAAAAAAATATTCGAACGGAAATAGTGACCTTCTTTTGGCTAACGAGATTATGGAAATCCTGCTCCATAACATCCCTGCTTACAGCAAGCATTGTATCTGCATTTAAAAGACCCCACCCCAACCTTTGACTTTGTTAACAAATAGTTACAGTTCAATTGATTTTTATTAAGTGTACGAGATAAAAGAAAAGTTTATGATTAATCTTAAAATTAGAATACAATCCCATGTAGCCTGTATGATTGCAATCACAACAATCGTATGATTAACAATCTTCATGATCTATTTAAATCGTAAGAAAGAAAAAAAAAAGGTTTTCAAATTTCTAGTTTTGGTGAACCCTTAACATGTCTTTGAATGTGTATAAAATAGTTTTTGGTTGTTTTTTTCTGGAGTACTGGGGCTTTGGAGTTAAACACTTAGGCTGCGGGGACATTAAGACGCGTGATGGTCACCGGATGTTACCTGTTCTAAATATAGACACTTCATAATTAAGACGACAGTTGCCCTGGAATACACTAAATTACTTGTTATTTTTTGTTTTTAAACTTGACATGCACTTTTTTAAAAAAAAAATGTGCATCATGTTGTAAAACTTGATTTAAAAGTTAATATATTTTTTTAACGATTCGGAGTTTATCTAGAACTGTGTGCGAAAGGAGGCATACTGTCCACTGTCCAACAGCTGCCCTGGGTCACACAGATGTTGATTTTCTCACATCAGTTATTACCGGCAAGGTGGTGGGCGGGTGTCTGTCGGAACCAAAGCAACCAGTGACGTCACCTTGACGGGCATACGAAAGGCGGCCATTTTGGTGTCCAAGAAAAGCTGAATGAAAACCACTTTGATGACGTGACGTGTGGTCGCCTACACGCGAACTGTTGCCACTCACGCCACTCAAATGTTCAGACTGAGGGCCGAGTTCCAAACTACGGCTCGTCTTCCAGTCTTGCTGTGACGTCAAATTCGGAAGACGGACCTTCTGGTGGGGGTGGATCTTGTACGTTTTCTTGATGGCGCCCTCTGGCGTCCACATGCACCTCTGGTAGTCATCAAACAAATTCATCTTGGTCCAAGAGGCGTGGCCCCGCTCCATGAAAGAGTCCAACTTCCAGTAGAGAGACTGCCGGTAGAGGGCGCTCTCCGTGGGGCGGGAGATCCGGTCCACCATGTCATCCTGTTCTTGTTTTGATATAGCCGGTGGGTCACGCTGGAGCGAGGCGGGTGGAGCGGAGTCCAACCTGCTCTGGTGGATCCAAGGTGAGTTTCTCATCTCGGCGTCTGGCTAGAATAACAAGATCCTATTTGATGGATCTTTCTCTCTGTGTGTCAGACCGTGAGGTTTGTGTGGCTAGAATGGCAAGATCCTGTTTGGTGGACCTTTCTCTGTGTCTGAGAGTTGCGTGTGTAGCGAATGAAGGTGACGTAACAGTTTGTGAGATCCACAAGACAACCAACTTTCTGACACTTGGCTGGTGTGCGAAGTTTAAGAATTTTAGGCGAAACGCTGCTGATGACTACTTTGGTTTTATTGTACGCGGAACATTTGCGTTGGCTGACTTCGAAATGGAATCTGATGAAAAAGAATTTGAACTGAATATCATTAGGCATATTGACATTGTCGCAACCCACACTGATAAACGCAAACAAACAAATAAAAGAAATTATGAAAACCACGTGAGTGGGTTACAGAGTCGGATTATCGCAAATATATTTAAGTATTTAAGATAACCTAATACAACCCTCAAATAGACATAAAGCTAAAAACACCTTTCTCATTCCATATGCAAGAACAAACACATACAAGTTTTCTTTCTTTCCGTCCGGTATTCGGGCGTGGAATGGGTTGCCTGAAGAAACCAGGAAAGCCACCACTTTATCATCTTTTAAAACTCTAGTAAGAATACAGGACTAAACACAAACCATAGAAATACGTAGGACGCAATAATCTTCTGTACAGAAGGAGCGTCTGTAACATATAAGATAAGATAAGATATTTATATAATTTGTGGACTATTTTGCAGTGAGGTATAATCTTTTATCACTGTCAGTTTTAAGTTTGATTGATCTATCTTGATGTTGGCTAAGTGAAGTTAATCTATCTATATATTTTAAACATCGTTTTTTTCTTTTAAAAAATATATTTATTTGATCAAAACTGTATTACAAACGTGTTAATCACAGACTCACTGATTCACTGACTCTGTAACCTATACTATAAATAACCTCAATTGGTTTGGTCCGTAATGTCATATTATAATGAATAGCACGAGTGAATTTGGATCAAAATTCGCTCTACTGTTTTCAAGAATTTAAATATTATAGATATACAACGGGTCATTAAAATATTTATGGGTGGATTAAAAATATCCGATGTTGTATCTGCAAGGAGGCAGCATAACACTGAACCGTTAAAATAGTTAAATGTTAATAACCTGAAAGCATTCTTTTCAAGTAACTTTAGAATATAGGTACTATAAGCATCGACGCCACTTAAGTTCGATGGCTTATTTCTATGACCAATATTTGCCCCTACCTCTAACCATGGATTGACTTTTCTCATTATAATTAAGGACATAATTTTTAGCTCAAAGAGGATATGACAAGACTGATAAACATGCCCATCAATGTAACTTTGAAAAAAAAAGTTAAGACTTACATTCTCTTGTCTGGAATTGTTCCCCACAAAACAAACGTGCCATCAATCTGTCCGGAACTCGACTTCACCTTTAACGTCTGCCAAAGCTCCAAGAACTCTTGATTACCACAGCGTTAAAATTTGAACACGTGACACGACCAGTGTATATAAACGGACATTTTTCTATACAGCGTCCTACAAAACAGAATTTTTAATCAAGTTTTGAAACAACGACGACGACCCCTGGGTGTGGGGTGGGTGGGGGAGTGTAGGTATTGATTGATCAACTCTAATTCTTAACCAACTTTAATTGTGCGGGTGGAGAACAAAAGGTCCGTTTGACGGTTGACTCCCGGTGTCGTTGTTGGGGCCCTTTGAAAGCTTTTGTTGTACACATGCAGGCGGCTGATAATTCAACGGGCCACGCGAAATTCTGTACACGGAGTTTGAAAGCAACGCTCGGTCTTAATGACGATATTTGGCAACCGCTCAATGAGTCCAGACGTTTAAGTGGGGGTCGGTGAGGGATCGGGGTGCCAGAGGATCTCAAATATGTCAACAATAAACATTGTAAAACATTGACGTCACTGTCCAATTGATGCAGGAGTGCATCGGTGAGGTAAAGTCTGGGATGACTTTCAGCAAGCTCGAACTGAATGATATGCTAATAAGACAGAAGCACTCCTATTCTGTAACAATAAATCACACAGTCTCCCTCGAATTCTATTCAGATGTTCCGAAGACTCGAACTAAAACATTTGGCGAAAGGTCATTCTCTTTTTTGTGCAGCCATACAGTGGAATTCTCTACCATTACACATCCGTAGTATTTCAACTACTAAGTCTTTAAAGACTGCACTTAAGACAAATCTCTTCAAAATGCATTTACGAAATTAATGAAACATTTCTTTTTAATGATTAACGTAGCTGATGTTAAACGTATTGTCATTTATTTGGTTATTATGATATGAATGTTTATTTAATTAATATATGTATATACTGTATGTTATTATGTCAATGTAAAGCGCTGTGAGCCCGGCTGCTTGCTTGAATACAGCGCTATATAAAATATACATTGATTATTATTATTATTAAATACTTACTCGTATAAATTGTTTTGTTAGTTTTTAAAAATGCTGTTTGACACACACACACACACACACACACAAACACACACACACACACACACACAGACAGACACACACACACACACACACACACACACACACACACACACGCACGCACATACGCACGCACACACACACACACACACCATGTGGTTAGCAATGAACCATGTCGTCAGCAATGAACCATGTCATCAGCAATGAGTCATGTCGTTAGCAATGAGCCATGTCGTCAGCAATGAGCCATGTCGTTCACAAAGAGCCATGTCGTCAGCAATGAGTCATGTCGTCAGCAATGAGTCATATCGTCAGCAATGAGCCATGTCGTTCACAATGAGCCATGTCGTCAGCAATGAGCCATGTGGTCATAAATTAGCCATGTCATCAGCAATGAGCCATGTCGTCAGCAATAAGTCATGTCGTCAGCAATGAGCCATGTCGTTAGCAATGAGCCATGTGGTCATAAATGAGCCATGTCGTCAGCAATGAACCATGTCGTCAGCAATGATTCATGTCGTCAGCAATGAGCCATGTCGTTCACAATGAGCCATGTCGTCAGCAATGAGTCATATCGTCAGCAATGAGCCATGTCGTCAGCAATGAACCATGTCGTCAGCAATGAGTCATGTCGTCAGCAATGATCCATTTCGTCAGCAATGAGCCATGTCGTTCACAATGAGCCATGTCGTCAGCAATGAGTCATGTGGTCATAAATGAGCCATGTCGTCAGCAATGAGCCATGTCGTCAGCACTGAGCCATGTCGTTCACAATGAGCCATGTCGTCAGCAATGAGTCTTGTCGTCAGCAATGAGTCATGTCGTCAGCAATGAGCCATGTCGTTCACAATGAGCCATGTCGTCAGCAATGAGCCATGTCGTCAGCAATGAGCCATGTCGTCAGCAATGAGCCATGTCGTTCACAATGAGCCATGTCGTCAGCAATGAGTCATATCGTCAGCAATGAGTCATGTCGTCAGCAATGAGTCATGTCGTTTACAATGAACCATGTCGTCAGCAATGAGTCATGTCGTTCACAATGAACCATGTTGTCAGCAATGAGCCATGTCGTCAGCAATGAGCCATGTCTTTCACAATGAGCCATGTCGTCAGCAATGAGTCATATCGTCAGCAATGAGCCATGTCGTCAGCAATGAGTCATATCGTCAGCAATGAGTCATGTCGTCAGCAATGAGTCATGTCGTTCACAATGAACCATGTCGTCAGCAATGAGTCATGTCGTTCACAATGAACCATGTCGTCAGCAATGAACCATGTCGTCAGCAATGAGCCATGTCGTTTACAATGAGCCATGTCGTTCACAATGAGCCATGTCGTTCACAATGAGCCATGTCGTTAGCAATGAGCCATGTGGTCATAAATGAGCCATGTCGTCATCAATGAGCCATGTCGTCAGCAATGAGTCATGTCGTCAGCAATGAGCCATGTCGTCAGCAATGAGCCATGTCGTCAGCAATGAGCCATGTCGTCAGCAATGAGCCATGTCGTTAGCAATGAGCCATGTCGTCAGCAATAAGCCATGTCGTCAGCAATAAGTCATGTCGTCAGCAATTTGTCATGAAATCAGCAATGAGCCATGTCGTCAGCATTGAGCCATGTAGTGGTCAGTGGTTTGGGGTGCTCTGATAGGGTGTTGGGTAAAAGGGGGAGTTGAGCGAGATTAGACGGACAATGTGAATAATTGATGGGGAAATTTAGTTATATTTGTAATAAGAAGAAACATTCAAACGCAGTTTTCACTATTTAATACTAAAATTAAAACTAATGATTATGATTGAGTTTTTTTAATTTAAAGTTAAAATTTTATTATAATTTTTTTTTTTTAAAGTAAAAAAAAATAATATTATCATTAATTTTCAATTTAAACCTTTAAAGTTCAGGTATGAAATTAACTATGAGATTAGAAAAGAATACTACCAAAATAAGAACAACAAATATAATTAATGAATGAGACAAAAATAAGAAAATTCAAAAGAGTTTAATTAAAATATGGAGGTAAAAACTAATGAGTGTTTAAAAAGAGATAGGAGATAAGAGACGCACTAAGAACTCTGTCCAAGTGACGAACGTAGGCGGGCTGAGAAACACTGAGAAATAAGGGGAGGAGAGAGCCGGGAGGGCACGTTGAAAAGTGGGGAGATAGCGTTGTGCAAAACGGAAAGAAATCGAGAGTGAAGAAAACGGAGACGTAATCATTGACCAGAATCAACCAATCGATACGGCGATCATTGGCGCAGAGTGGTAATAACGTTTTCATGAGGTCGCCGTGACCGCAGACTGAAGTGTTTATTGACTGAGGCGATGTGGAGTTTTAATGAAAGCGAAGATCATAGTCAGGTATTGGAGGAAAGATCATAGTCAGGTATTGACAGCAAGATCATAGTCAGGTATTGACAGCAAGATCATAGTCAGGTATTGACGGCAAGATCATAGTCAGGTATTGACGGCAAGATCATAGTCAGGTATTGACGGCAAGATCATAGTCAGGTATTGTCAGCAAGATCATCGTCAGGTATTGACAGCAAGATCATAGTCAGGTATTGACAACAAGATCATAGTCAGGTATCGACGGCAAGATCATAGTCAGGTATTGTCAGCAAGATCATCGTCAGGTATTGACAGCTAGATCATAGTCAGGTATTGGCGGCAAGGTCATAGTCAGGTATTGACAGCAAGATCATAGTCAGGTATTGACGGCAAGATCATAGTCAGGTTTTGACGGCAAGATCATAGTCAGGTATTGTCATCAAGATCATCGTCAGGTATTGACAGAACGATCATAGTCAGTGATAGACAGCAAGATCATAGTCAGGTTTTGATAACAAAATCATAGCCAGGCATTGACAGCAAGATCATTGTCAGGTGTTGACAAAACGATCATAGTCAGGTATTAGTGGCAAGATCATATTCGGGTATTGGCGGCAAGATCATAGTCAGGTATTGACAGCAAGATATTAGTCAGGCATTTACTAGGAACATGTGAACTGTCTTAGCAAGACATTTACCAGAAACATGTGAACTTTTATCAAGACATGCACTAGAAATATGTGGACTCTCTTTCCTAGACATGCACCGGAATGATGGATGCTGCCTCACCAACCCTAGACATTTCGACAAGCTAACATTTCTGAGAACGTCTGTAAAATTTCAAATGTTTAATTCATTTAACCAGGGTTTGTTTTAGCCTGTGTATGTAAAAACAACATCAACACGTGACCAAATGAATGAATATCATTAACAGAGTTAATTTGGGATGAAACCAAGAGTTGTCCCACATCCTTCCACCCCCTTTTATAACATAATGGACAGCTCAAAACATGCGCTTAATTTAACATATTCTATTTGTTCTCAGACGTGTATTGACTTTACTTTATAGAGCATTCTGTTGTTTTGTCTCCTCCAAATAGGATCGTTGATACGACTATTTCCAAAGATGTTTAAAATAAGTGTTTGAATAACAAGGCAGATGGCGCTAACAATCAATTAAACCTAGATCTACAGTTTGAAGTTTTTTTTTTCATTTGGTGGGGGTTGGGGGGGGGTATTTGTTTGGGTAGGGAGGGTATGGCAGGGAGAGGGCGATGCTCAGGCTTTATGGGTCCTATCTGAAATTAGAATGTTTCATAACTAAAGGGATTATATCCAAGAATTGAGGCAGTGTTAAGAGATGAAATGAGAATTTTCTCCCCTTTTTATCTGCTACTGTGTGTTACCATCTATACATATATTTACTTTATATCTCATCCTTTAATACCCTCCTGTTACACCATTGCTTAGTTGTAGTTTTTAAAAAAATAATATAAAATGTGTATTTGTGTTTATAGTTTTGTATATTCGCAAAATAATTCTCATTTTATCCATTGTTTGTTGTGGAAAATATTCATGTTTCTTTTGCAACTTGTTTCAGTTTATGTAATAAATTTGCTTTAAAAAGCTGAAGGGGAAAAATGGTATTTGTATTGTTATCTCCCTTACCTTGCTCACAGCGGAAATCAGACCATTTTATTTTAAAATCAGTTTGGCCCGGGGGGGGGGGCGTAAAAGACAGAAGAGAAGAGAGAGGAAGAGGGGCCAGTGTTTTGTCTCTAACATTTTTATCATCGCCCTAAAGTAAAAACATTATATACTCTCAAAATATTTGTGTAATGCCGCTGCGTAGCGTGGGTATGTACCGCACGAGGAAAAAAAACAAAATTTGCCGCCTTCCTCCTCCCCGAAAAATTTTTGATGCTATAATATTACTTTTTGATGGTAAAAATAAAAAGAAGAGCTTCAATTTATTCATTAAAATTGACGATTTATGATTCTTCTCATTTTAAAATCTTTGATGCATTAAGGTTGACGAGTGGCAAGCGCGCTCGACTGGCGTACCGATGATCACGAGTTCGAATCCATGCGAAGGCGATGATTTGTTCCTGTGATCTAAGGAGTCCCTGAAGTCATCCAGCTCGAATGGGCACCTAACTAGACAATAGTTAGGTGGCTGGGGTAATGCGTGCAACCCTCATAGCCGTGGCCTGTGAACGCTGCATCACTTGCCAACAGATCATCTGTCATGGTCTGTGGACGCAATTATCTTCTGCATAGAAGGAGCGTCTGTATATCTAAGATAAGATAAGATAAAGCGAAATTCAATAGCCAATAAAAAGCTATAGATACGTCAATCTTTATGTAATCATTGTAATTAGTCTTTCATTAACTTAATTTTAGGGATGCTGCTCTCTCAGCTGGCATATTAACGGCAGTTTTAAGGAATCTTCGAAGTAATGAAATTTGATTAGTCAGGTGGAGTTATAGCCTAAATAACTTAATAAGCCTGAATAAATCATATTGGCTTGAATTCATTACAGTAATTTTTTTCCCTTTCAGGTAAAGGGGTCTTAACTAAACAATGTCATATGAGATACTCTAATTTGAGGGCGAAATTTCAACTTCCAGTATTTTTTACGAAAATTATGTTTGGTTTCTGAATACCATATTTGCTTAAGACTCGCTTTAATTTCCACAGTAATCTCATCTTATGAATAATACATCTTTCTCTAAATAATTGCTTTTCTACCTCAGATGGCTACATATCACTTTGATCGCAAATAATTTGCTCTCTCGTTCTTTGATTGGAAGGTTAAATTAAAATGATAACGTTCCACATGAAATTTGAGCAAAATTTATATCATCGCATATTAAGCATTCCATTTCGTTTCTCTGTGAGCAGCAATTGCAAAGCATTTTTAGTATACCAAAAATTAATCATTTCATTTGGAGCAGCACGTAAAGAAATTATGTTCAATGAACTGTTTGAGCAAAGTTCCAACTAGACATATAGATTGATTTCTTTGAGTCTTTACTGGGCTACTCTATAATGTCCAGCCATAAAGAACTATTAACAGGCGTTGGGGCTCTGCTTTCGAATATTTTAAGCCCATCAAGTGTTAAAAACATTTTAAGAAATGTCAGAAGTAGATTCGTTAAAGTATTTCGTGTTTTGTACCCGAAAGATGATATTTGGTCCACTGTATCTCCTAAAACTGCAATGATGGCATTTGAATTTAAGGTTAAAAATTCTTTACCTCTTTTACATGATGTCTGGAAGCAATGGTAAGTAATATTTTAGCAGATGCATCAGTTACAGGGCATTGGCTTTATTTGCATTAGTATTGTCCTCGCTGTAACCTCGAAAAGCCATATTCTATTTTGTCAAGATTTAATGTCAATTATTCTTACAATAACCTTTAGCCACTTTATTTTGTTTTCTTTTACAACAACGTATTGTTCTTTTTTAAAATAATCTATTCTTTTTATCCAATTTATCTTTTTTTCTTTTGCAAAAACTTTTCTTTCATTAACTTTATTTTAAAGTTTTTCATTTTTAGAAGCTAATAAAGAATTAGGAATTTGCCGCCCCCAACTTTTGACGCCCGGGGCATTCGATTGACTCATGTTTGAACGTGATCAGATACAGTAATTTTCGCGTCTATAACATGGGCGACTTTCAAATATGAATAATTAATTACCTTACCAGCAGAACATTGCTACGTTTTCATACTATTTAAGCCTCCTGATTTTTCAGTTCAATAGCATAAATATCAGAATAATTTATATCCAAAATGTGAGTTGAATCGTTGACGTATTTTAAGATCTACGTTACTTTTATTTAAAAATCAATTTCTTAATTGGTATTTAATTTATTTTTATAAGCATTCCAACATTAATTATATTTTCATTCTTAGAGGCTAATTAAGGACGAGGAATTAACCGCTCCTAACAAAGTGCCGCCCGTGCATTAGCCCCCCTTGCGCCCACCCCACTCGATTCGCCACTGATGTAATAGCCTTGTTTACTTTTAAGTACAATTAAGTAATAACCTTTTTTCTCTCAACCCACCTACTTAAGTAACAATCTCGTATACTCTCATCCTCAGATTCCCCCAAATCTCGCAGCCCATAGATCATAGTTGAAATGAACGCTGAAGGTCAGTAGTTAAATAACATTGTCCGATTCAAGATGAGTCATACATGTCACTCTCTCACATACAAATACACGTGTATTTATATACATACATATATATATATATATATATATATATATNCAACTAAGCCAAGTTTCTCCCACAATTATAGCCGTGTTATTTCAAAAGAACTTTTTTATTTAAAAAACAAACTATTATAAGTAGCCATTCAATGTAACTCGCCCGCTGTATTCAACTCTCCACAAACTCGCTGAGAAGTTCAACACAAACCGCATCGACATCAGTCAACAGAGCCAATGGCTCAGATTTCCCTCGCAAGGTCAGTTAGGAAATCTTTAGATCCAAGCATATGGGCTCAGTCCTTGTGCCAGGTCCCCACCAGAACATTAAACATACGTACTGCCCGAGTAAGACATTTACATATGTAAGCAGATGTAAGCTTAGCGAGGGCTCAGCGAAGCGAGACATGTTAAACCCTTACCTTAAGTTCTGGTATGAGCTAGTGTCTTCCATGGGCGTAGCAATGTCCGGGAACGGGGAGGGGAAGTGGCTTAAATTTAACGGGGCCTTTTCATAACAACGGCGTAACTAAGATAATAGTTATAAAGGTTAAATAAAAATTCATTTCACAACGTCTGAAACAAGAAACTGCTGAAAACTTCTGGCATCGAGATTATTAAATATAACACTGTTTGAACATTTTATGGGGTAGCATTCATTGTCACCCCTTTCTTTGTTGCTTTCATCTGTGTGATTCAAGGAAACTTAAAGTTGTATAAAAGTAATGTTATCTTAAGTCAGGTGCCGTTGAACGCCATTTGACATACAGCGTTTCGAAGTTTAAATAAATATTACAAAAATAAATAAATGAATAACAAAATGTCTTGATTTCTAATTTAACAAATTTTATCTGTAACTTCAAAGATAGATAATGGAAATATAGTAAAGTTTGTCCTATATACAGTTAATTACTTCTAAATCTGTTTTGCTGAAATTTCAAATGGAAAACAAAAATGCCCGCTTGATACGATCATTTCTACGTGTCATGTTTTGTTGATTGCCGCTATCATTGCGCATGCCCAGAAAGATTTTGCTGAGTCTAAGGAATCAACAACTAAAGCTGCACAACAGCAGCCGGTGACAGCTTAATGCTGTTAGCACAGGCTCAGTGTGGCCGATCAGTTTTCACAAAAGTAAAAACATCCGTTTCTCAAATATTTGTTACTTAATTGTGTGTATTAAAATTACAAATTGAAAGAGATTAGTTACAGTTCACGATAAAAAGTTAGGATATACATGTACTCGTCCACATTGTCAGTTTAATAATTACAGTGGCGTTACTAAGGGGTGCGGTGTGGATCGGGCCGCCCCGGGTGACACCATCACTAGGGGTGACATTAAGTTGTAAAATATTATATGTTCCCATTATTTTGCACGGCAAGACTTGGAGGAATTCTATGGGGTTATTTGTCAGGGGGTGACACCACAAGCTACCGCCCCGGATGACACCAACCCTAGTGACTCTTCTGAATAACGACATTTTTTTTCAAGTTATCAATTTTTCAAGATATAAATTACATACTATTAAATTTTAAAAGGTACTAAGTACCAGGGAATGGGGAGAAAAAATATTATTGAAATCAATTCCAATAATTTTTTTTTATTATTCTTTATTATACATTCTCCCTCCACCCCCACCCCCAAATTGTAGTTTGGATATTAATATTTTACATTGAGTGCATTATAAATATATGTGTGGTTCCTTTTTTATGTAAAAAGCGCCCATAGCCCAGCTGATTTCTAGTGTATTGCGCTACATAAATTATCAATTTTTTATTATTATGCCACCGATCCTAATAAATTCCGTCTTTACCCAAATGATGACCTGACCAATAGGTATCTACGCCCATGTCACGTCAGTGGTATACGGACCAACAGCCAGTAGAGAAAACTTTCTTTATTTGACAAGCCCCTCTCAGCTGAGTGTAAAGTGCAAGTCTGTCACCGTATGTATGAGGCCCTGTGAATTAAATTCCGTGACTTAAACTTAAATGGGGGGGGGGGACCTAAAGAAACGAAAATGTTACATAAATCTATGCGGCATATATTCATTTAATGATTATATATAACGAGTTTTAATTTAAACACTTAAAGATCAAAAATTGATCTGAAGCTATTGATTTCTTTTATAAAATCATATTACGAAATTTAGTAAAAATGATAATTTAGCTTTAAAAAAATAATAATAAAAAGCCGAGGGGTATGTTACAAAATTATTACGGACCTGTCATGGTTATGTTGCTATTAAGTGTTACTATTATCTATAATTATTTCGTCCATCGTCCTCCGTACTTTGTGATTCTGGAATACGAGGCCAAACACGTTTGGTCAAGGTACATTTTATATACCCAGGAGCCAAAGTTTAATACGATTGTTCTAAAGCTTATGTAAAAAAAAAAACAACGTCATTTTGGGGCCCGGCCCTCAAATTATTAGAGGTTTAATTACATATCGTATTTTAACATGGGTCATATTAATTCACCCGCCCTTACGATAGATTTAAACTCAACAATATTGGGTTCACATGAATTAAACTTGAGTCAACGTTCGTAGCCATCTATTTTGTGGGGCTTACTGATTTCTAAATTTTCATTCTGTAATACTAATCGTATTAACTACTTTATTCTGGGATGCTCTGGAAAATTCTTTACATTCATATTTTGCTAGAACTCCGTTATTTTTTTGAACGATTGAAACGGGACAAAGAAGTGTGCGGTATCGGGGATAGAAATAATTTGAAACTATAACTTTCTAGAGAATACCTTTTGTCTAAGCTAAATACCACATACGTTGAAAATAGATAACGTTTATACTGACTGTAAATGTGACATTGTGTTGCAATGAAAATTAGTCATATTTGGTAGATACCTTTATAATACTACATGGAACCGGATTAATAAACGAGAAAGAGTGAGAAAAACGGAAATGGGACCCCATCTGGAATCGGATCTCGTTTCATTAATTCCTACAAGGATTGCAACCACAAAAGGGAACCAGATTTCTCGAGCTAACGGGGTCATAATGGGGTATGTGGGCGAGTGATTGGGATTCCAACCATAACGTGATCTAGTTACAACTGGACCAATACTTGGGTATATTATTTGCACGAAGTATGGGATCACTTCGGTGAAAGGGATTCAAACAAGAATTTTGATCCATCATACAATGGGATATTACTGGCTTATGTGATCCCAACGAAGTATGGGACTGTATCGGGGAAATATATCCCACCACGCATTGGATCCCTTATGCTATTTAATCATAATATGGTATGCTAATGTGCAACGGGATCGTACTAGTGGGGATACAATAGTCAATAGGGGATCCATATTTTAGGCCTGGGATTCAACGGGTATGTTAGCTAGTACATGTATATATAAATAAAAGGATCCCACGTAGTACTTACTTCCCTTATTTACCTTGTAGCATGCAATTATTTGCAAACAGCTAACCACCGATGACGTTGGCATTGATTTTTACGAGCGAACGATCCATCCATCCATCCATCCATCCATCCATCCATCCATCCATCCATCCATCCATCCATCCATCCATCCATCCATCCATCCATCCAACCGTCCATCCATCCATTAATAATTATTATAATTTATCCATTCACTCACCCATCAAGCTTTAACTTTTGTTTTTAAATCGCCACACAGAACAACATTTCTCTGAGTCTATCAACCTGGACAAACACTCCACATATTAAACCAATGCATATTTCATATACACACTTTGAGGGACATTACGACACATTAACAAGCGATTGTTCATAAAGGGGAAAAAAACTTGTACGAATCAATAACTTTGTTTCCCTTTTAACACAGTAGACAACTTGGTCACCTGACTACGACAAAGTGAAGGATTAGAATTAATCCAGGATATAAAATTGGAATGTTTTTACCTCTTTAAAAAAAACTGGCTTGGTAAAGTTAAAAATAAAAGTATTAATTTTCAACCAATCAAAATGTGACGTGTGCATCGGCGCATGTCTGAGAGTCGACATCAAGGATGGGAAGGGGGAGAAGGACTCCAAAAGCAAAAACACTCCTTTAAATAGAAAAAAAAAACAGCATCAACAAGTATCGTGTTTTGAAAAATTAAGAAGACGTGATACTTTAACATCCCTTGTCATTGATTAGTGAGTGTCGGCCAATAACAAACGTCGATGTTAATCAAGACTACTTAAATAAATAAAGAAATTTAAAAAATAGACAGAATGCGAAGCATAAAAAAAAGACATTAGAGTCAGCGGGAAATCGAGTATAATCTCGAAAACAAAAAGCTTTAGTTGGTTTTAACGCCTCAGTGAATTCTGATGGTTAAATTTTGTACTCAGAAAAGTACACGATTTACTAGATGAACGTAATGATGGAATGCGTAATTGTTTTTTCACCCTTTAAGCAATATTGAACATGAAAATACGATGTCTTAGTCGTACCATTTACTTGTCATCTGAAATTAAAAAAAACATATAATAAACAATAATTGAAGGCTTACTATTATTTAGGATGCTTTTGATGTAGATGGGATGGGGGTGTGGCGGTTTTTTCCAGGTATACAGTTGTTCACATAAGAAAACAATTGATGTGTTTTCAAGGTTTACGCTTAGTTCTGATGAGAAGTGCTAATTAATATAGGACTATGAGTCATATCAGTAAGTTATATAATACAAGTACCGCGAGTCTCCCTGCGGTCGTTAGCGCAGAGACGACCTTCCTGAATCAACATCCCCGAGTCAACCTTCCCGAATCAACCTTCCTGAGTCAACATTCCCGAGTCAACCTTCCTGATTCAACATCCCCGAGTCAACCTTCCTGGGTCAACCTTCCTGAGTCAACCTTCCTGAGTCAACATTCCCGAGTCAACCTTCCTGAGTCAACATTCCCGAGTCAACCTTCCTGAGTCAACATCCCCGAGTCAACCTTCCTGGGTCAACCTTCCTGAGTCAACCTTCCTGAGTCAACATCCCCGAGTCAACCTTCCTGGGTCAACCTTCCTGAGTCAACATCCCCGAGTCAACCTTCCTGGGTCAACCTTCCTGAGTCAACCTTCCTGGGTCAACATCCCCGAGTCAACCTTCCTGGGTTAACCTTCCTGAGTCAACATTCCCGAGTCAACCTTCCTGAGTCAACATTCCCGAGTCAACCTTCCTGAGTCAACCTTCCTGGGTTAACCTTCCTGAGTCAACATTCCCGAGTCAACCTTCCTGAGTCAACATTCCCGAGTCAACCTTCCTGGGTCAACCTTCCTGAGTCAACATCCCCGAGTCAACCTTCCTGGGTCAACCTTCCTGAGTCAACCTTCCTGAGTCAACATCCCCGAGTAACCTTCCTGAATCAACATCCCCGAGTAACCTTCCTGAGTCAACATTCCCGAGTCAACCTTCCTGAGTCAACATTCATGAGTCAACATCCCCGAGTAACCTTCCTGAGTCAACATTCCCGAGTCAACCTTCCTGAGTCAACCTTTCTGAGTCAACCTTCCTGAGTCAACCTTCCTGAGTCAACCTTTCTGAGTCAACCTTCCTGAGTCAAACTTCCTGAGTCAACCTTTCTGAGTCAACCTTCCTGAGTCAAACTTCCTGAGTCAACCTTTCTGAGTCAACCTTCCTGAGTCACCCTTTCTGAGTCAAACTTCCTGAGTCAACCTTCCTGAGCCAACCTTCCTGAGTCAAACTTCCAGAGTCAACCTTCCTGAGTCAACCTTTCTGAGTCAACCTTCCTGAGTCAACCTTCCTGAGTCAACCTTCCTGAGTCAACCTTTCTGAGTCAACCTTCCTGAGTCAACCTTCCTGAGTCAACCTTCCTTAGACGCAACTGTTGGCTTGGTCAACACACCCTGGATTATCTTGGGAGGTCCGGTCTGTAACCATCCGTTATCTTTGACCTGAAGGAATGATGACGCCGAAGTGTTGGGGAGTTGAAGTAGGGAGAACACACCGCCTTTTTCTTTTTTAGGCTTCTCCTTCGTGGAAGGCAGTCAAGGATTTTGTTCTATGTGGACACATGACCAATCATTAGGATAAACCGTATTGAGAGGGTGCCGCTTTGTGACAATTTCTCTCTGAGTCAAGTTGGGGAGGGGGTTTTGTTTGTGCCTTAACATCTGAAGATGTCCCACTACTTTACTATACCTACTACTAGATACGAGCGGCGGCTTATGCTACACCATTGACTTGTTCGTATACAGTTCAAAGAAAGTGGGAGGATGAGAACGGTCGCAAACAGTAGCACGAAGAAATGAGAACAACATGAGAGAACGCGAGACGCATTGTTTGTCTCAATACATGCCCCCCTGCACCACCTTCGATTGCAAACCATAAACTGTGATTGGGTGACCCTAGCGAGGGTCCATCGTCATGATTGCTTATATGTCTTGTGCTTATTTTATTTCTGGCAAATTTAATATATACTAGCAAAATACCCCCTTTTTGCTGCAGAACATTAGGATTTTAGATTTCAGAGCTGAGAACCGGCTAACACCAATTAAAAACACGATTCAATTTCAATCTCTATCACGATGCATATATTTGTTTCTCAACATTTTACAAGGTCGTGTAAAATCAAATGGAGAATAAAATGACATTAAGGGACTCAGTGAAAAATGGGTGCAGATGTGCATATTTCATGAGGCCTGAAAATTTCAATCTAGGTCATCAGGGAGATACGTGTCTATATTTATTTAAATTGTTTAAAATCTTAAGGATAATAAAGCTTTATAATTTTACGAATAATTTATTTTGGGCCCCAACCCTAAATGAACAGACGTAAGGAGTTCATTACCCGAGAAAATTGTGCTTTTTTAAATAAAAAAAATTGATCAATAATTCATCCATCAACCCAGTAGCCACAGTTTAAAACACCTTTTATATAACTCATGTTTAAAAATGGCATCACGAGCCACGAAACCTTCGCTGGAGCATACTCAGGAACTTCCCAAAGTTTAATGTCCGTGAGATTTATAAAATACTATATATAAGGCTTTTAAAAAATTAACACAAGGGACGGGGCTCTGAAGCTGTAAGTTGAAAAGTTCAAAACAACAGTTTATTTCAATTTGGATCATGATAAATATATTTGTTTGTCAATATTTGTATTAAAAAATCGCGTGAAACTGAATGGTAAATTTTTTAAAAACGTTTACGATAAGAGATTAGGGGCCCTCGGCTCCAAACGAATAAACAAATATAATTTTAATGCCTTGTAGTATTTTAATAAAACCATCACGTTTTTATATTCCACGTTTTTTTCTCCAAATCCGCTTGCACAGTACTCAATGATTATATATAT
>MUZC01000798.1:141862-169565 GCA_002072015.1 Radix auricularia | reverse complement strand
TTTAAATAGGGATTTCTGGAGAAGCGTGCACAATGCTTTTTCGCAAATTAGCGTTAGGAGAGTGTACTTAACAAATTCCCAAAGTTTCATTCTTCTACCTACATGGGAAATAGTCGAATGGGGGATTTTCAGTATTTATATAGCATATGATAGTACAAAAAAACTACATTTGGGCCCCCGGCTCCCAGTAAGTGATATTTTAAATATTTTTTTCACCTGTTACCAGGTTGTACTCGTCGATTCCTAGGTGTTCAAATGCTTCCACCTAATCAGAAACCTGATCTTTCTTGAGACATGATTGTATTTCGTTGTCTACATTTTGTTAATATAGCCCACTTAAGAAAAAGTACATTTGGGCCCCCGGCACCACATAAGTGTGAATTTTTTCCCCCCATTACTGCCAGGAGAGTAATTTCCAAAAGTTTCATGTTTTTACGACACTGTACATTGGAGAGTTAAGGATGAGTTTGTTTCTAATATAAAAAAACAGCATTTGGGCCCCCGGCCCCCAATGAGTGGGAAGTTTGAAATTCTTTTTCGCAAATTAACGTTAGGAGAGTGTACTTAACAACTTCCCAAACTTTCATTCTTATACCTACATGGGAAATTGTAGAATGGGTGATTTTCACTATTTATATAGTGTATATAAGTAAAAAAAACAACTACATTTGGGCCCCTGGCTCCCCATGAGTGGGGAGTTTAAAAATGTTTATTTCAAAATATCGTTGGGTTAGCTTACTTAAAAACTTGCCAAAGTTTCATGCTTCTACCTATCCGTAAAATAGGATAATTAGTGATTTTCAGTTTTTATATATAGTTCATATGAGGGAAAAAACTAAATGTCGGCCCCCAGCCCCCAGAAAGAGGTAATTAAAATATATTTTTGCCCGTTACCATTGCAGAAGTGTACTAAACAATTTCCTAAAATTTCATGCTTCTGCCTCCTCGAGAAATAGAAAAATTGTTGATTTTCATTTTTTATATAGCTCAAATAAGGAAAAAAAGTTGTTGGCCCCCCCGGCGCCCCTGAGTGTGAATTTATGGAACGAAACCTATTTAAGAACCTTCCCCATATAATTTTGTGTACGTTTACTAAATTTCACTTTACTGGGTTGTCTGGACCTTTAGTTATTAGGGAACAGACAGACAGACAGACAGACAGACACACAGACATACGGACAACAAATGCGTCTTATATATATATAGATATAGATAATAGATATAGATATACACCTTCACCACATTTTCCCACTAAGGTTCGCAGGTATACGTGCATGGTAACATAACCTCATGAGCAAAGTTGCCCAGCATCAATTTTTTATGCAATATTTTACAAAATTTACTGCACTGTAATTCAAAACTGCCGCGCAGCATTAATTAGATGTCTACACGGCCCAGCAACCGCCCATCTTAAAGGAAACATCGCTTCACCAGCCCTCTTTCTTAAAATTATCAAATCAAAGAGCCCTGAAAAGTATGTTATTCAGTATGTTGAATAACTCGGGAAACTGTTTAAACAATTACAATGAAGCTATTCGAATATGGTGAAATTTTTATGCTGCACTTATTAAAAACATAATGGCTCTTACTGGCTGCATTGTAACTACTGGGTACATGACTCACTAGCTGGAATTGTAATGTTGTCTAAACACTGTTGATCACAAACCAGTACTAATCTAACTGATATTTCAGACACGAATAATCATCTAAACAACTAGAAGAATAAGACAAAAGTTTACTCAATTAAGCCCAATTAAAACATTTTAGTATATCTTAGAATAGAAAGAAATGCAATAGCTACTTTTATTGTGTTTGGCTTTTTAAAAGACAACATTCCATATAAAAGGATGACATCTTGTTCAATGGCCCTGAATAATAAACAATATTTGACGAGACAATTTATATGTAGCATGCGAAAGAATTTAACTCAAGACCTTTCATAAAAATAAAATGTGTTTATATTTTACTCTACAAAGTTCTACAACATAAGTTCATGTAAATGGTTCATGCTTTTCTACCTGATGATTTGATGAAATGGATGAAGTGAAGGAATTGTTACAAAGTTTTGTGATCTACCAAGCTGCAGTGGGTATAATGAATTTAGGTTATATAAAAATACATAATTAAAAACTGTCCTCAATCTTCTGTTCTTTTTCTGGATTTTTTTCTTCGTCTAAATGTGGTTTTAATCAGCAAAAGTTTTTAAACCTTATGCATTCTTTTGTATGTTCAAACATACTTTTGTCCAAGTGCATACGTTTCCCCTCTAAAAACCAAAAAGAATCAATTTTGTGTTGATTCAGCTATGTAGCTTGAATTCTTGCGATTACACTTTTAGCATACTACGAAATAATAAGATTTACATACATTAAAAAATTTTCTCTGTCAATTTCATTGACCCCTTTTAGTTGGTTCTAACCACTGAAGCCAGTGTAATATTTATCAGCGTCCATAAATATCCCTTAGAGTACTTTTTTTCTGCCCAGACCACCAATGCACGTTTCCTTGGACAGCCACTTTGTGATGGTGGACAGCTTGTCGTAGCTGTCTACTGGGACGACACGCTCGCTGCTGCCTGCGATGTTCTCCAGTTCTGTCTTGCTGATCTTGTGACCCACGCCGATGGCAAAGATAGTGATACCTTCGGCCCTGGACAGCTCGGCTTCCTTCTGGGTCACGGCGGTCTCTTGGGAGTTTCCGTCAGTGATGACAACGCTGACCTTGGACACACCTGATCTAACACTTTTGCCGTTGAGCTGAAAAGACAGAAGATGACATCATTTTGATTTTGAACCATTTCTATTTCGTTGTTAGGTTAGAATCGGCAAACAGACCATGAAACATAAGTGTGATGGGGATGTAGTTTCCGTTAGTTATTTTTACGTGTGCGGATTCTGGGGGAGCAAAAAGTCTTTGAAGGCAAGTAAGCGCAAATACGACAAAAATACACCTGATGTAATAGTAATGGATTAGTCATGACGGTTTCATAGTGATGTAATTGTAATAGAGAACACACTTAATGTTTTTTCCTCCATTTACCAATTTTTACAAAACTTTTTTCACCATTTACTGAAAATATGTGTGTCTGTGTTGTTGTTTTTTTGTGGGTCCTTTGTGTTGGAAGAAGACGATTCTCTAGGTCCTATATTTGAGATGTGGCTGTTTGGGAATTCGCGGTGGCTAATAATATTAATGCTACCAATCTTCGGAGGAAAGCTGTGTCCACAGATTGTATGAGAGATGATGAGGATTTAACTAGAAGACTTTTGTGCAAGATCTTTCCCGTCCGTTTTCTGGACGTGGCATCTTATTTTCTGATTGTTTCATAGGTTGCTGTGCCGTGCCGTACAGTTAGCCCCCTATAGGCTCGGTCGGTGGCTTCTGAATCCCAGACGTCGTGGGTTATGAGACCAGTCACACATTGTGGGTAGACTAATTCCAAATTGCCTTGGTTTATAACCCATCGCATATACTCACCTGGTGTAGCCAAGCTAATCAAGACGTTTTTTAGTTTGCATGCCACTGGACCTTGGCACCTATTTAGTCCTCAACTGGTCACCATCCATCAGTCAACCTGGCAACACTAATATGGTCAGTACTCAACTTGCTATCTCACTGTTTAGTCTAAAACCACTCACCTGTTTCTCTCTCATGAACCGAATGGCTGCCCCTGTTGACGTGTAATCTGTAGCCCTGTGTGGAACTTGTTCTATGGCATCAAGCAGTTCATTCTTGTTGGTGTAGGTGGACAAAAAGAAGGCGTCCTCTTCGTGGACACCCCTACAAATTTTTTTATAACGACGAAATAATCTTATCAAAATTAAATGTAAAACTTAATCATTAAAATATTACAGCTCTTAATAAAAATGAGAATTCTAAGTGAATTGATGGGAAAGCTTCATATATTCTATACATTTTTTAAACGATGATAATTCCAAATAGATCTAAGTGCGATTAGAATATGAAATTTGAAAAGACTAATGAGCGTCATTCTAATTAAATTAAATTTTAATTTTTAAAAAACCCGCAAAAAACTCATTACTATAAATCCTTTAGATTTATATACGAGACATAGATCTAACTATAAGGATGTTCATTATAATACGCAGGGCAAAACAATCCGAAAATACAAAATTCTGGTTATATCTCGTTTAACGTGTTTAATATAATGCGCACCGATCTTGAATATATTTTTTACAAGTATTGTCAATGAAATGCGCACCTTATTGCGCGATTAGAAAGGTTGTTGAACAGAATACGCACCACGACACTCTATCTCAAAAATTAACGTGCTGCATAGAGATAAATAAAATAATTTAAAAACTCAATAATTCAATTACAGTAGTCTACATTCGATTTATCCGAAACTTTGATACTTTTTATTATCGGCACGCGTCTGCCAGCAAAATTTCAGCTCGCTAGTTTACGAGGAAATGGGTTAAAAATCAATCCAAAATTTGTTCGGCACGCACGCACGGCTCAGAAACTACAAGTTAAAATAAAGGATTAAAAAATAGTCTTAATTGAAACCATGCCTAATGAATTATTTTTTCTCAGTTGTTAGTGTGCTCTATTTTACCCAAAACAAACTTCAATCCTAACCTTTATCCAGTAGTGATAATGAAATGTATTGTAAGAAAAGACATTCCAAATTAATTCTTCTTTAACAAATACTGTACTTAATATGATCTCCTCAGGCCATGTATATTAGGCATGTCAAATACCTGCACCAAGGTACCACTTCCTCCACACAACCTGTGCACGACAGCCCCATAAGTAGCTTTACAACGGTGAATGCCTTAACATTAAAATCAACACTTCTTCCAAACAAAATTATGACTATACATGACTTAGCTGTTAAAAAGGCTTCCATGACGTTCTGAGATGACGTCATTTAACGTACCTGCCGTAGGTGACCAGAGACACACGGACGGCGTTGGGGCCGATGTCAAAGGTGTCTATGTACTCTCGAAGGAAACTCTTAGCCTTGTAGAACTCGTCGATGTGTATTGACGAGGACGAGTCGAGGACGATGCCGACCTCCAGCTCGTTCCAGCAGGTGTCACATTCTGGGCGGTTTTGTGCGATGGCGAAGATGGACAACTGGGGTTAACGAAAACTTGTGGATTAATATCCTATTCAATCATTCGATCATTGTGTATTAAAAAATTTACAGAAAAGTTAAATATTATTTCTTTTCTTTAATTTCCCAAACGTATACCTATTCAATACGAAAAACACGCTTGCATGCTCCCTGTTAACAAGAGAGGAGCCTCTATTAAAATAAAAATAGATGTTACGATTTTTGAAACATTTTAAGTATATAGTCGATAAACTAATTGCTTAGTCAGGAAAGCTATAGCTTTTAAAAATAAGAGTCACTTGCTCGGTGACGTGTACGAGTTTCATCACACGGCAGCTAGACAAAGTGATGGGACGTTACTAAATGAGATTACCAGGAGAAGTTACGAAATGCCGTGACAAAGGAAGTTTTAAAAAAAGGACATGACAAAGGGAAGTTACAAAATCCCATGACAAGGAGAAGTTACAAAATGCCGTGACAAAGGAAGTTTTAAAAAAAGACATGACAAAGGGAAGTTACAAAATCACATGACAAGAAGAAGTTACAAAATAGCCTGGAGCGACGTAACAATGATACAAACAGTCATTTTTTCACAAAATGACAAAAGAAAGTGACTTAAGTCTCGGAATTTACAACAAAAAGTGTCCAAATGAAAAGTATTCCTCACTTACTTCAACGAAAAAACACAACGTTGCGAGAAATTTCATCTTCAAATTCGCCCCTTTCCTTCAAGTCCCAAGTCAAACTCTTCTGTTTGCTTCAGATGGCTCCCAGCTGCACTTTCTGGGGGTTTTATACTTATTTTGTACTCTGCGGTTAATGAGTGGGTAATCATGGTTCATTACCTCTTGATTGCCTCGTATTGTATGTCACCCACGAGTTGCCCTCCCACAACGGTGGGTCTCACGACGTAACGAAATTAGTTTCGACTTTTCATTCCAATATTTTAAGCGAACGTTATATAACTCGGGGAAAAACATTACATTGTAATCTCATTGATTCCACGTATTCATCTGTATCTTCATTAATGTCTTAAGTTCCACATATTTGTTTCGTATATTTTAAATAGTTTCTGATGTTTGAAAAAATGTTACGTTTATTTTCCTGTATGAAATTTGACTTCCTTGTTTTAATGACCTTTGATGTGGGACTTTCATTTCGACCTTCCATAAAAATATATCAGCCAAGTGATGCTAAAATAAGTAATTGATGGTGCAAATTAGTTCCCCATTAACAATGGGCATTTGTTTCAAAGTTCACGCAGCTTTTTAAATATGGTTTAAATTTAACGATGAGAAACATTGTCACACCGGTAAAACGGTGTAGAGAAACATTGTAACACCAGTATGACGGTGTAGAGAAACATTGTCACATCGGTATGACGGTGTAGAGAAACATTGTCACACCGGTATGAAGGTGTAGAGAAACATTGTCACACCACTTGTCTTCTTGATGTCCATGAAGTTGTTTCATTATTAATCAACATGTTTTGCTGTGTGACGTCTGTTTGTAACTCTGTTACAACGTCGAGGAAGACATTGAAGACTCAAACTGGTACGGAACAAACATTAGATAGTTTTATTTTAATTATTTTATTAGGAAAATGTTGAGTAAGGTAATCATGATATGGCAGGAATTGGTGACATTGAGCAATGGATAGCCGCCATATTAGGTACGTTATGCAATTAGGAGGTAATTATGGTAATACAAGGCGATGCTGTCTAATGAGTCAGCTTTTGCATTATTAGCACTAGCAAATAAAACCAATTTTAGTATTGTGTACTATGTTCCCTCAAAGGTTCGTTGGTGTGTGTGCAATGTTGCACAGTATCCATTTATTGTGCAATCTTTTACACAATTTGCTGCGCTGTAATTTTAAAATGCTGGTTGAGCGTATCGGTCGGATATCTTCGTGGCAGCGCCACCACGCAGCTTAAAGGGAACATTGATTATGTAAAGTGTTGGTTGTCTACATTCAGGGCTTGTCTCTTTAATTTATATAACCATAACATCACCAAGTCCTAGGGGCCCCAATGACTTAAATGTTATTGTAGTCTATAATAAAGATGGGCAAATGTTTGTATGAATCTCTGAAAATGCCTTGGATAGTTATACGGTAATGCTGCAAATTATGAGTAGGAAGTATAACTGAGTCCATGCTATTCATCGTCAGAAATGCAGTCTTGCTAATTATGTACAGATCACAACTCATTCATTTTATTGAGTTGGGCAAAGTGCAGCAGGTTGACCTGTCAGATGTGTTTTGTCTTCTGCAAAATCTTCATACCTGCTTGTTGCGTTTATTCATCGTTAACAAGTACTTCAAAAACACATGCTACCTTTTAACAAAGCCTTGGGTGATACAAGATTGTCAGCCCGACATGATGCGGTAAGGTCTGTTAATAAATCATACCATGAGAATATTGCTGCAATGAAAGAATTAGCTACTAATGAAAATCAGCCACATGACTTGAAGCAGGAGGATTTCGGAAGGAACTTGAAAAACTGTAAGTCGGAATTTTACTTGAAATTTGGGAAACAATATTATAAAGATTTCAGAAAACACATGTATCGCTTCAAGAACAGAGAATATCTTTGAACTCAGCCATGCATTTTAAGTCTCTCATTGAGTTTGTTAAAATAATTCATTCTTAATTTTGATTCCTATAAAAACAAAAGAAAGAACAAGTCCGTTGAAAAAAGAGAATAAACAATCTTCAATATTAACAAAAAAGAGAAAGTGTCGGTTTGATAAAGAAACATTAACAAAAAGGTATTTCCGGTAATCATGGGCCAACTTTCTTGAGACCTACAACATCAGTTAGACGCATATAAAGACATCCATGAGAAATTTGGCTATCTTAAAAACCTAACTGAGCTCAGCAATGAGGCCATTCGATGGGCAGCAGCCAAGTTAATGGAAGAATATTCAAGTGATTTCGACTTAGTTCAATTTTGAGAACTCTTAAAAACGTTATTGTCCAGCCCCAGACTCAGGGTAAGGAAAAGGAAGTAGCACAATGTGAAACTCAAAACAAGTGCACAGAGATAAATATTTTGCTGCTTATGAATGAGGTAAATTTTACACAATCCTTTACAAATGTAACATCGCACTTCGCATCTATCTCTCAACGATGACATCAAACTGCTGCAGATAGATATTATTTATAAAGTTGAATAGAATATAAAAATCAGTTGGAATTTGTATTTGACAACCAAGACTGATATGCCTTCTTTAATGAACACTGAGTTGCTGGAAGGCCTTCCAGCAACTCAAGAATGTTTGGGTCTCCAACAACTTAGGCAGCAAGTTAAAAGTTAGGATTCTTAACGCTATGGTGAAGCCTGTGCTGCTATATGGAGCTGAGACATGGAGAACAATGGCTGTAAACCTGACAAGAATCTAGTCTTTCATCAGCAAGTGTCTAAGAAGGATTCTCAGAATTCTCTGGCCGGACTAATCAGCAACCGGGAACTGTGGCAGCGGACAAAACAGAAGCCCACTGTGGAAGAGATTCTTCAAAGGCGTTGAAGGTGGATCGGTCATAAACTAAGAAAACCTGCTTCTAATACAACAAGGCAAGCCCTGAAATGGAACCCACAGGGTAAGCGGAAAAGAGGCCGTCAAAGAAACATTTGGTGCCGAAAATTGGAGGAAGACATCAAGAGAATTGGCCATGAATGGAAAATCCTGGAGAAGCTGGTCCAGGATAGAGATGCCTGGAGGTCTCTTGTATGTGGCCTAAGCCCTTGGAGAATGCGCAGACGCCGATGATGATCGGTGGATGTCCCTTATGGACGAGAAGGCTCAACAATTTGCATTGAAAGGAACTATTGTAAGCTTACTTAGCTTTACTGACTTGATTTATAACTTCACACTAACAAACTTTCGCAAACAAAAGTTAAAGGTTGAAATAATAATAACTATTTTTTGACAATTTCATTTTCTTAGTAATTACATTATTAATATCCCAGGATAACACATTTGGAAAAAATATAAAATCATCAGAAAGAAATAATTAGGTTTGAGTGCCAAATCAAATACGATCAACAAATACAATACAGATTTTATTTAACATAAAAAACAAAAAGAAAGTTTTTAAAAAATTATAAAGCTACCAACACAAAAAGAATTTTATAAAAGAGAATAAAAATTAGGTAGATCTATGCTCTGCTAGAACACATAAAAAACCCTAAATTTTATATTTTAAAAATTTAATTTCTAAAGAAAAATATGATCCTTCATTAGGACTTATAATGCAACCCACAGGAACAGCCACACTAAAAGTCTCAAACAATAAGGAATTTTAAAAAAACGTAAAAAAACAAGCTTTTGACTATAGATCTAAATCCTTTATGTACGAGACATTACAAGATTCTATAAGGATGTTCATTATAAAACGCAGGGCAAAACAATCCAAAAATACAAAATTCTAGTTATGTCTTGTAAAAAATGTTTAAGACAATGCGCACCGATTGTGAATATAATTTTTAAAAGTAATGTCAATGTAATGCGCACCTTACTGCGCGACATGAAAGGTTGTTGAACATAATACGCACCACAACACTCCATCTAAAAAATTAACATTATACATAGAGATAAATTAAATAATTTAAAAATTCAATAATTCGATTACTGTCCATTTGATCGATCTGAAATTTTTAATATATCATTTTTATCATCGGCATGAATCTGCCTGCAAAATTTCAGCTCGCTAGCTTACGAGAAGTGGGTTAAAAATTGATCCAACGTTTTTTCGGCAAGCAAGCACGCACGGTTGCACGGTCTGTCGCACGGGCTCAGACAACACAAGTTAATATAAAGTATTTTAAAAATGGTAAATAGAGCAAAGCTACAGCTCTAAACACATACTTAGAATCATAATTTTAGCCCTTGGAGATAAAGACCTCTCAATAAACTTAAATAATATAGAAGTAATGAGTAACGTCAGTGAACACGCAAATGTAGATAATTAAAGTCTTAACTAACTTTCAAACCAACAAAGTTTCTGTTCATATTTTTGCCTCTTAAGACGCTTTGGAATATAAGACTTTTCAAGGAGGAAAATGTACAGAGGGAAAAGATCTGAACTAAATACTTTCTACTTTTCGTATAAGACGCAGAAACCCCCCTCCCAGTTTTGGGGAAGAAAAAATCCGTCTTTCAAGGTAAACAGTTTAAAAGTAAATACACGGGTCCATGGCCTTTTGATAGCGTGCCGTCATCTATCTGGAATTGTCAATGGTAATGATGATTTTAGATATAACTTGATCTTAGAATTGGTTTGAGATTGATCTTCAGGGATAATTGTTAATTCTCTTTATACATAGAGGGAATCATCTTCTTTCCACTGTTCAAGTTTTGGTTCATTAAAATGATGGGTAGGTTCCATTATAAACAGTGTATTTCGTGGAAGTTGCGCCTTTGTCGCTATACTGATTTTGACATCTAAGACATCAAAGTGTTCAACTAATGTTGGAAGGCTAAATATCCCAGTGTTTTTCGAGATTAAAATAATTTTTTTTTAAAACCAGGTGGCATCCCCACAATGAAGATTACCCACATAATTTTTTGTTGGCGCAATTTACATCTGCTGGAAAGAAGAGGAAAAATAAAATTCCCCCAAGGATTCCCAAGGACTCTAAAAATAACCCTTACTAATCAATCCACTAATTTTCTTTGTTCCACCCACCCCCTACTATTTGCCAGCTCTCTGATAGCTATGTATAGAACATTCCAGCAAATGGCGAGGTGAGAGGTTCAACGTATCAGGGTTTTTAGTGCTTCGGGGAAAAGTTACAACAGAGGATAAAATCCTGGGTAATAATTAAGCACCAGCGATTAGGCGTACGCAGATGACGTGGGCTTTTCAAGTATTCATTTGCCCTTTCCCAACATGCCAGAACGGCGAGCTCTGGTTTAGCAAGTCAAAAACAATCAGGGGGAGGGTATACGGTAAATAAAACTTGAATTTTTATCCCATAATTTCGTAATCACTAGTGGTTCTAAACATTGCAGCGAGTCGGCTGTAGAATGATCTTTACTATACAGGTTGGTATAGAGCTATATGATTTCTGTGGTAGTTGTGTTCTTATCATTGAATCATAAAACATTAAAGGACATCACCTAACAAAAGTATTTAAATAATTTAATATTAAAGAAGTTATTTCTGTAAAAGAAGATTAATGCGTCGATCTTACTTCAAGCACAAAAAGATCTATGTCGCCTTCAACAAAGTTAAAATAGATTTTTTTAAAATAAGTTATTTCATGGACAACTATTTCCCCATTCCTGATCTAAATAAAAGCTTTAGCTTGTGCAAATAAGAAAAATTTTAAGGTTTCTGGAAAAACCAAATCAAAAACGTGTTTAAATGTTTATACTAATAACACCTCATTCATCAAATTTCTATAGCCATCCATTTTTTGTTTGTTGTTGCTTTTGTTTTTGTCGGTTTTGTGCACTGAAAATTATGTCATAGGATATCCACATTAACAATACATTTGATCCGAGGCACGCTCCTTACGCTGCAGGGTTTGCGAGGCCTACGTGATGAATCAGTCCCCCAGCCCTGCCGCTAATTGTTTCACAACACTAATCTGGCTTTCAGTGCGAACAACCACTTTGACTAGTCGTGCAAAACAATGATGTGGTGGTCTCTGAAAAACAATGGAGAAAATTAGGTTGTACTGTTTCTCAGTGTCATGATAAGGGCGTAGTGGTCGTTTATGTGGGTTGATGGAGTAGTGCAGGAAAGAAGGTTGGGGTGAAGGGGGGTAATTATCCGTCGTATTGCGTTAACTATGGTATCATTTAACGCTATGAATAATTGCAGTCACGTGTAACACACGCATGTCGTAAAAAAAAGACAACTCCCAACCATCGTTTCCATTTTGATCATCACATCAAATAAATGTTTGGATGCTGCAAAACATACTTGATCTGTTAACACTATATCCTTGTGTAATCTACCAAAATGATATAAACTTAAATTACTAACGCTATCGAAATGAAAGAAACCTTACTGAAATATCTGTTGTAGGTTACAATTTGAACAATTTGAGATACGGAGACGATACAGCTCTAGTTGCTAAAAGTGATGAAGAACTACAAAAATTGTTGGACAAAATAGTTAAAGAAATTGCAAACAAAGGCCTAAGTTTGAACAAAAAGAAAACAGAAGTCATGGTAATATCCAAAAATAAAACCAACCAAGAATGTAGATTAGTAGTAGATGGAGAAACATTAAAACAAGTCCCTAAATTTAAATATCTGGGAGAAATGTTGACCTCAGACGGAAGATGCCCAATGGAGATAAAAAAACAGAGTGGCTTAAGCGAAAGCAGTATTTCATAAAATGAAGAATCTCCTGACCAACAAATCCAAATCAATGGAAGGGAGGAAAAGAGTGCTTCAGTGTTACGGCGAACTAGTTTTATTTTGTGGATGTGAAATTTGGACAATCAACAATTGACTACAGAAGCCTGCGAAATATGGTTCTTTGGGCGAATGTTATAATAACCTTGGACGGAGAAAACGTGTCAGGAAGAAGTTCTGAAAGAAGTAGGCCGGAATTATGTCAAACTGTATATAGAGACAATGTTAAATAATTTTATTTGACACATCATGAGGCGAGGCAAGCTAGAACACACAGTGACAGGAAAGATAGAGGGGAATAGGGCATCGATGCAGACAGAGAAAAAAGATGCTCGATGGGCTGACAAGATGGCAAGGGGCACAATCATCAGCGGAGCTGATGGGCAATACCGAAGATAGAGAGCTGTAGAGAGACATGACCACCTACGCCTATAGGCACGGCACCTGATGATGACTTTATATCGACGTCAGGTCGACAACGCACGTCATCACTGGCTCTTCTTTCCATCGAAAGTGAATCTAACAGTCAAATAAAATTCGATCACTAATTTTTCAAACATTAAAGCAAGAAAAGTTAAGCCTTGAACCTTTGATTTAGGACATAGGAGTGGATCGGTGGAATGTTATTTATATTTTCTTTTAATTTTGAGTTTCTATCTTTAAGTATGAGATAATGAGTTTGACACATTGGCACTATTGTAGTTTTTTTTTTTTTTAAATAATCCATGATACTTCAAGTTTTGCTGTATTCTTTTTTATAGCAACAAAATCCCGTTTGATCCACAAATGTATTTAGTACAATTAAGTAGATAATAAACTTACTACTTCGAGGCTTTTTAACAGCTTCACCTACTTGGGGTCCAAGGTTTTCCATCTCACTGTCCGTCGAGGACGAGATAAACAGCAGAATTGGCATAGCAGCTGCCACGATAGCTAAAGTAAATAAACGAGTTTTGTACAACATCAAAATAACGGAGAAAACCAAACTGTGTGTCTATCGAGCCTGCAAATTATTATTGTTTCTGTCTTATGCATTATTTATATTCACGTTGTATGACTGTCACTGTCAGACAGCGTAATTGTCATAAATAAAATAAAAGAAATTCAATTATTTTTTTTCAGCAAATGAAAAAATCGCAAGCTGAAATTTGTCAATTTATCAAGGGTGCCAAAAATAAATTAACCAAGGACTTTAAAAACCTAGTTACGCCCCTGATTGTGAGGTGCAAATCTAACATTTAGGCTGTTGCGTATTCAGACAGATACTGTACTGGGATGTTCAACAAATATCTCGCTTTTGGATTTGAACTTATCTCAACAGATCTCTTAATTTTTACTTTAATTTGAGTCAAACTAAAGGACTTGACGAAAACAAAAACTTTTTCCCCTTATAATCTGAAAACGCCCCCACCCCTACCCCTACAAAACTCGACAAATATACTCTTATCATTAAACTATTGGCGAAATAAACTTATTAATTTGTGACATAGCTAACATTCGTTACCCCAGGTCTTTGTTTAATCCTTTGAGGTCAACTTCTCCAAAAATAATGACTAAGTCAAAATAAAAGTATTTGTAAAAGCACCCTTAAATAGTATCACATTTTGTGATGCTATTAATTTTATTATAAAATTTTCAAAGTCCTGTATTGTTTATTTAGGACCAACGTACATTTCCTTGACCCTGAATGTCATATTTATTTTTGTTCCTGCTTTTTTCTTTCTCTTTGTTTGTCTACTCTGTGCCGTTCTCTCCTGCCTTCTATTTATGTCATTATTTACCAAGACCGAAACCTCGGCCCTCATCGATTCGCTTCTGTGCACTTCGTTAGAAGACATATCAGTAAATATTGAAGAATCCTCTAAGCAAAGCGCATCGTCCGTAAACATCCTTATCAAACCAATTATCGGAATATGCAGGACCATAGTATTTACTCGAATGGGATGGGACAGAAATCAGGCCACAGTGATGTATAATTTCAAATACTGTTTGTCTATACAACAGAGCAGATGTTTGATACAGACTCTCTCATTGATGAATCAGACGAATTCAGTGTTCTCAATTTCCCTGTCTGTGACTGTGTTGTGTTTTCGTTATGGAATATCAAGAAGATCATTTTACTTTATTTTCACTGGATTTCTTATCACTGGGAATTTTTCTTCCGGAAAGAATCGAAAGTCTTCAATGTCACTATCCCGTTAGGAAAAGCGTTGATTCCAAGTAAAGCTTCTAATAACTTACATAGAACATTAATCGTCAACAGATGCCTCACCCGAATTGTGCATTGATACTTTTTTCACTTTTGGTTAGTGTGTCATCCGCCAATGTTAGCACTTCAGTTAAACTGTACGAGCACGTCATAGTGCCACACAACAGGCGGATTCGACCTGTCACCAACCAGAGCAGATCAATTGACGTCTACGTCAGCTTCTACCTCCTCAACCTCCTGAGCATCGTGGAAGCTCAGCAGAAGATCGACTTCAACGCTTGGGTTAACTTCACGTGGTTTGATGAACTTCGTGGCTGGGACCCTGGTGATTTTGACGGCATAAACCTCATCCACCCAGAGCCCCTCGACATCTGGAGACCTCGGACGTTCGTATCGAATTCCGTCTCGAAACGAGATCTTTTCGTGGATGATTACTCTCCATGCACGATTTATTCAAGCGGGCTAACTCGATGGTATCCGGGGAGTATTTTTTCCGCCTCGTGCGTGATGGATATCACTTACTTCCCTTTCGATTTGCAGTCGTGTTTAATCCGCTTGGTGGCCAATGAATTCAGCGACGAGGTGACTCTGGTTCCGCGTGTTCCTTTCGTGATCACGGGCGGGTACATCCCCAACGGTGAGTGGGAACTGGTGTCGTCAAGCGTTGTGCAAGAAACGCCTCACTTCGGCGAGGAGAGCTTCAGTCGCCTGGTCATCACCATGAACTTTAAGAGGAGGCCGAGGTTTTACCTGGTCAACGTCATCGTGCCCGTTATCTTCATGTCGATCCTCTCCTCGTTTGTCTTCATGCTGCCAGAAGACAGCGGCGAGCGGGCCTCCTTCTCCATCACAGTGCTCCTGTCTCTGTCCCTGTTTATGGGGATCGTGTCTGGCCAGCTCCCCAAGAACGCGGACACTCTACCGGTCATCATCAATTACCTATTCACGTTGCTCCTCCACAGCGGTCTCTGTGTGTTGGTCAGTGTGTGTGTCAGCTCAGGTGGGGGCAGCTGAAATCCAGCAAGTTCGCCCTGGATGAGACATCGGCTTGTCGGTGCTGTCATCGACAACATCGTCTCGTTTATTCATCGATTGTCAGAGGTGAGAACCGAAACTGTTGCATAGAGAAATCAGATTTAAAACATCACAGACTGTCAACAAGGGAGCAAAACGGAGAAGTGGAACCTGACCCCCAGATTCAATCAAACGACAAAAAACGGCGTCACAAAGGACAGAAACAGTGTGGCGGGAAGCTGGACGATGGCTGGTGGCTTAATCGAAACGGGACGTTGCCCACCAAGAGAGAAAAATATGACGATTCAACGAGCCGGAGCTGCTTGTGTGAAGTTGTTCAAAAGTGGCAATGCCGTGCTATTTATTGTATTTAACACGGCCTGGGTGGTTGCCTCGCTTTACTTTCTCTTCAGGTTGACAAATCGCCAGTAATGACGTGGGATGGGGTATACTAAAAATTTAAAAAATAAACAGCAAATAAACACTTCGCGACAATTTTTTAGAGGTAAAGGAGGCGACGCATTTGTTGATGTAAATGACACCAGAGTGGTGAAAATGAGCTACATAAACGCAACCAAAAAAATAAATAAATCAACACGTGTTTGGTGACTTGATAAATTCATGTATTTGTTTATTTAATTACTTAGGTAACGAACGATTTGATTTTATTTTTAGGCTTTATCTATTTCATTAAATATATCGACATATGTTGTTCAAACATTGCATTACATTTTATTCTAAACATAATTTTCCAAAAACGTCTTGGTGATGATTAGCGATTACGTAATCATATCGTTAAATAGAGAATGTCGGTGATGGTATTACATGAAAAGTTGACAAATAAATGTATTGCAATAAAATTATAAGGATAACATACTTTAAAAAAAAAACATGAACAGTATTATTAATTTATTCCATAAAACGGTTCAACATTATAAAAATCTAAAAACAATTCATTCATTATGTTATACTAAGTAATATACAATTTAAACTCAGTCTAAAGTTTTGCCTAAATCGTATGAAAAGTATTATGACATGACCCGATGTTACACAGTCTAATGATGTATTTTAACACAATGTTATACAAAGTCTAATGACGAGACTCAATGTTATTCAAAATTTTAAGACATAACAAAATGTTGTACGGAGTTTAATTAGAAAAAGAATTGCTAAAGACAAGGTACTTATTACGTGGTAGATCTAAAGTGTTCGATAAGTATCTTGGTGTAACTATTCAAAACTTGTTTTAATTGCCATTGAAAAAAAAACCTAGCAGTTCATACGTAAATCAATTCAACGTAGAAACTACTCTTCGTTAAAGCCACGGTTCATTGTTGTAATCATTAACTATTATTAATCTATTGCTTCTTAAGTATGGATCTGAAGTTTGAAATTTTCATTTCATAATCCAAATAATAAAGAAAATCTTTTGAGGCTTTGACATAAATGTACTCAAATGAATTAAATTAGATGTGGGCACACAGTAGTCGTAGTGAAATCAAAATGTGAACGATTTTGTCAAATCCCCAGTTTCATAATTACGACCAGACACATTTCACATTAAATTGTTTAAAATTATCAAATATTACAGGAAGATAATACTAATACTTTAGCTAAGTATGTGCTTTAAATGAAGAGTTTAAAATACGGATGGAAGTATATGGTGACACATTTTTATTTTAAATGTATGTTTCATATATATGCAGTGGTACCTCGGTATTCGTCTGCTTTGGTTTAAGTCAGTGGCGGATTTAGCTATAGGGCAGGGGGATGGCTTACCCCCCACGCCCCAGTTGGGTCTAAAATGGCGCCCCCCTTAAGACGCCCTCAATGAACACTAAAAAGGTGTCACTAGAGCAGAAAAAAGTTTGCTAAACACGAAACTTCTAATCAACACTTAACGACAGTATGTGCTTACTAAATATCGTATTTCAAAACAGTAATGTATGGTTAGATCAGTCAGGAGCGTCGTCAAGTGGAAAAGAATAGAGAAGTATTGAAATAAATGTTAACGTGACGTTGTTCTAAGTAAAACAAAGTTTGTCATTCAGAGAACACGGGGAAAATTCTTGCTTAGTTAGTGATGGTAGTTGTAGTAGAAACACTTGAAAGTTTCGTGAACTGTTATCGTTATTAGCTAAATTAATATGATTCCACTTTAGACAGTCATCTAAAGTTTGAAAAGAAAAATGAACTTTATTTAAGTTTTGATGTGCAAATTGATTTAATTCAATCACTTGCATCTGAATTATCGGCGATAATTGATAAAGAAGTTCATTCTGCACAATTCTTTTCTTTTGTTATTGATTACACCGTTGATATATCTAAAATTGATCAGATGTCAGTTTCTTTACGTTCAGTTTTAATATCAGGACATGTTGCTGGAAGATTTATAGGCTTTTATACAGGCCTGGATTAACCATTAGGCAAACAAGGCACGTGCCCAGGGCACCAAGGGTTTGGGGGCACCACAAGTCCTCAAGAAAAATGTGTATATTGTCTCAGTAGCCATGACATTAGCCAATTGCAAATGTAAAATCGAGTCGCCCATTATTCTTAAGTCTCAACCTTAGATCATAAAAGCGTTATAATTTTTACAAGTTGAAAAGAAGACCAGTCACAGAAGGGCGACACCGGAAGAGAAGAACACATTACAAAGACGATGCAAGAATTATAATTTTTTCCCATGCTTGTGTTTTGGGAAGAAGTGTTACAACATTTTCACAGGGTCAGTCAAGCTCTACAAAATGAGCACGTGAACTTAAATAAGTGTGCTGATTTGTATTCTTCACTACCAGGTCACTTGCCTAAATCTAGGAATGAATTCGAAAGGTTTGAAGAAGCTGCAAAAGAAATAACACCTGGTCATCTTTGACCTGCATGTAATCGTAAAAAAAAGTGTTGATTGCTGGCGACACCCCTGAGGTATCTCTGAATGTCAAAGAAAAATTTCATTAATCTACTTTCTATGTCATTGTTGACAAAGTTGAGGCAAAGATGTGTAGACGAGGACGGGTATATAATGATTTAGCAGTTTCATTTTCTTGTTTAGTCGATGTACCACAAACATCTCAATGTTTTCAAGGACTAATAAATTCTTATCATGAAGATATGTACAATACAATAATTTACATACTGAACTATGAAAGTTCCACTCATATATTCGTAACAAGTTTCTGGCATCAAAATCTTAATGCAACGCGTCCAGTCATGCTGAATTATACAAAGTGATAGTGGCAACATCAAGTGTGATTTTCCAAATGTAAAAATCGCCTTGCGCATATATTAATGGTTACGCCGTATATAAAATCAAAAAAGATGAAACAAGAAATTGCTCCTTGTCTCTGCTGATGATTGAGGCAGACGTGTGCACAATTAACGTTGATGATGTTCTCAAAAACATTGCCAGATGTAAATCTGTGTGTGCATAATATTGAACATACCAGCGGTCATTGGAGGGTCGGGGCCAGAGACAGAAGGGGGCACCCATGTGGGTTTGTGCCTAGGGCAACAAGATGGCTTAATCCGGCCATGCTTTTATACATTGGAAAACAGCAATGTCACCGCATTTGCTGAGAAGATTTTAACGTAACTACAAATTACAAAAGGGAAACATTGACATCACACTCTGTCGAGGACAGACATACGGTGGCACATATGTGATGTCTGAAAGTGGCCTTCAAACTCAAATAAAGAAACTTTCACCCAATGCCATCTATGTGGTGGATTGTTGTGCCCATGCATTGAATTTGGTTACTATCGAAGCAATGTCTGTAAACAGTGAAGTGCAGTTGTTTTTCGGCACAACTGAAAGGTTGTATGCATTCTTTACGTCTAGTTTACCACGTCTACATACTCTTAAAGAGCATCATAAATCTCAATATGAATCAACAGTTGTTGTTGTTGAGCATTCTCGTCCATGAGGGACATCCACCGATCATCGTCGGCATCTGCATTTCCTCCTAGGACTTAGGCCAACTACAAGAGACCTCCAGGCATCTCTATCCAGGGCCATTTTCTCCAGGGTCTTCCATTCATGGCCAATTCTCTTGATGTCTGCCTCCCATTCTCGGCACCAGGTGCTTCTTGTACGGCCTCTTTTACGTTTACTTTCTGATGACTTTCTGATACAAGATGGGCATGCAGTAAGCATGGAGTTGATGCAGTATTTGGATCATTTTATGTTGCTCTAGCAACTCTAGAAGATACAAATTCAATGGAATCAACAGAATATATAGGAAGTGTTAGAGCAGAGGCTATAGGACTATCTTTTTTAAAAAACAAAATATTTTTTCATTTTTTCTGATGCTATTTGTACAAAAGTTGTTTGATAATATCTTCGTGTTATAAAACTACTTGCAGTGCAAGAGAATTGACATTGCATTTGTAAAACACTTGATAGATGATGGAACAAATAAATTTGTTGAAATGAGAAGCGTTAAAGTTTTTGAAATTCTGAAACTGAAAGTATATGTCAAATCATTTATTAACAAAAATCGTTCCAAACTAGATTTTATATATANAAAAAAAAAAAAAAAAAGAAAAGTATGGCTGATGATCCAACTACAAGCTTAAAATCTGAAACGTACTTCACTATCTAAAAAATTCGTATAAACTAAGATTCTTTCTTAGATTAAAAAAAATATACGATTGAAATAAATTAACGTTATCATTTTGAAAACGTATCTGTTTATATTGATGATTCTGCTTGAGTTGTTTGATGTTTAGGAAAATTTACAAAATTAGTAGGCTAATAATAAGTATTTACGGGATTATAGGTTATTAGTAAAATTTGGCGGCGCCCCCTGATATTCTCCTGCCCCCCATGCAGATAAATCTAAATCCGCCACTGGTTTAAGTCCAACTAATACGTCTTCGGTGTACGTCCTGTTTGGACGAGAAAAAATTTTGCTTGGTATACGACCTTTGTTTGGAATACGACCCGCGTGATTGAACTTGTCCATTCATGACGTCACGCAATTTATGCCGACCCCCCCCCCCCGACACATGTCGACACAAAATATTATGTTACAAAGTTTTACCCTTCCCCTTAAATAAAAGTCGTTTTTCTCTTTTGAAAATGAGCATGTTCCAAAACACTTTATTGTCATGTATGTTTGTTTTTAGTGTCAGGCTACACTACAATATTGTTTTAGAGAGACAGAAAAGGAGATACAGAGAGAGAGAGGGAGATACAGAGAGAGAAGGAGATACAGAGAGAGAAGGAGATACAGAGAGGGAGAGAGAGAGGGAAGGAAATGCAGTGAGAGAAGCAGATACAGAGAGAGAGAGAGAGAGAGAGAAGGAGATACAGAGAGAGAAGGAGATACAGAGAGAGAAGGAGATACAGAGAGAGAAGGAGATACAGAGAGAGAAGGAGATACAGAGAGAGAATGAGATACAGAGAGGGAGAGAGAGGGAAGGAAATGCAGTGAGAGAAGCAGATACAGAGAGAGAGAAGGAGATACAGAGAGAGAACGAGATACAGAGAGAGAAGGAGATACAGAGAGACACGGAGATACAGAGAGAGAAGGAGATACAGAGAGAGAAGGAGATACAGAGAGGGAGAGAGAGAGGGAAGGAAATGCAGTGAGAGAAGCAGATACAGAGAGAGAGAAGAAGATAAAAGAGACAGAGAGAAGGAATTACAGAGAGAAAGGGAGGAGATACAGAGAGAGAGGGAAGGCGATGCAGAGAGAGAGAAGGAGATACAGAGAGAGAAGGAGATAGAGAGAGAAGGAAGGAG
Source organism: Radix auricularia (assembly GCA_002072015.1). Lineage (NCBI taxonomy): Eukaryota > Metazoa > Mollusca > Gastropoda > Lymnaeidae > Radix > Radix auricularia. The sequence continues at coordinate 148,135 of MUZC01000798.1, read as the reverse complement.
ATACAGACAGAGGGAAGGAGATACAGAGAGAGAAGGAGATAAAAAAGAGAGGGAAGGAGATAAAAAGAGAGAGAGAAGGAGATACAGAAAGAGAAGGAGATACAGAAAGAGAAGGAGATACAGAGTGAGAGAGAGGGAGATAAAAAGAGAGAGAAGGAAATACAGAGAAAGAATGAGATACAGAGAAAGAAGGAGATACAGAAAGAGAAGGAGATACAGAGTGAGAGAGAGGGAGATAAAAAGAGAGAGAAGGAAATACAGAGAAAGAAGGAAATACAGAGAGAGAAGGAGATACAGAAAGGGAAGGAGATACAGGGTGAGAGAGAGGGAAGAAGATGCAGAGAGAGACAGAGAGAGAGAGTGGGGAAGGAGATACAGAGAGAGAGAAGGAGATAAAAAGAGAGAGAAGTAAATACAGAGAGAGAAGGAGATATAGAGAGAGAATGAGATACAGAGAGAAGGAGATACAGAGAGAGAGGGAAGGAGATGCAGAGAGAGAATGAGATACAAAGAGAGGGGGAAGGAGATGCAGAAAGATAGAGAGAGAGAGTGGGAAGGAGATACAGAGAGAGAAGGAGATAAAAAGAGAAAGGGAACGAGATGCAGAGAGAGAGAGGGAAGGAGATGCAGAGAGAGAATGAGATACAAAGAGAGGGGGAAGGAGATGCAGAAAGAGAAGAAGAAAAAAAGAGAAATGGAAGGAGATGCAGAGAGAGAGAGAGAGAAGGGGATAAAAAGAAAGAGGGAAGGAGATAAAAAGAGAGAGGGAAGGAGATGCAGAGAGAGAGAGAGAGAGAAGGAGATGCAGAGAGAGAATGAGATACAGAGAGAGAAGGAGATACAGAGTGAGATAGAGGGAAGGAGATGCAAAGAGAGAGAGAGAGAGAGAAAGGGGGGAAGGAGATACAAAGAGAGAGAAAAGGAGATAAAAAGAGAGAAGGAGATACAGAGAGAGAAGGAGATACAGAGAGAGAAGGAGATAAAAAGAGAGAAGGAAATACAGAGAGAGAAGGATATACAGAGAGAGAAGGAGATACAGAGAGAAGGAGATACTGAGAGAGAAGGAGATACAGAGAGAGAAGGAGATACAGAGAGAGAAGGAGATACAGAGAGAGAAGGAGATACAGAGAGAGAAGGAGATAAAAAGAGAGAAGGAAATACAGAGAGAGAAGGAGATACAAAGAGAGAAGGAGATACACAGAGAGGAGATACAGAGAGAGAAGGAGATATAAGAGAGAGAAGGAGATACAGAGAGAGAAGGAGATACAGAGAGAAGGAGATACAGAGAGAGAATGAGATACGGAGAGAGAAGGAGATACAGAGAGAGAAGGAGATACGGAGAGAGAAGGAGATACGGAGAGAGAAGGAGATACGGAGAGAGAAGGAGATACGGAGAGAGAAGGAGATACAGAGAGAGAAGGAGATACAGAGAGAGAGAAGGGGAAGGATATGCAGAGAGAAAATGAGATAAAAAGAGAGAGGGAAGTAGATACAGAGAGAGAAGGAGATACAGAGAGAGAAGGAGATATAAAGAGAGAGGGGGGAAGGAGAAGCAGAGTGAGAAGGAGACAGAGAGAGAGGGGGAGGAGTTGCAGAGAGAGAGAAGGAGATACAGAGAGAGAAAAGGAGATACAGAGAGAGAGGGAGAAGGAAATACAGAGAGAGAGAAGGAGATACAGAGAAAGAGAGGGAAGGAGATACAGAGAGAGAAGGAGATACAGAGAGAGCAAAGGAGATACAGAAGGAGATACACAGAGAGAGAAGGAGATACAGAGAGAAAGAGATACAGAGAGAGAAGGAGATAAAAAGAGAGAGAGAAGGAGATAAAAAGAGAGAGAAGGAAATTCCGAGAGAGAATTAGATACAGAGAGAAAGAATGAGATAAAAAGAGAGAGAAGGAAATACAGAGAGAGAATGAGATACAGAGAGAGGGAAGGAGATAGAGAGAGAGAAGGAGATACTGAGAGAGAAAAGGAGATATGCGAAGGAGATACAGAGAGAGAAGGAGATACAGAGAGAGAAGGAGATACAGAGAGAGAGAGAGAAGAAGATACAGAGAGAGAAGGAGATACAGAGAGAGAGAAGGAGATACAGAGAGAGAAGGAGATACAGAGAGAGAGAAGGGGATACAAAGAGAAGGGGATACAGATAGAGAATGGGATAAAAGGAGATAAAGAGAATGAGATACAGAGAGTGAAGAAGATACAGAGAGAGATATAGAAGGAAATACCGAGAGAGAGAAGGAGAGAGAAAGAGAGAGCGAGAGACAGAGAACGAGTGAGAGTGGGTAATAGAGATTTCTTAAATACTGTTTAAAGACAAACCTTCAATTATTTTAATAGAATGAACCTCAAGTTTCGCACGTCATCTCTAGCGTTTAAAATCAATCTGGAATGTTATTTATCTGGCATTTGCTATGACATAGGCATGTATTAAATCTCGAACTCTTTTCGAAATCACTGGTTATATTATTTCGAATGGGTGATGAGTCTGGCATTTTCTGCATCGTTTTACTTTTTGTTGCTGCTTACACATTTGTATTTTCAAGTTCACTTATTAAATACCTTTTATACTTCAATCCTTGGCTTGAGTCTATATTCTTCAAGTGAACCTCACCCTGAACAATAACTAAATAATACCTATGTAATACTATATACTACTAGATTGTGCCGGGGCGCCGTGGCGCCTGCGGCGCCCCCTTTTTTGGGCGCCTACGGCGCCAACCTTTTTTCAAAAGACCAACTAACTTGTCCTTTTTTGATAAATACGAAATATTAAACTTTCTGAAATGTACGCAAAGTATTTAATAATAATAGGGGTTGTATTTTGCGCACCGATGCACACCAAACAATGACGTCATCATATTAAATATTTTACAGCGCTCATCAACACACGATTTTTCAACTAAACTAACTGCTGTAGACTGTCGTACATCGCTCCTCAGCGTTACAGATCCAGTGACTTGGACTATTATATTATTTATACTAGCAATTTAACCGCGCTTTGCCGCGGTAAATTAGTATTTTAAGTTAGCTTTGAGAACCCGCGTTACACCAATTCAACACACCTATTGTTTTGTAGCCCACGGAAAGAAAAACAAAGTTTAAAATTATATACTTCCCGTGATCCTATCGAGCTGATAATTTAAATATTTTGATCTCTTTTACCTTTTGCGACAGGGTTCTCAACAGCTTCCCAAGGTTTCATGCTCCTTTCTACACGGGAAACTGTATTAAATCGTTTTAAATTTAAAAAGCTCAAAATTTCTCCATTCACTTTCATCTTCACCTGCCAATACTCAATCACGAAGTGTCCAGCCTTTACCGCCTCTAAACTTAAATAATTTTTAATTTTCAAAATCGTATTCTTACCGTGCGTTTATCCAATATGTGAGGAAATTTTTTGTGTGATCATTGCTGAGATTGAAAAGGAAAGGAGTCAAAATGATTCAAGCTGGTGTTGTTCAAGCGGTATAAAAATATTATTGGCTATTTTAGTGTTTACATTGTATATGTGTTCATCAACGATCTGGTCCTACTCTCTGCTCTGTGTTAAATGGAAGTCAACTGAAGTTTGCGGTTGAAAATACACAAACACCCACACCAATGCCCCCCCCCCCCTTCGTTTCTTTGGTCCGTGTGACAACGTAATTCAACAACCCGTAAAAACAGAGCTTTTTGCTATAAATTCCTAATGTCTGAGACATAACTAAAAGTAATGACTTTGTTCATATAATGCGCGCCGCACGACAGACTAGCATAAACATCATCATGCTACATAGAACTACATAGAGATAATCTAAAATTAATTAATTTAGTTATAGTTTGAAGCAATGCAATGTTAGTGAACTAAAGTCTTTTTTGCAAAATTTCAGCTCGACATGATCCCGGGAATTGGGTCATTTTGTACTTGTATTTTTCGCCCGCTAGACCACGAAAGGCGGTGAAGTTAATATAAGGGATGAAAAAATAAAAAGCTCGTGTGTAAATTTGCCAGTATCAATTTTTTGTGCATTTTTCCTAATTGCAAAATTTGCAGCACGGTAATTCTAAACTACTGCTTTGCAGCGTCGCTCAGATATCTGCGCAGCAGCGAATCCGCGCAGGTAAAGGAGAACATTGACCCACACTGTCAAAGGCCGACTTGAAATATCTGTGGGTTTGATTTTTATTAATTTCAGACTCTGAATATCGGGATTTCCAAGTAAAATGATGACATCATTATTATAAAGTTTTGTTATAATTTCGGCAATTTCAGTTCAGTTCCCTTGGGGAAGGCGGCCAGATAGCAGAGAGGGTCTCTCGGGAAGACCCATGAAGGGCACTAGGCTCGGGGCTGCTGTTTTCTTCCACATGTAGGATATTGAGTTCATTTCAATTGTGAAGAGGTTAAACATATTCAGTTACAATGCCACTAACAACGACAGGAAAAGGGGAAGGGGGATCTTATTCTACATTTAACATATCTAAGATATTTTGAAACATAATAACAAGTTAACAGCCGCCCTAAATTGGCAAACAGATGTCCCATATTAACACTATATCCATTTGTATCAGGGATTTGTTTCAGGGGGAAAAGGCTGTCACTGAGTCCACCCAGCTCCGAACGAGGACCTAACACTAGCTAAGAAGCAAAGGCTGCTGGGAATAGCGTGTATTTATAGAAATATGAAGATGAAGTTACATATTCTGATTTCCTAATTTTACGTAAGCGAATATGACTGAATCGGGGATCTCTCGAGTGAGGTAATATCAAATGGTTTAAAAAGAAAAGCAAATATTTTAAAAACGGTAAAACACCACAGTTCAATAATTTAAAATAATTTTTGAAAAATATAATTTTCCCTTCATTTTCAATGAAGTCAAATGTATAAAATTAACTATTATTATGTTATTTTATTATTATGGTATTTTATTTTTTTTCTGTCAGAAATGAATTTCTAAAGATAAAAAAAGGAAAAAAATACATGTGAAGACTGTCTATATCTAAACGGGGAAACGAGCGATTTTTTATTGGTCGTGTTTTATCATAAAAGAGAATGTCAAATTGAAATATTTCCCAGATAAACATGACACAATTAATATGCTCCTCAAATAAACCAAGACATTTAGCATGCACAAAATATACGTCTTGTATTGTAATACTTACACCATCCCCACCCAAGAAAATAAAGTATCTTGATAGCAATAATAAAAAAAATCTTTAAAAAGCAATTTGTATGCGGGTTTTACAAATTTACTTTTAAAGTTATAATCGTAAGGGAAATTTTTAAATATTATTGAGCACGGTAAGAGTTAGCGGAAAGGCTGGCTTGACAACATAAAGACATGGACAGGGATGAGATTGAATGAATTATTTACCGTCGCTCATGATGACTAAATGTGGAGATCGTTATCGGTTGATCTGTCCATACGCTCCCCCCCCCACCTTCCCAATAACTGCAACGATCACGGGACTGATGATGATGACGAATTATGCAAAATTATATTTACACCAAAGAAAAAGAAAATGTGAATAATTTCGGGAAAACCCTTCCTGTCCAGCGCAATAAATTCCCATTAGCAAAGAAGAAAAAACTTTGATACTATTGGCGTGTCTTAAAATTAAGAATTTTTTTTAAAATGTGTAAAATCATAGTAAAATGTAATAGATCTATCGTCAAACAGCAATGGACGGTGATAAAGATTTTTAAAAATACGATATTCACAAACAAATTGTGTGATTAAAACAATCAATTAAAGATTAAGTAATGGTTAATTGCATGAGAAAATGTTTCCCCAAACACTTGCGTTAACAAAAAAAAATAAAAATAAAATAAACACATTTAATTGTAAATTTCATTAAAATATTTGTGTTTTTTTAATGATACTGATGCCGATGCTGGGATCTGCCGAAACGTTTACTTGTGAATTTGTCATATCACAAAGCTTTACTCTTACGGATTATATCGATTATTTTATTTAAGTTTGAACCTTCTTACGAGTTTTTTTTTAATGTATCTAATAGTATTTGGGCCATGAAAATCAATATGATTAACATTAGCAAAGTCATGTTAGGACAACAAAATATAAATAGAGTTTATTTTATCAATGCTACATTGCCGATTGATCTTAGTCAGATCTTCGGGAACTTCCCATAGATAAGATCTATTCACACTCCACGCATGAACACACGCAAATATACAAGCAATTACATATAAATAAAAGCCAACTTAATGCTTAAATAGATGGTAAAATGAACTAAGTACGTCACGCCATTTTTACCATTTTTGAC
>MUZC01000798.1:88582-117318 GCA_002072015.1 Radix auricularia | reverse complement strand
ATATATATATATATTAAAAAGAAATTGACAGTGTACTTATATATTGCTAATGATTTTAATTTAAGTATTTATATTTGACTTACGATAATGTTAAGAACATATATTTCAGGTATATCACGTCACAAACTCTCCAAAGAATGACTAGTGCAAACAGTTGCTCTCAAGTCTTATAACTGTGAATTTAAATAAAAAAAACACGAATTCCCATTCATTCATACCTTTTAGTTTTATCAATGGGGCTTTCCCACGTGGAGGCGCTGCGATCGATATTTTAAGGGCGCTTACTATTGCATGTCATATCACGTGTCGTTACCTGCCCTTCATTGTCTAGTATGCAGATATCCTACGTTGAGCCTATCCCAATAAAATATTCAAATACGTAAGGTTGAATTCCGTATAATCGGGTGTCAAGGACACGACCCCCCACCATTGCCATGTCATACACAGCTGACTGCAACACAACACCAAAGAAACGTGGTCCATAAAATATTTTCACGAGTTTATGCGTTTGATCCAAGAATAGTATATACGAAATTAAATAAGATTTTTTTTTCAAAATTATCAATGTTTTTATTTTATTTTTGAAAGTGCAGTCACGTGCACAAGTTGACCGCCATTTCAAACAGCTGATTGATAAACAAGTCCATCATGCCATCCGATCTGTCAATAGCCATGTTATCACTACAAACGGACACTTGTCTAGTTAGGTCATCAGTGCAAAAGCACAATGTATCTTAGGTCCGCAGTGCAAATGTACACTGTCTATGTAGGTCCACACTGGAAATTTACACTGTCTAGTTCGATTATCTGTGCAATCGTTTACTGTCAGTATTTGCCAATCCACTCATCAGACATCAGTTTTCATTGTCCATGAGTAACTTTCCAACACAACACTTGAACTTTTCTCCTTTCCAATAAGCTTCATTTAGTTTGACTTTTTAAAGATTTTAAGTTGAAAAGGTTCAGTTCTATGTGCTATTAATTTGTGTAGTCACTGTAGTACAGGCTGTCGATACTGTTCCAGAAGTTGCTCTTCTGAGGAGCTGATTGGATGGTTGATGTCAGTGGCGTCACTAGGGTTGGTGTCACTCAGTGTGGTATGTAGTGGTGCCCCCCCACCCTCATGGCTTACCCGCTAGACATCCTCCGATATTGTCAGTGCCAAATAATGGGGATAAACATAATTTTTAAAGTTTGGCTTGTACCCTTTGTGATGGGGTCACACGCTTCACCCGCACCCCCTAGTTACGCCTCTGTCTGATTTTCAAGTTTTTTTTTCAATAAATAGGGTTAAATTATTAACTTTGAGGCTTAGTGAAATATATATATTAGTATTTTACACGCAGATTCCTAGTAATGATTAATTAAAGGTGAATGATTTATATATGCAGATCAATGCAGATTATTCGCTGATACATTTGATCGATACAATTTGTTACGAATTTGTTAGGCTAATGAACAATGTTTAAAGTATATTTTTAGTATATTTTTAAAAATTGTGCTTTAAAACCATGACTGGCGACTTAGCTTGTCTGGAATGTTCAGCGTGCGGCTGTGGGAACAGATAGTAAACGGTCGACTTACGTCGTAATACTGGGATTTTCCAGTTAACCCCCATTCAAAGTTTCGGTGACGTCAAAGGAACTCTGACCTCGTTTTCACATTTCAGCTGCGCAGTTGTGTACTTCGTGATTGCTCCGTCGAAAGAATGAATCCGACACTCACGTGTTACGTGACAAATGGAATCATTTGTGTTAATGCTTGATGGCATTCGCTTAGAGCAGACTTCCTAGATCGTTTTTTTTAAGAGACGTTGTGTTATAAAGTAAAATCTCTTCTTAGAAAGAAATGGGAGTTATATATGTACAAAGATAGAGGCGAGGAGGGAGGGAGAGAGAGAGAGAGAGAGAGAGAGAGAGAGAGAAAGAGAGAGAGAGAGAGAGAGAGAGAGAGAGAGAGCAAGAATAAGTTGGAATGAAAATTTTTAAGTAGCGACAATACAAACTTCTTTCAATCTTTTTCATCGACTTTCACAAGACTCAAATTGCTACTCATTCAATCTTGTTTTAAAGGCTAGAGGCTCATTTCATGTGTTTTAAAGGCTAGAGGCTCATTTCATGTGTTTTAAAGGCTAGAGGCTAATTTCATGTGTTTTAAAGGCTAGAGGCTCATTTCATGTGTTTTAAAGGCTAGGCTCATTTCATGTGTTTTATTTGTTCAAGTGCTTTTTTTAAAAATTAAAGTTACGGAACGCAACCTGAAAAAGCAGGAAGACAAAACATTCCAGGCAGAAAATTTAGTAATAAAAAAGTATGTAGAAAAAAAAGCACTGTTAATAACTAAACAAAGACAAGAGCAAACTTTTCTGACATTCAAGTTTTAACAATAATTTCAAAATTGCGATAAAAACAAAAGCGATGGTTTGAATCCGTAATATCCGTAGCATCACTTCCAAGTAATTACAGGTGTTCTTACGCCATTGGAATGCTGTTCACTGAGTGATTACATAAACACGTCGAGACGTGACCTCCTCACCTCATTCACTAGACACACCTCCGGATAAATATCATGTTATGAATGTAAGAGAGGGCCACAATCTATAAATAACACAGGAAATTTCCCCGCTAATGGGTTCATTCATAATTGGCCGCCATTTCGTTGAACAGATTGTGACCCGGGCGAGGTCACATTATTTCCCGAAGTTGAACTTTCGGTTTCCGTATTGCCCTTCAACGAGTTGTTTACATTCCAGAAGCCAAAGGTTTTCAAGTTTGTAATTAAGGACTAACAGCCCTGTAGGGAGTTACACAACTTTAACGAAATGATTTCATTCTCAAAGATTACAATAGTCCTTCAAATTTTGATTGAAAGAATTCGAACGTTTTTGTTGTTGTTTTTGTTGTTGGTTTTTTGTTGTTTTTTTTGTTTTGTTTTTTTGTTTGTTTTTTTTTTGTTTTGGTGTTGTTGTTGTTACTTACCGACATTCTTTTAAATTTATTAAATGACTGACTTTACGCAGCTTTGTAGCAGTGCTACGCAAAGGCGTAGTAAAATGTTTTGGAAGACCGTTACGTCTGCCCCTATTTAGTCCGGTGAGGAGGCATTGTCTTCCCAAGTTTTGCGTGTCCAAAACAATAATGGTTCTGGTTACGCCACTGGCTTCAAACTGCCTAAAAAAACAATGCAATGTGGCGTTGCCCACAATAGGAGGGAAGCAAGAGGCTGTCTCTAGATTAGTTATCTGTCGAAGCAGATAGCATTGTCCCAGTCTTGTACAGATCTGTGCAAGAAGATTTAGTAGAATTGATTGCCTACCTATAAGATAGCAGATGGCCATATATTGACTATATCAATTGAAAAGTGTGTTCTTCTTCTCAAGTAAATATACAATTTAATGAGCACTACAAACCACCAATTAAATTTTTAAGTAGATACGCCCCTTTGGTGCATCTTAGTCCCCAGATTTACTAATGGATAGTGCACAGAAAAGCGGGAAAAGAACGTAAACAAACTGAAGCAGGAGTAAATGAAAACAACGCGAGTGAATGTCAGTGGGGAGGAACCTCCGACGCATTGTTGGTCTCGAGACATTACCACCGCGGTTATCTACCAGCCACCACCCTTCACCCCCAAAGCTTGCCAACCATAATCTGATTGGTCAACCCCAGGGTGGGTCATTCGTCATGCTTATAAGCACATACTCGCTTTGGTGAATTATATATATAGATTTTAAAAATGTTACCTAGTGTGGTGGGTTCAGAAATTAATAATAAAGAACTTCTAACATTTGACTCAAGATTGCTTCATAGGTAGCCCCTCTCAACGTTCCCGGTTTACTTGAACTCTTCGTCCTTGATAGCTTTGAATGACTCAGGGTCAGTTGTTTTTTTTTTGTTACATCACTATAAATGATATATCAGTAAACACTTTGTTGTTTGCTGGTTAAAAATATGTTTGAGGGGTGTCGGGGTGGGAGGGTGGTTATGGTTCTTCAGTTTATGGGTTAATTAGTGCAGAAAAACGTCGTCAAATTTATCTGCAGAATATGCTTCCCTATTGGTATACCTAGAAATATTAATAGAACAACGTTTAATGCCGATGATGGTTATGCTAATCAATTCACCCCCTCTCATACACACGCACACACGCCTTGTACAACACATTGAAGACCATTATTAGTTAACAACTAAATAAACGCTCATGGCTCATTGTACTTCCTTTTATTTCTTCAGGCCAGGCCCACATGTAGTCTCTAGGGTGTGCAACCTCATTGTGTGTGTCTATTTGTGTTCACAAGAAGCCTTAGAACCGTTTCAGTAAGGTGGACGAAATTTCATATACAAGATCCTGCTAGATCCTGCTGGTATGTTTCTTTCATCTTTTGGGCTATTTCCGGTCACAAACTTCGTCTGCATATGCATATTAATAGGATATATTGATTTTATAAACTACCATGGCTATACCCTGACTCCACTGGTAATGCCATCCCAGTCCCTACTGTTAATTAAAATATTGGAGAAATTTTAGGGGGAGCTCACTCCCGCTTTACTGTGACAAAACTAAAAGTATGGCTATGTTCATCATAATACGTCCCGCGCAACAGACCCCTGTGACAAATATGGCTGGAGTGAAACAGTGACCCGTGAAGGTCAACTATAGCAGACGGCTACACATGCTACATTGAGATACATAGAGATAAACTTAAAATCCATTCAATTAATCACGACCCAATCGATCGTGCTGAAATTTTACATCAATGCATTGTTACTTGAAACAAGTCTCTGTAACAAATTTAAGCTCTATAGGATCATGAGAAGTGGGTCATTTTTTACTTTTGTTTTTCCCGTGGGCGGGACCATTAGATCACGACAGACAAACAAGACAAAGAAGTTAATATAAGGGATTGGAAAATAGTTCGATATACGTATTTTATTGTGACCGGATAGGTGAACATTCAACAACTAAACACAATGTCACGGATGACCGATTTGCCCTTGTAACTTGTTGTTGTGATTTGCGCACGGTGGTATGTTTGATGTTTGCTTTTGTGGTATTTAAAGTTATTGGTTAGTGGTGCGAAAGCGTGCAAAGTGATTGTGTTCTTGACGTCATTTGTATATGTGTAAAAGTTTAGAGAGTTTTGTATAGACGGGGGTTGTGGCAAGGAGGAACGCCATTAAAGTTGTTGTTTATTTCTAGCAGTGTCTTTATTTCTTGTGTAACGTTAATTGTATGAATCTTGGAGCAAGCAGTCAAGATATAAGTATTAGGACGCTTCTGACACACAAGACAACCGTATACACGACATGAGAACATACGGACGTTAGAACACTGGACAACCGTATACACGACATGAGAACATACGGACGTTAGAACACTGGACAACCGTTTACACGACATGAGAACATACGGACGTTAGAACACTGGGCAACCGTATACACGACATGAGAACATACGGACGTTAGAACACTGGGCAACCGTATACATGACATGAGAACATACGGACGCTAGAACACTGGGCAATCGTATACACAACATGAGAACATACGGACGTTAGAACACTGGGCAACCGTATACACGACATGAGAAAATACGGACGTTAGAACACTGGACAACCGTATACACGACATGAGAACATACGGACGTTAGAACACTGGACAACCGTATACACGACATGAGAACATACGGACGCTAGAACACTGGGCAATCGTATACACGACATGAGAACATACGGACGTTAGAACACTGGGCAATCGTATACACGACATGAGAACATACGGACGTTAGAACACTGGGCAACCGTATACACGACATGAGAACATACGATCGTTAGAACACTGGTCAACCGTATACATGACATGAGAACATACGGACGTTAGAACTATGGGGCAACCGTATACACAACATGAGAAAATACGGACGTTAGAACACTGGGCAACCGTATACACGACATGAGAACATACGGACGTTAGAACACTGGTCAACCGTATACACGACATGAGAACATACGGACGTTAGAACACTGGGCAACCGTATACATGACATGAGAACATACGGACGTTAGAACACTGGGCAACCGTATACATGACATGAGAACATACGGACGTTAGAACACTGGCCAACCGTATACACGACATGAGAACATACGGACGTTAGAACACTGGGCAACCGTAAACCGTATACACGACATGAGAACATACGGACGTTAGAACACTGGGCAACCGTATACACGACATGAGAACATACGGACGTTAGAACACAAGACAACCGTATACACGATATGAGAACATACGGACACTGGACACTGAACACTGGACAAGTAACCTCACTGTCAACTGAACCTATAGACATCTCATCAATGGAACAGAGAACACAAAACTAAATAAAGTCGAGAAACAATTAGCAAAACGTCGAAACGTTCAAAGAATTCATTACGCCTAAGTGATATGTATCTGTGTGGATACGATAGTGGAAAAGTTTTAAAATTTCAAAATATTTTTTAAACAATTTTTAAAAAATTAGCAATAATTACTTTAAAGCGTATTCCGTGGGTGTGTGTTAACTTGTCGAGTGTTTCAAGTGTCAGGAAACCCAAATGTGTTGATGAACGTCACTGTGGGGGTGAAACAATTCAAATTCGCGAAGTATGATAAAGGGGTCGTAAGTAGGAAAATATTTTAAATATTATAAAACAGGTAAAATTATTTAATTAATCGGTGAGCCCAAGTAGTTAAAGAAAAATAATAAAATTTTAATTAAAACAAGGTCCATATTTTAACTGACGTGTAATTATCTGCTTGGCTTAGTGGCACTTAGAATGATTTTTTCTAACAACAACAACAACACAATGTTGCTCTATTTCTAGATTGGTGTCTGTTGGGATGACTCTCTGCAGCTGATCTTGAAATGTTATTTAAACTACTTTTTAAAAAAAAAAAATACTTCTTGACGAAATTTTCTGGTCGTTATGTTCGTTTTTAGCGAATCTTTTCAGTCCCATCTGGTAAATATCTGACTTATTACCAAGTCTTTAGCAGTGTCGCGCTACTCATTATTTACAATATAGATTTCTTTCTTTCAATATTTTTCAATAAATAACTTAACAATCCAAAGGCGGTTAAATTTCGAACCGTGGACTGTATGCGGCGTGGCACAAAATTCCGTGGGGCCCCGATGCCTGCAGCAACAGCGAAAATTAAATTAACTAAATTTAGAGGTTGGTGTTTTTACTTGAGCTGAAGCTGAATTTTGTTTACGTCTGGTTTAATTTGACATTAGATATATGTCTTGAGTTACTAATGAGACGGACACCGGACACCCTGAACATTTTGCAAAAATCACTTAAAATTGAGTATCTATATTTTTATAAAAATGTTAAAAGACGAGAAATATGAGAAGAAAATAGTTTATTTCATTTTTTAAAAAAATTAATAACGCAATAATTTTTATGTAAAAAAAAAAGTTAAATAACCTAATATCTATAGTTTTACGCGCGAAAACAAAAATTCTAACAGCCTGCTGCATTCCTTCCTGCACACAGATCAACTCCATGTACACAGATCAACCCCCTGAACAAAGATCAACGCCCTGCACACAGATCAACTCCGTGCACAAAGATCAACTCCCTGCACAGATCAAATCGTTGACTTTAACTCTGCTTTTTTCTGTAGGTTTATATCTGGTGAATAAGGATTGAAATATTTGTACAATTTATCTAACAATTGTTTTACCCACATAAAGAATTTGACTATTGTATTGAAAACAATGAACAATATTTTAAAACGTCCTTTTATTTATGCATCCATAATATATTTATCGATCATTATACGCAAAAACAAATATCAATAAATTATGTCTGTTTTATAAAAATGTTGACATGTGTTTTTGTCATATAGCTGGATTTATTTTAAAAAAAATTCAAAACACTTTTAATTATAAATTAAATCGTATTACCTAGTTATCGAAATGTGTATTTAAAATTCCGAGCATATAATATAAAAAAATTATTTCCACTTACCACAACCCCTATCTTGGTCAGCTATGAGGGGTGAGTCTTCATTACTTTCATCCCATTCATAGGGAACTGGTGCTGAGGCTGTGGCTTCTGCCATTGGCTCATCGTTCCTCACCAAATTATCTTCAGTATCATTATTGTGGTGACTATTAGCTTCGGCCATTGAATGTGTTATGGACTCTAAATCCGTTCCAGCTGGACTGAGCATTGCTTGTTCGTGTTGACTTGGCAAAAAGATATCGTTGACTACAATATCAGCCATGATATCATGAGTAGAATTATTTGAAGTTTCATCCAGGGTGTTCCTATGCGAAACTCCGTCCATTCCTACATTGTGACAAACCCTCAAATCCTCTGTTAGTGGTGTGTTGTCACTATCTTTAAATTCATTTACAAAGTTTTCAGTTTGCGCTTGAAGTTGCCCGTTAGTTTTGTTATTATCATGGCTTCTCTTCTTCTCTAATATATTATTGCCAGTGTTTCCGTAACATGATGACGTGTTACAAGCAGTGTGTCCATTACATGGTGACGTATTACCAGCAATGTGTCCGTTTAATGGTGGCGTATGACTAGCAGTTTGTCCATTACACGATGACGTATGACCAGCAATGTGTCCAATTAATGGTGACGCATTACTAGAAGCTTGTCCATTTAGTGGTGACGCATTACTAGAAGTTTGTCCATTTGGTGACGCATTACAAGCGGTGTGCCCATCTAATGGTGACGCATTACTAGAAGTTTGCCAATTTAATGGTGACGCATTACTAGAAGTTTGTCCATTTAAGGGTGACACATTACTAGAAGTTTGTCCATTTAATGGTGACGCATTACTAGAAGTTTGTCCATTTAATGGTGACGCATTACTAGAAGTTTGTCCATTTAATGGTGACACATTACTAGAAGTTCGTCCATTTAATGGTGACGCATTACTAGAAGTTTGTCCATTTAATGGTGACGCATTACTAGAAGTTTGTCCATTTAATGGTGACGCATTACTAGAAGTTTTTCCATTTAATGGTAACACATTACTAGAAGTTTGTCCATTTAATGGTGACGCATTACTAGAAGTTTGCCCATTTAATGGTGACGCATTACTAAATGTTTGTCCATTTGGTGACGCATTACAAGCAGTGTGCCCATTTAATGGTGACGCATTACTAGAGGTTTGTCCATTTAATGGTGACGCATTACTATAAGTTTGTCCATTTAGTGACGCATTACAAGCAGTGTGCCCATTTAATGGTGACGCATTACTAGAAGTTTGTCCATTTAATGGTGACGCATTACTAGAAGTTTGTCCATTTAATGGTGACGCATTACTAAAAGTTTGTCCACTTAATAGTGACGCATTACAAGCAGGGTGTCCATTACAATAATTCGTAGCAGTGTGTTCATTAGAAATTGCTGTTGCAATAATATTCGGGGCTAGTGCATCACATGTATTTGTTGGGTTGCCTGTTGTCATAGACAGCGGAAATGAAGTGATTTGACCATCATGAGAACTGGTTTGACCATCATGAGAACTGGTTTCTGCCAATACTTCCGAGGTCGCCAAGAAACCTTTCATCGAAAAGAATCAGAGGAAGACAAAATAGTGTTTTATCTCAGTACTTTCATACACTTACCCACGTAATCTCTTACATTCATTCCAGTTGTCTCTATCATTTATCCAAAAAGTCTCTTACATTTATCCCAGTAGTGCATTACATTTATCCCAGTAGTGACTTACATTTATTCCAGTAGCCTCTTACATTTATCCCAGTAATCTCTTACATTTACCACAGTAGTCTCGTACATTAATCCCAGTAGTCTCTTACATGTATCTCAGTGGTCTCTTATATTTATCCCAGTAGTCTCTTACATTTATCCCAGTAGCCTCTTACATATATCACATTAGCCTGTTACATTAATCCCATAATCTCTTACATTTATCCCAGTAGTCTCTTACATGTATCACAGTAGTCTCATACATTTATCACAGTAGCCCTTTTTACATGTATCCCGTAAACTGCAACATTTATCCCAGTAGTCGCTTACATTTATCCCATTAGTCTCATACATGTATCCTAGTAGTCTCTTACATATATCACAGTTTGATTCGTCTGATTTAGTTTCGTATATGAATAACGTAATCATTCGTTTCTTAAATTAAATATTTTTTATTCATAAAAATTACCTTGTTAAGCATTTTTTTTTTTTAAAGTAGTTAGAAAAAGAACGAGTTTTTAAAATATCGCAATTTATAATTCAAACATCTCCTTAACCCAATAGTGATGCGTTAAAGCCAAACTGTTATGGGGGTTTTCGTTTGTAGAAGTATTTTTAGTTTTGTTAGTCGAGGCACCGACGTCATTGCTGAGACTTCTAATGGTAAATAGAGAGCGCATACCTGATGGTTTAATGATAGATTGAATAACCTTAAACGATTTAACTTACGGGAAAACTGGTCATGAATTGTTTCCCTTCTTCTGTAGAGAAACCATGCGATAGCCACAACAGCGATCACAAGAAGGACAGTTGATGCCACTAAGGGAAAGAAGGAAACTAAAACTGTAGACATTATTTAATCATATACATAATGTTGTAGCATAGTCATCACGAAATACAGATAGTTGGCATGATAAGATTTTCACCTCTACGTGTAAGTTGAAATCATGCGTGTTTGCTCATTTACATGAGAAAGTAGTTCAGAGCTTGGATATAGCCTCATTTTTTAAAACTATGACTACTTTAAAACAATGAAGTAAAAGTATCAATTACAATATTAGATCTTATCTTATCTTATCTTGTCTCATTTTATATGTTACAGACGCTCCTTCTGTACAGAAGATTATTGCGTCCTACGTATTTCTATGGTTTGTGTTTAGTCCTGTATTATTACTAGAGTATTAAAAGATGATAAAGTGTTGGCTTTTCTGGTTTCTTCAGGCAACCCATCCACGTCCGAATAACGTACGGAAAAAAAGAAAACTTGCATGTGTTTGTACTTGCATATGGATTAAGATACAGAATGTTAATGCGACTTACGCTTAGATTTTGTAAAGTTTTGCATTCTTCCTAGATTTTAAAATGTTAGAGTGTTGCTTTTCCTGGTTTGATTCAACTTCTGAATTCCAGACGGGACGAACGAAACTTTGTATGTTTGTTCTTGCATACAGAATAAGAAAAATTGTTTTAATCCTTACGTATTTTGAGTCGCATTTCAGAGTTAGAATTAATTGCCTTATTTATTATTGATAGCTGAGGTGGTCTTCCGGGAAGCCCTGTGAAGAGCGCAGGCTCGGGACTTCTGACTTCTTCCACAAGCAGGATATTATGACAAGTTTCTCTTTTCCCTTTTATCCTATTGTTTTCAAGCGTTTAATGATTTAGTTACTGGTGTTAACTATTGTCAGTTTTGAACACTCTCCATTAATGAATCTGGCAGCTTTTTTTTTTTTTTGATTTGTTTTAATTAATATGGTTTCTTTGGTCGGTGGGTTCCATAGGGCTTGTCATTATTAACCAGAAATCTATTAATAGATTCTATTTATAAATCGGTCACTCCCGGAAATGCTGAGAGGACAGCTTGTTAATATTTGTTCATGATTATCACAGCGAATGGGGTCATTGAAACTTAGTAAATATGTTTAAACCCTTAATGTTTATGGAGTTTTAAATAAGAAATATAATGTTATATTATGTGATATATTATATTAGGGAAAAAAAGAAAGGCCTTGCGAGTATGAATTATTTAAATGTATCAGTATTAAGCATCATTGACTCTTCTCCAGATTATTCGCTCTTTCGTCTGTGCATTCATACTGTTTATTACATATTAGTGATGTAATCGTAATTAAAGTCATAATCTCAGTATTAATTTATACTAATAAATACTAAAGCATATATTTGTATAAGGCAAAGGAACAAAAATAATTATAAAATAAATCTGATTTGGCTACAATTACTTTTACTTATTACGCTAGGACTAATATGTATAACTATTGAACGACTGCTTACACTCATCGTTTAAATGTTTAGGCTTATTTCTATTAGTTTTAAGTCTTCTGCATTTCAATAATTTATCAAGCTGCAAAACTAAGTGTAAAGAAATATTTGTTCACCAACATAGAAGATCGTTGTTAGTGAGATCAGTCATCAATGTATCAAAACACTCTGATGTTATGGATGCTTCAGAAAGGTTTGATCTGAATCTAAAAATACCCAAAAGATCTATTGGGTTTTACGGTCTTAGAAACGACAAGCCCTATGCAGAAGATGCGTATTCTAGTAAAGGTCTCACGAAGTGTGGAAGCGTTTTAGTTTTACATCATTATGACATGTATAAAATGTTCTCTTAATAAATCCTATGCTTTTTGTTGTTTTTTGTTTTTTGTTTTTGGTTTTTATTTGNTTTTATTTGGGGTGGGGGGGTGGGGGTGGGGGTTGAGGAGTGGGGGAATTTTTTATTACTTTATTGACATGTGATTCCCATGATAATTTCTCATATATTGTCCCTTCGAAGTATTTTAATATATAAGTATCTTAAGTTTGAATAAGTTGTTTTTTATGAATGAAATATTCTGCATTTATTTGCTTTGTTTTTTTTTTTTTTACACTAAACAGTTAACAATACACTTGGAAAGACGTACTCCAATTAGTTTTCCATGTTATTAATTAACTTCGGTCTTATTGTAAGATTTTTCTAACTTTGTTCTGATTTTATTGTTCTATAAAGTAAACAACCATCAACAAATAACCTAACTTTGTTTCCATTGAGATGTTGTTGAGTAAATTATTTATATAATTTAAAAAATTATAGGAAATCCTGGGTTAACCTTTATGGTGTTGATTATCAACCATTCATTTTTACCATTTGCTCTCAACTTAAAAGGAAGTCTTGGATCCAATGATGTATGGCAGCAGTTTCCAACCTGTTTTGGCTGTTTACCCCTTTTTAGAAAAGCCATGTTACCCGTGAGCCCCATAGAATTTAAATAAGTCATTTTCAATAAAGTTTTTTTTTTTTTTTTTAAATAGAGCAAATTTGCATTATAGGGAATATTTTAGTCGACTGTTGGTGACCCCCGAAAAACCCGTCACGACCCACGTCTTGGGAACCACTAATGTATGGGATTCAGAAGTAGTTACGTTTTTTTAATTAAACTTCTGGGGTGAACTTTACCAAATGATTCTGAGAAGTCTATTATTACTGTATATATTTAAGATCACCCATTATACTAATTCAATTGTGTTTCACATTGTCTGTTTCTCCTAAGGCTAATTACTTTAATAAATCGTCTGTGTGCTATTAATTTGCAAGTAGTTCTAGTGACACATGTCTATTATGACTAGAGTCTGTTTAATAACCTCACATAAGCTAGAGAAAATTTGACTTTAAAATAATAAAGATTCTCAAACCATTTGGAAATTGAATATTTTGATTTCTAATTTCTAATCTGTGTAGCTAACGTGTGTCAAACTTGTGAACATAGATTAGCTGCGATCCAAGATTATATTCTGAGACGGCAACGAGAGACAAAACATCAGAACGAAGTCTTATTTTGATGTAGAATGACGCAAAATTCTTACCAACCATTCTCATAAAGAGAATGTCTGAAACGCTGCTCGCTGAAAGTCTGTGATGTCTTGTGCTATGACACAGATCAGTTAAGTTTTTTATATAAGTAACTGTAACTCTTATCTAAAATATTGTGGAGAAACGCTTGGGTAAGGGTGCACCCCGGCCAAATGTTATGACCCCGTTCTGCCCCCCCCTTAATTCACCTGACCATTCTCAGGGAAAGAGGGCGACGGAATGTGGGGGTGTTAGGTTACGGATAATCGTCCAGTGTCCAGAGCAAAGATTTTAGTGCTGTCAAGCTGACAATAGTCCAGGGAGATGCCAAATGTAATTTATGTGAACTTGGGGAACTATGAATGCTGTTTCGTTTTAATGGCTTTAATAAGGAGGGCGTGTCACGTATCACCCACGTACCGGTGGCCAGCAATATAAAGGCGGGGACTTGTTAGACCAGCATTAGAGAGAGAAGACAGGGAGCCGCGATGTACTAGGTCAGGGAGCCAACGAGTCGAAGCGAGGGTGTCTAGTAGGAGTCTGGTCCACTAAGATCGTAGTACGGACAGAGAGACGGAGCATTAAGAACGTAACGACGGCCAGATGAGAAGTTTTGATGTAAATAAAGAATTGACTAACTGAGTGGCGAGTTGTTATAACTTGAACGAGATCAGTAGGAGAAAGTAAACTAGAACCCCCGCACAGATCTTCTAGAAAATGTTTGCTAAGCTTACTTTTCCGAACACAATGACTGCAGAACAAAAAACATAGTTAGCGAAAAAAAAAGTCACATGAGTTGCATACTTCCATGCAGTCAATTAAGGACACGACTTACACAGCACAGCTTGGCATCATCATCCGTGTTGGGGACTACAATTGTAATGTTACCGAAAAAAATATTGGGCATGAAATTTAAGCTTAGAACAACAACAGGAAAAGTTGTGCTTTTTAAAAATAGAATATATGAACGTAAGTCAGTGATCACCTTTTAGACCAGCACTGCCTTGATTAAAGGGATTCGGGGAATAAATTTTCCTAAAGACGAACCTGACACATAGATCTGAAGTCCATTGCTGTTTGTGTGAGTATCGTGTTCGCTCGCTCTAAGGAACGCCGGTGAATCAGTATCTGAAATTTAAAGAATGTGTGAGATCATTATCAGTGACTGCAGTGGTCTTGATGACTTCTATTGTTAATCTTTGAAGACACGATTGTAAAGATCAATTTAAAGTGATCAAATTATTCGTCATGTTCAGTATCGTGTCCCGGATGAAGACACATTCACTTATAATTTTTAATTCATCGCTTTCAACTTCTAAATGTTTCATTTCATGTCAAATCAAACTAATTTTCTACCTAACGGCTTAACGCCACACCCATTCCATACAAATAGCACCAATCACTCATACCTGTAATTGAAGGCGTGGCAGTGGACTCATTCCAGTCTCGTAGGTCACCTCCCCTTTGATTAGCTGGTAAAGTGGTGGTGGAACTGTGGTCTTAAAATAGATTGTATAATAATTTAAGACTTTAGATAGCGTCAATTTACTTCACGAGCAGATGTATGTGACAGTAGTGAGCAAATAATAGAACAAGAATTAATATAAAAATACATATGCGATACAATAAAAGAAAGGTGATTAGTAGTTATAACTTCAAATGTAGGTCTTTTAACAGACAAACAAAAAAACAACAACAAAAAGGTTATAATTACTGTATGATGTCTGTATAATATATTAACAGTTGAGTAACAGGCAGGCGACATTACATTATTGTAGGGATATGATCATAGAAGTCACCGACATGCATGATCGACTCACCTTCGACGCCGGCCAACTGTACGCTCGTAAATCTATCTTGACAGGCCAGGCGACACGCTTGATTTCTCATGGATGAAACGTTGTATTGACCAGTGGTCCTGCACCAGGCCATGAGGTCAGACTCTAATATGTGAAGGGGAAAGCATGACTCACACAGACCTGAGTGACAGAATTCTGACCCTCGGCAGCACGCGCCGTACGGCAAACACTTAAACGGCTTTAGGGCCGGACATTCAATTGCGGCGACGTCATTTGGGGACGGGCCTGGTAACGAGAGAAAAAAATAAAATGTTCAGCCGAGGCGTGAAATTACTACCTGTCATGACATGAAATCTCTAACATGTCATGACATGAAATCTCTAACCTGACATGACATGAAATCTCTAACCTGTCATGACATGAAATCTCTAACCAGACATGACATGAAATCTCTAACCTGTCATGACGTGAAATCTCTAACATGTCATGACATGAAATCTCTAACCTGTCATGACGTGAAATCTCTAACATGTCATGACGTGAAATCTCTAACCTATCATGACGTGAAATCTCTAACCTGACATGACGTGAAATCTCTAACATGTCATGCCATGAAATCTCTAACATGTCATGACATGAAATCTCTAACATGTCATGCCATGAAATCTCTAACATGTCATGACGTGAAATCTCTAACCTGTCATGACGTGAAATCTCTAACCTGACATGACGTGAAATCTCTAACCTGACATGACGTGAAATCTCTAACATGTCATGCCATGAAATCTCTAACATGTCATGACATGAAATCTCTAACCTGTCATGACATGAAATCTCTAACCTGTCCTACATGAAATCTCTAACCTGTCATGACATGAAATCTGTAACCTGTCCTACATGAAATCTCTAACCTGTCATGACATGGAATCTGTAACCTGTCACTACATGAAAGCTCTAACCTGTCATGACGTGAAATCTCTAACATGTCATGACATAAAATCTCTAACATGCCATGACATAAAATCTCTAACATGCCATGACATAAAATCTCTAACCTGTCATGACATAAAATCTCTAACATGCCATGACATAAAATCTCTAACCTGTCATTACATAAAATCTCTAACCTGTCATTACATAAAATCTCTAACCTGTCATTACATAAAATCTCTAACCTGTCATTACATGAAATCTCTAACCTGTCATTACATGAAATTTCTAACCTGTCATTACATAAAATCTCTAACCTGTCATTACATAAAATCTCTAACCTGTCATTACATAAAATCTCTAACCTGTCATTACATGAAATCTCTAGCCTGACATGACGGGAAATCTCTAACATGTCATGACGGGAAATCTCTAACATGACATGACATGAAATCTCTAACATGTCATGACGGGAAATCTCTAACATGTCATGACGGGAAATCTCTAACATGTCATGACGGGAAATCTCTAACCTGTCATTACATGAAATCTCTAGCCTGACATGACGGGAAATCTCTAACATGTCATGACGGGAAATCTCTAGCCTGACATGACGGGAAATCTCTAGCCTGACATGACGGGAAATCTCTAGCCTGACATGACGGGAAATCTCTAACCTGACATGACGGGAAATCTCTAGCCTGACATGACCTACTCTCATATTATAAAAGGGTGAAAATTTCAATGTTGTGTTATGGTCATCTGACACGTTTCAAATTAACTAAAATTGGGTGAAATGAAAGGCTATAGTCTAAATGATCATGTTGTTTAATTAATGTGTATTCAAATTACACTTTTGTTACTAGAATCTATATTTTAATAAATAATAACTTTTCAGTAGTTACATTTTCTATAAATCACAATTAAATAAATGTTGATGCTCTAAACTATTTCAGAAATCGACTTGGAAAGAACGACTCAGTCTCAATCTTAGCTAACCAGCCCCAGCTTCTGCTTAAATCAAAGTTGGTTTCCTAAAGCGGCACGTATCTACGGGTTTCACTATTCAGAAACTCCATGTTTTTCTTCAATAATATCTGAAATATTTCATAGTTCATGTAGTGTGCCATGTTGTATCTCTTTTTAAAAAAAGGTGGACATAAAAAGCAATTTCATTTACAGCCGCTTTGAGTATATAACAAAGGTATAAAAATGTTTAAAATGTTTTAAAAACATTGCATATTTTACAGTGTTTATTTATTTTCTCTACTGGCTCGAGTATACAAGGCACGGACCTTATACTTGAAGGAAGAAAACATACTTTTAGCCTTTCTTAAATACAAGAATAAATGATGCTATCTCCCAGTCTATATTTGGAAATCTCACCAACAAACTAAGAGATAATTTAGTCGTTCTCTTACACCTAAAGATTACTTTTGTTCTTTTAGTTTTGGCTACAATTTCGCTTCACTGGAAAAAAAGAAGATTTTATTTTTTGCTTCCAAATAAGTTAATGATAAGATAATTAATTTAACTTTAATAACATTGGTCATTACTGGTTTTCTTTGTTTCTGTATAATTTCTTTTCGGGCCAGACCCTCTTCACACACGGGACATAAACTTTTTTTTAAAGTGCAAAACACTGGCTTTATCATTTAAAGTTGGCAAAAATTGTGGTCATCGGTACCACTCACAGGTTACCACTGAAACCTGACCGGAAACCTGCATCTGTGTGTTGAGTGTCTATGTCATATTGAAAACTAATTATTTAAGTTTCATACGAGTTCAGACTCAACTAGAATTTGGACTAAATATTCAACATTTCCTTACCTGATGCATCACACATCGGATTTTGAGATATCAACAGCAGGCCACACATTGAGAAAACTAACATTCTGTGATGGTTTATCTTCAATATTCTACTGCAGGTTTTGTTTACTATGTTGTTTTTCTGAAAACAAAGAAATATTTTTTTTTAAACTACTCGAGTTTAAATTAAATAATTTACAATATATATTTAAATATATCTATTAGTGCTGTTATCGATTAATTTAAATTTAATCGTTAACTTTAAAAAAAAATTACCAATTAATTAATTGATAATTTTTATTAAAGCTAAAAATAAAGATGTATGGTGACATTAAACTGAAAATTTAAAGGTATGTAACAAAAACAGACATTTTTTATTGCGTTATTTCACCTGTCAAAGACATAAAAAATAATATTCTGAACTAAATTTGTTGTTTAAAAGCAACACAAAAAATGAAAGTTATGAATACAATGGAAAAAATACTTCATATTAACAATATAAAATATTGCTAAGTCTCATTTCTGAAGTGTTATTTCAAGGCATGAGTTGTAAAAAAAAATTATATTTGAAAACTTATTACTATTATTATTTTTATTTTTTTTAATCTTTAAAAAAGAATAATGATTTGCAATTAACATATTACAAGTTTTATTTTTACTTAATATCTAACTATACAAATTTTCAAAAATCAGAATAAATTTTTAAAACATAGATAGCAATAAAAAAAAATAAGTAAAAACGCATTAAATATTATGCACTGGGATGAAAATTTCAAATTAATTTTAAAAATATAAAAGTAACACAGCTGTATAGAAATTATTTAATCATTAACAAAAACATAAAGATAATAACTTTATCTTAAGTGGTTCAAAAGTTATGAATTTTTTTCTAAGACCTCATAATCACTTTTTTAAATAAGTTGTTTTCTTTCCAATTTTATGCCCTTTTAGGGCATTTTTAGAAAATGCCCTAACTTAAGTATTTAATTTAAAAAATATAATATTGTTAGGAGCTATATTTAAATACAAGTAGTTCAATAAAATGTCAATGAATTTAAATTTTGTTATTGTTAATTAAGTGAAAACAATGTTTAATTTTGTTTATATCATTTTCCTTATAAAACAGCTTATGTTAAAGTTAACGCTTTAAAAACATTCTTTTTAAAAATGCAGAAGTTTGTACGTAGAAACAAATAACTATATTAATGATTAATAATTAATTATTTATTAATAAAAATAATAATAATAATAACGCTTTCTTAAATTTTATTGCTATTTTATTGATTAAAATAATTTTAATCGATACATTTTTTACTGATTAATCGAGAAATTAATGGTTAATTTCCGTAGCCCTAAATAAATATATAACAAAATATTATTTTTTTTTTACAATTGGAAAGAGTAAGTAATATATATTTATATTACTTACTCTTTCCAATTGTAAAAGAAATGTATTAATTTTTAAATGTAAATTCAGTGAAGTGTGCCATACCTGAGTTCCACATGTTTATGAAGGCATTATGTTGACAACATAACTCTTGTGGCAACTTGTGGCCAACCTATTTGTGACCAATATATAGAACTGAACTATCCAGACATGATCATAATCATAAAATTACATACTCAATATTTAACGGACTGTCAAGACTAGAAAAATTAAATGTCAGACAACCAATTTTGCTTAAGTAAAGTCATTAAAATGACAAATAATTTTCTGTTTTACCGATTTTAGGAAAAATAGACTTACGGAAAAACCCATTTAAGATCCCCCAGAACAAAATCCTGTCTCTCGAATCTCGACAACACTGACACCTTTATATATATATATATTATATATATATACATATGAATTTCTCTGCTTATGAAACATTCTCTCCTAAATACAGATGTGTTTGTCATATGACCACCATTCTCAGTGGCTCTCAACTGTTAACGTATGGGGTTGTGATGACTATGTCAGCTCCTAGATTTTGTAAGCAGCAACACGATTATGGGCCTAAACGGAAATACGATCGATGTCACTTACAACAATAATTTATTTTTGTATAACAGCTCAGATTTACGTAAGCAAGCGTGACAGCTGAAATGTGCAAATTAATGCACTACTCGTTACATACATTCAACTTTAGAGTTAGAGTTCATAAGCCAATGTAACCCGGACACAACGAAAATTTCATTCTATTTGGCACTTTGTCTTGTCATTTAATGCCATTTAATTTGATGCTTTGGGCCCCCGACCCGCATTTATGTATAAGGCACACAAGCTGTAGCTATAGCTTTGGGCTCCCACCATTGTTTGTTTTAAGCCGCACAGATATGGACCGACACTGCGCAGGCGTTTAGAATTACCGTGCAGCATATTTTGTAAAATATTTCACAGAAAGATAGATCACGTGCAACTTTGCACAAGATGGGGTTTTTTTCGACTTTGGACACACACAAACGAAGCTTAGATGGATCATTGGCACCTTGAGTCTTGGGGGACCTTTTAAAAAATTTATCCAAGTCATTTTTGACATTAAAAGCAAATATGGACTTACAAACGGGTCCAATATCTCAGATAGCTTGGAGCCTCATCAAGTCATAATCTGGCAAGTTTTTTGCATTCCTCAAAGATAGAAGTTTTATTTGTACACTACGTTTTAATATTGGTATGGGTTTGAATTTATGTGAGCTTGATGTTATTCAATGCTGTCGAAAAGTCGGAAAGGTTTTGAAAGCAAATAACGAACCTTATGTAAAATTTTAGATATGATAATAATGTAAACGTTCATTATAATTATCATTCAAATATGCTTTTAGTTAGCCGAACACTAAAGTATTTTTTTTAAACATAAAGATACTTGCATGCTCTTTGTGCGATCTTTTTGTTTTAATAAATTAAAATGTTTTTGATGAATTTATATCTTCAACTTCTTAAATAAATATCATTGCACTGAAATCCTTCGCATATTTTTTCGGACCTAGTCTTGTTTGTCAGAGTGTATTTCAAGCAATTAATAATGAAATTTTTGTAATTAATCTTATTGAAATTTATTGTAAAGTCATTTATATAGCAATGATGAGCTTCCGTTGTGAGATTACTTGAGTCTATGAGACTGAAATTAAATACATTAGGAACTGATAAATACGTGATTTGTTTCGCTAAAGAAACACCAGTAGATGTGCACTGATCTTAGTTTTTAAGTGAATTCGAAGTGAAAACAATGCTAGTAGAATCGCCTTGAAATCCCAGTTTAGAGAAGCAAAGAGTGTTAAAATTTATTGATGGATTTTTCTTTTAAAAAAATATTTTATATGACAAGGAAAATAAAAATAAAATGGAAATTTAATATAAAAATTACTCCTTTTGACCAAACATTGGCGGTTAGCTGTACTTCCCTGACACTCGTTTCACAAATCAAATAGCTGACAAGATAAACAAAGTGCATATATATAAACCTTCATTAAACATGTAGGTGAAAGGAACGAATCCTGATAAAGTTGCATACAAATTTCAGCGCTTTGATAAATAAGTAATAATAAATATGTTTACATCTTTGAATGGCATATTAATTGATTTAAAATACGTAAAAATATCCGTTTTTTTTTTTTTAAAAGTGTCTTTATTGATTTATAAATAAAATAATTGCATCATATATTTTGGTAAATATTCATTTTATCACAGTCACAGAGTTCACACAATTGTGTCCCTATTTAACCAAAGATGTATCAGCTATATATTAATATATAATAATATCCAGGCAATAAAATACATAACTCCCCCCCCCCCAAATTTTCAGAGTATTTCATTATAATTTAATTTTCACATATCGTAAATTTATTTAAGAAAGCATGTGAATGGATAAAATGTAAGTATATACATAAATATAGTTTAACATAAGGTCAAGAAATACCAGTACTATCTGTGAATAAAAAATAGATTAATGATCAAAATAATGCTATTGTTGTTAACATTATAGTCTTTAATGTAAGTTGTGTAAATAGAGCATACTTATATTTTCCTTTAACATAATTCAAAATAAATATAGATATTATTGTTCATACAGTCAAAATTTAAGTTAACCCTAAGTCATTTCATTCAGCAATTAGAAATCAATCATATATACAAAACATGTAATAGATATTCAAACACCAGACTAATATATTTCACATCAAAGTCATTCTTAGATCATGTTATATCAAGAAAAATTAACAAGTTGCTTTAAAGAAACATGTTCTGATTTTGGGTACCGCATTAAAACAACAACCATAATATAAAAATATTCGTTAAAGAAGATCGCTATTTGATTTCTCAGCAGATTTTTTGAATTCTTCGCTGACACACAGAAACACCGATTGTTTCACTTCATTATAAAATGTAAGTATAACATCCCTCCGTTTCTGCCTTCTTATTACAAATGGAGGCGCATTTTTTAAAATTAATTGGGAAATATTAACCCAAGAATATGGCAGGAGAAACTGCTTCCAATTCTTCCAGTTGAAATTATAATATTAAACTTCAAAAATCTGCATCCCGAAATCGTGAAGTGGTTTGATTGGTGCTAATTTATAGAACACACAAAATATACATTTTTAAAGCAATATAGTTGGATTCTTCATTCAGAACAATAAAGAGAAATCAACCCCTAATTAAAATTGGTATAGTTGATGATTCAATGTAGACTAAAAGAATCAATTTTTACTTCATCCCCTAGAATCATCCTCACAGATTTCCTTTACAAAAACTATGGTTGGGTAGTGAGCAACGGTACTGCTTCGATGGGTCCAAAGGCGTCTGGTGCCTTAACATATGCACCTGTTACTTCTTGACTGTTATTCTCTCCTGAGATTTCTATACTCTCATCTGCCATTCGATGTCGGTCCTCCTCCTCCATGGCGTGAACTTCCACATAAGCTAAGTCTTGTTGCGGTATATATTTCGACGCGTTAGACGTAACATCGGTTGGCGTCTCATTGATTGGAACATAAGATTTGTAGGCGTTGGCCCCAAGCCTGTTTATAGCTCTGTCCTTTTTCCTATCATGGTCAGCGACTCTCAAAAGGTTCGGTTCTGAATAGTATCGCAAAACATAAAGATCATTTTCTTTTTCGCTGTTTTGGCCATTTGCAGCTTTTTTAAATTCCTCTAGTTCTAGAGACCTTTTGTTAAAGTCTATAGCTGACTGCTTGCTGGAGGATGGCGCTAAGTGATACTGATCTGGTAAACTTTCTGCAATGATAGACGTGATTTAAATACAGTGATTTATAGGCATATGCTTAGAACTCATTCACACATTTCTAAATAATTACAATACACTAAGTTGCTTTTGGCTTTCATTTTTCTTTAGTTACTTATTGAAGTTATTTTCTTTTGTTATGTAATTTTATTAAACATTAAAACTGGTGAGATGAAGAGCTCGGCAGCATAGGTTGTAAATAAATACTTACCTGATAAAGAATCATTTTGGCTGCATCTTCTCTTTCTGCAGACGACGTAGATAAGAACGCCAACTACAGGTAGACTTACAACCAGATATACCACAAGGACAATGTTTATGATGATCAGATCTATAAGTAAGATACAATTTTATTAAAAAAGCTATTTCAGACGTACGCTTATTTTATTGACATTCAACATCATGAACATTTCTCTTATATTAATGGAAGATAACAAAATGCATTGGAGTAGATACTGTGCGTCAGTGATCCTAATACAAGGAAACTGTGTACTTCTAATCTGATTATTCGTTTTCTGCACATGAATAAATATTATACACATATATATTTTTAAAACATATCGATTTCCAGATTAGAATTCCAAAGTGTGTCTCATTCCTTTGTTCACGTTAAAAAAATGGACGTTAGGTATTGTTTTTATAAATAGCCGATTACTTTCGGGTTTTCAATGTGTTGTCGGTTAAACTGCACCCATAACAAGAGTTACTTCTAGTTTGCTTTTATACGTACAGTGCTCATGAATATCCTTCTCCTGCAATCGCCCCATTGGTAGATTGGTATAATTTATCTTCTCGTCGAGGGAGGAAGGCTCAGGTGCTGACGCTGAAGAAAACATATATATATTTATGTGCGTGTATAAATTGAATATATGCAAGATTTGATGAATGAGATGGAAGGTGGGCTATGAATAAGTAGGTCCCCCAGGAGCATTCTTAGGGTGGCCTAAACAGATTTCTATAAATTCAAAACTTTTGTATCATTATATAAACTCGTGTGGAACGGATGTTGGTATCAAAATAAGGATCGGGAAGGCAAAAGCAGCCTTTCATTTAAAAACTCAAGAACGTTTGGGTCTCCAGAAACCTAAGCAGCAATTTAAAAGTAAGGATCTTCAACGCCGTGGTGAAGTCTGCGCTGCTATATGGGGGCCGAGACGTGGAGAACGACGGCTGTAAACCTGACCAGAAGCCAGTCCTTTATCAACAATTGTCTAAGAAGTATTCTCAGAATTCACTGGCCGGACAAAAGCAGCGACCGGGAACTGTGGCAGCGGACAAAGCAGAGGCTATTTGAAGAAGTGATTCTATAGAAGCGATGGAGATGGATTAGTCAAACACTAAGAAAACATGCCTCTAATACAACAAGGCTAGTCCTGTAATTGAAGCCCACTGGGAAAGCAAAAAAAGAGGCCACCCAAGAAACATTAGGCGCCGAGAATCGGAAGCAGACATCAAGAGAATTGGCCATGACTGGAAGATCATGAAGATGCTGGCCCTAGATAGGGATTCCAGGAGGTCTCTCGTATGTGGCCTGTGCCCTTGGAGGAATATCAGACGCTAAAGATAATTAGTGGGTACCCCTTATGGTCGAGAATGCTCAAAAATATAAATTCGCTATAATTGGGGTCACGTCGGACAAAAGGACAAATGTCCGCTGCACATCAACAAACGTAAAAAAAAGCATGCCATAAATTTCCGGTCTGACCCTGTAACTGAAGATGTCACATGTCTTCATGAGCCAGAAATAATTTTGTGACTCAGTCGGCCACACACAATCCAGATCTTCTAAGATACGCTTGTCCCATATTTAAGGCGAAAGAAGGGTTTCTGTTGGGAAGATTTCTTCATTTCGAATTTCAGCTTTCTTTAGAATAGGACCGTCTTAAGAAACTTCAAGTGATAGTGTTTTTAATTAAAAAAAAAAAAAAAAAGCTACTCACCATGAGCTAACTGTGTGGAGTTAAACATGTCCTGACAGGCCAGATAGCAGCCATCATTTCTCATCAACGTCACATTAAACTGTCCCTTTTCCCTGCACCAATCCAGTAGTTCGCTTTCTCCGATGTCGCGTGGAAAACAGGATTCACACATCCCCGAGTAACAGAACTCCGATCCCCTACAGCAAGCCCCATAAGGCAAGCATTTAAAGGGACGATTAGAGGGGCAATGAAAGGACATTAAATCGTTCAGTGTTGGACCTGAAATAACATTTTTTTTAGTACTAAGTATAACACGAAATCACCATGTCATTTTTAAATATTTGACATGTGGTTGTGTGTGTTACAATAGTGTACTTAAAGTAGGTAAACATCAGGACAACTGCATTTCAATTTACATTTTAAAATGTAAAATAAACAAGTTTATCGCTCGAGTTTGATTGTGTACGTTTGTTTTTTTTTTTAGAAAGTATATAAGTATAAAGTATATCAAAGTCAAGTCTGTGTAGCTTACCGGACGGTGCACAATTTGTTGCTGAGATTAAGAGTAAGGCTGTAAGTGACCAGAGGATGGCAAACATTTTAACAGACATGTGCACGTTTATCGTCATAATTATTGTAGTCTTTTTTTTTCTTTTTGTTGTTGTTGTTTTACTATGTTGTGCTGTAGTCACTACTGTTCTGAAAAATTCAAATAATTTCACGTATAAAAATCAACATCTTCTATAACGAGGTTCGAGATTTCAGATTCTTAGAAAAGACATCAGTGATGAATTATGAAACTCTGAAGATGATGATTGTGCACACGTGAGGGGTTGAGTTCATGGCTTTGTGTCTGTGTGAGGAGTGTGTGTGTGTGGGGGGGGGGGTAAATATAAGTGCTGAAAATAAATACTTCATAAACACCCATTGGAGCTTTATTTTAGATTAAAAGATCTCCAGGGGCTGGATGAGAAGGCCTTGCGGGCTGCATTTGGTCCGCAGGCCGTAGTTTTTAGAGTTTTCCTTTGAAAACAAACTTTATCAAAACCAGTTCCTTAATATTTTTTTTAAAAAAACTTTATTTTTTTAATAAATTAAAAATAGACTTTAAAATACTTTAGAATAAACGTCAAAAAAAGAATTTCAAGATCCATAGCTGGTAAGAATTGTATATTAACTAGATTAACTGCATTTTTTGTGTCACCAAAGCTAGAAACATCAGGGATTAGGATAACAAAGGAGCAAAGTAGGAATAATAATACATAAGGGGCCAACAATAAATGACGTCAGACACACCGAGGTTTGGGGGGGGGGGGGGGAGTTACACATATTTGACGATGTGTGACCATGGGGAGGGGGGATGTTTAAATATCGAGACGTCACACCAAAACGCGAAAGACTAAACTAACAGCCCACTTCAATATTTGATTGCTTTCAATGTATTTAATGACGTTTTAGGTGGGTTTACGCGTGTTCCGATATTAGAGTGTGGCCTCACATTATATACATAGTTAAATGACAATAAAGTAATTTGCAACATATTTATTTTCAAACATGAAAAATGGCTTTTATTGGCGGTGGGGGTGTTTAGAAACTTTGTGACGTTCATATTTAAGTTTTGGAAATGGGGATGGGGGGGGGGGGAGTTAAATCTTTTTGTTATGACATGTGACGAGAGGGCAGGAAGGGGGTAAAACTGGACAAAATCACATGTCGTCATTTATGGACGGCCCCTTAAGGCAATTAATTCTCAATTCTGACTTTGAAAAATTACGAAAGAACATTTTTAGGCAACACTATGCGCAAGAATAAATACATAAAACTCTTTCATTTTCCTTCCTGGAATTGTTGTGTGGATGAATAACCTGAAAAAAATTATTAAAACTAACACACTATGACTATCATTTAAAATTCTATTAAAAATGACATTGAAGACTAGTCATAGATGATGGCTAAGATTAAGAACCGTAAGTTACCGAAAGCTAATTTAAATTTAACTAACTTAAAACTTCTGGAGTATGTAAATGTAAGAGCTAATATAAGACTTTCATTTAATTTGAATGTACAAGATAACTTTAGAGCTGTCATAATGAATTATTTGTATTATATTTTGTAATGGACTATTTTGTAAATAAAACATACTACTTACTGTTTTCACTGAGAATGCTCTGTTATCCCCAGTCTGTGTAACTGACGTAACGTTTCATGCAACTCTCATTTGTCAATGCCTAAATAAAATTAAAATAAGCTTTGGGCATTCCCAAAGCAATTTACGATTTTCCCGATTACACAACTTAACACGTAGAAGCTAAAAATACACATTTTTATATTTCCATAATTTCCATGGATGTTGCCATTGTTGCGGACCTATAATGTTACAACTTAACTTATCTTATCTTATCTTATATGTTACAGACGCTCCTTCTGTACAGAAGATTATTGCGTCCTACGTATTTCTATGGTTTGTGTTTAGTCCTGTATTCTTACTAGAGTTTTAAAAGATGATAAAGTGGTGGCTTTCCTGGTTTCTTCAGGCAACCCATTCCACGCCCGAATACCGGACGGAAAGAAAGAAAACTTGTATGTGTTTGTTCTTGCATATGGAATAAAAAAGGTGTTTTTGTCTTTATGTCTATTTGAGGGTTGTATTAGGTTATCTTTGTGTTGTATTTCTAAATTAGAATTAATTGCCTTATGTATAATTACTAATTTACTCTTGGTTCTTCTATCCTCTAGTGTTTCAAGGTTTAATGATTTAACTAATGGTGTTACTCTTGTCAGTTTTGAATATTCTCCAGTAATGAATCTGGCAGCTCTTTTTTGGATTTGTTCTAACTTATCAATATTTTCTTTGGTGGATGGGTCCCATACTGAAGATGCATATTCTAGTATAGGTCTCACCAGGGTGAGATAGCATTTTAGTTTTATATCTTTGTTACATTTGTAAAAGTTTCTTTTTATAAAGCCTAAGGTTTTGTTAGATTTTTTAATAACTTCATTGACATGGGGATTCCAAGATAGTTTCTCATTTATTATGACTCCTAAGTATTTCGCATCTGTAGTTTGGGTTAGTTCTTTTCCATGAATGAAATATTTTGAATTTATTTGTTTCTTTTTCTTTGTTACTCTTAGTAGTTGACATTTTTCTGGGTGGAAGGACATACTCCAGTTAGTTTCCCATTTTATTAATTCATCTAAGTCTTTTTGTAAAATTTTGCTATCTTGTTCTGACTTGATTGTTCTATAGATTATACAATCATCAGCAAATAACCTAACTTTAGTTCCTGTTGAGATATTGTTGGGTAAGTCATTTATATAAATTAAAAATAGTAAGGGACCTAGGACAGTTCCTTGTGGAACTCCTGAGTTAACCTTTATTGGTGTAGATTTAGAACCATTAATTATTACAGTTTGCTCCCTACCCAATAGGAAATCTTGGATCCAGTGATGCAAGGGACCTGAGATTCCAAAGTATTTAAGTTTTTTGAG
>MUZC01000798.1:48504-79502 GCA_002072015.1 Radix auricularia | reverse complement strand
TCACCGTGTAATAACACCTATTCACCGTGTAATACCACTTAGACCATTTAAGTTTCATTGTTTTCAGTTGATTGCGCTTTAAAAAACATACTATTTCACTTTAATCATCCTAAAATCACGTCCTTTTCTCCTCGTAATTTTATGTTTAATTTCTCCGTTTATAAATTACCCAATTTTTCAATTTGTTATTATTTCATAACTGTTAGTAATTCATGGTGAACTGAATGTCAATAAAACGTTTTTTTTTTCTATCATCAGCTGAAATTAATAATTCAGTGCCCCCTATTCCATTCTGCACTTCCTTAGTTAACAACTGGACGTTTTTAGACCTGTCTTTGCCGCGCAAGCATTTTTAGCAGGCACAGGTTTTAATGTCAGTTTGAAGTGAATATTCGAAAGGTATGATAAATATTCAAACCTGAATCTTAATTTCTGTTAGGTTTTATTTTTTTTTATATAAATAATAATATGAGAACTTTTTTTTTGGCTTCTAATAAAATCTTTATTATAAATCTAATATTTAAAAACAAAATTTTTTTTTTAGTTTCAGTTTGTAAAAAACCTCAAGTATATTTCTAATTTGAAAATTTCTGAATCTACTAGTTTTAACGTACCCTAATTCAGATGTGTTAAAAAATATAACCAACAACAATAACAACCACAAAATTTTTTACAAAGTTAATAAAAACAAATATAAAAAAGAAGAAGACTTACCAAATGGGTTTAAGCGTGAGCACTTGAAAATCAAGTAGGTTATTAAGCAGACGAAAATCATCAAAACAAATACCAAAACTGGAAATGGAAAATAACAAATCAATGTCTCAATATTTATTCAACTTGCTATAAATGTCACATGTGTGGTGACATAATGCGGGTTTAGTGCGAGAACCTTTGTTTAGTTCCTTCGTAAAATTTCATGCTCATACCAAGTACACAAAGTAATACTAGTTCATCTAGGCATGCCACTGTTAGTTAGCGAAAACTTTTTCATACCCCAATCAATAGTCCGGCCCACATTTTGTCTGTGTTATTAAATTTGAACTGCCCCTAGGCTTGACATTAAATAATTAAATGTCACATGTGTTTTTTCTCTTACAGCGACATTATATTTACAAGAAAGGCTAAAATGGTATGCTGTTTTGAGTACAAAATACGACGATGTTAAATAATGGAGAAAAATCGATGATGTTTTATTGTTTACGGACGATAATATTGATGACGGAAAGTCAATGAAGTTATTAAGTACAAATTTCGATGCCATCCCAATGCAAATATTGATGACGTAATTATGTTTGTTTTTGCCAAGTCCCAAAAGGAAATAATTGTGACGTCGTGCGCTTGAAATTTCAAGCCAGTTTTTGCATTACATTTTTGACACAACATTTTTGGCTCCAGTTGTTTTTCAACGTTTTAATTTTTTTGTAAAGTACGTAGTATGAATTTTTTAAAAATAAACTACAAATTGACCATAATTATTGCCTGCTTACCCCTCCTCCCCACAATTACCGCTATTGACAAATAAAAAAGACAACAATATATATACATATATATATACATATAAATTAATTGAAAAGCCTGTAGTTCAACGTTAAAATTTTTAGTTATCTTCCTATGGCCCTGACCTCCTTTTACTTCATAGAATACAACCCTTTTAGAAAAACGTCCACAACTTCTCATTAAAAAATAATAATAACGCCAACTACGATCCTGGGTTTTTGTTTTTTTTTTAAATGGCTGAACATAATGACTTAGCAGAGAGCATGTGACAAGTTGTAATAAAATAACTTGGAAAAAAATAGCAAACCTGTTATAAGGAGTCTAGTTTGGGTCTCTGACGAACCAGTGTGATCCCCTACAGATATAGGATTTGGAGCTAATACTGTGGTGTAGCTAGGATTAGTTATTGTGACATGATCTGTCGAAAAGATGATAAATAGTTTTTTAATAAATCAATCTTTTAATAGGCCATCCTTGAACACGCTAAATGAACTCATTCTTCAATGGGAATTATCTATCTATCTATCTATCTATCTATCTATCTATCTATCTATCTATCTATCTATCTATCTATCTATCTATCTATCTGTCTCTCTTTATCCCTCTCTACCCGCTCTCCCCCATCTCCCCCACACTCTCCCTCTCTTATTTTCTCCCTATTCTACATTCAATCAAACAATGATATCATTCAAAGAGCTTTATTAATCAAGCTAATACAGAATGGGACTAGCACTACTTTAAAGTATTGGTCTCACCTGAATCTGCCTCTGTAATATGGGATGTCAGTGTGTCATTAACTCCATGGCCGCTCCTTGGTTCATTTTGAGAACCTGGAGTTTAAAGAAAGTTGCCATGAAACGGTTAAAAAAAGAACTTATATGTAAAACTTTGTAGGATAATTCTTATCGGCAGTACTATATCTATTATTATAAATTGCATTACTAGTACTCTATCCAGGGGTGTAGTTATAAAAAAGGGAGGGGGGTCCATATTCGACCCCCCCCCCGGGCAACCAAATGATGTGTGCCCTCAAAGGAGTGTCTGAAAATATTTGTTTATATTATTTATTATGTATTACGCTATTGGTCAAAATGATGGGGGCCCCCAAAGAGGCCAAAATCCCTAGCTATGCCACTGACTCTATCCAGTGATGTAAAGAGAACCACTCAGAATCTACATGGAATTTTGTCTCACAGCTTTCATTAACAAAAAACAAAAAATAATAATTAAATAATACAAATACAATATGCTGTAGCTAAGTGTTGTTATTTTTTAAAATCTGTATTACTTTTTCTTTGTTTATTTGATGACGAAAGATCTTTATTCTCTGAACTTATATTACGTCCTGTCCGGCGCACGTGTATACTTTCGTATTCATGTGTATATAAGTGT
Source organism: Radix auricularia (assembly GCA_002072015.1). Classification (NCBI taxonomy): domain Eukaryota; kingdom Metazoa; phylum Mollusca; class Gastropoda; family Lymnaeidae; genus Radix; species Radix auricularia. The sequence goes on along the minus strand of MUZC01000798.1, from coordinate 76,613 downwards.
GTTTTTTTTTAAATTAAAAACATATGCCTGAATGAGGCACCATAAAAAAGTGGGTTGTCACAAAACTGTAAAAAAAAAAAAAAAATTTAAGACTGTAAAGCAGGGGATATAATGTACCTTCCCATACTTCATCTTGTGATATAAAAGATTTTCATAAAAATCCAATAAAAATATGTAGGGAAAAGTACAAGGAAATGTGAATGTGTCGTCACCAGTGAGGTACCAGAGTAGAAGCGATAGGATTTTTATTTTTATTTTTTTTAAGCTTCTTCAGAAGTCAGAATTAATGAATGGAAAATTTTAAAAAGAACTTTTTTTCTTCACTGCTAAGCCTTTAACAATAAAACATTCAAAACCAACTAAGTGTTGTGTGTTTAATTTTTTATCGTTATGACGCACTCACTGTCAACAACTGCAAAAACGGTTGAATTGAATAAATCCTGGCAAGCCAGACGACACCCAGTAGGACTTCTCATTGCTGACGTATTAAACTGACCAGTCTTCCTACACCACGTCAGAAGATCAGGCTTTGCTTCACGTGGAAAACAAGATTCACACAATCCATCGTGGCAGAATTCAGAGCCTTTACAGCACGCACCATAAGGTATACACAAGAAGGGCTTCTCTCTAGTACAAGATATCTTTTTCAAGTCATCCAACGATAGATCTTTTTCTTTCATAGATGGATCATTGAAATAAATGGGAATAAAAGGATAAATATATGTTATGGACACTAGAAATAAAGCAACAATCTAACAAATCAATATCACAGTGTAGTTAAAATTTAAACATGTTTATTTTGTTTTGACCATTTTACACCAAAGCTACAAAGCCGTTATATTGTCCTGCTTAACATTACATAATCAAATCCCACAAAGCAAGAATACAACGTACTTCATCATTAAATTTTTATGTTAATTGATTCTTCATTAAATGTCAGTTTGCACTAATTATGTTATTTTTATTCACGTCTTCGATTCCTATGAATTTCAATTTTTTAAAAAAACGCCTTTTCAAATCTATCCTCCCCTTTGGTGCTACAGACTTTTTAAATAAAGTGTAATAAGTATTTAAATTTATTTACTGTCAAACATTTTTTAATGACTTTGTCAGTTCTTCTCTTGTTACAATAATTTGTGTTTGTTTGTTTTGAAAACCCAGCTTAGCGATGCGTCTTCTAATCCAATAAAGAAATTTGACAGCGTTAATACTCTCCCTTGTAGCTTGTGTCGTCAGCATATATAGCGCTATATAAATTATCAATGTATTTATTATTATTATTATTATTATTTATTTATTTATTTATTTATTTATGGGCCTTGGTTTTCTACAGTAATTATTCATTTTTTTGTTCCTGAAGTGCTTTCCCCGATATCAATAACTGTATATTTTAAAAGGTTATTAATGTCAACATATTACGAGTAAACAATTTCCCATTACCAAAAATTTAACCAAACAATCTTACAGTCCATCAACAAATTAAAAACAATATTTTATCTAGTCAAAATATTGGCATCTATTAATGTTTTATTTACGCCAAGTCTTAATTTACAGAAAATCCTTGCTTGATTTGAAAGGTAAACAATAGGTCATAGGATAAAGTTCATAAGTATAAGTTTAAAAAAAAAAACAGAACTTTAAAAAATAAACAATTTTCCAGGGAGATAATTCCTTTACACCTGTAACGAGAAAGGCGATTACATTTTTTTTTGTTGTTGAAATGTTTGTATTATGATATCAATTGTTTGATAATTATATATTAATTTACTCAAACTAATGTCTTTTAACTTTATTTTGAGTATATCGTTTTGCTCTGTTAAAACAATTCATATATTTATTGAAACTGTTAAACGGTTGATAATATTAGAACTAAATCGTCCCTTTAACTATCACTTCACTTTAAAACTCAGACACATGTCAGCTTGCATCGCTATAGAAGAATTTGATCTCATTATGCAACGGGATCACAATAGGATATTTAATACCAAAGTAATATACAATCGTACCGGAGAAAGGGTTTACATCATCAATGTGATCCCCTTTTACAACGGGATCGCACTGGATGGGGTGGAAAATAAAGTTGAGGGTTACTGAATATACTGAAATTCTTCAAGAATAGAACTTGTTTAAAGAGCGAAAATTATTCTCATTTTTTAAACATTAAAAATAAATAATTAAACAACCCGTAAATACAAGTTTTTGAATATAAATCCCGTACATAACATTAATAACTAGAAGTATTGATTATGTTCAATATAATACTCATGAGGCCACAAACTAGCTTAAACATTTACTGTCTGGACGCGACAGAATTCCCCGCGCTGTAAAACACGGGAATGTGGTCATCGACGGCTGAAGTGAACCTCCAGTGACCCGTAGAGGTCAACTGTATCAGACGGCTACTACACATGCTACATAGAGATACGTAGATATAAACTAAAATTTCATTAGTTTACTTCTATCGATTTGAAAGTTTGATAAAAGGTATTGTTAGGTGACACAGGGCTGTGTGCAAAATTTCAGCTCGATAGGATCACGGGAATTAGGTCATTTTATACTACTGTTTATCCGCGGGACCACGACAGACAGAAAGAGAGACAAGAAGGTGAAGTTAATAATAAGGGATTTAAAAACGAAATATTTTACAAGGCTGGAACTGATAAAAAAATGTGCTTGATTTGGTTAATAATAAGGGATTTAAAAACGAAATATTTTACAAGGCTGGAACTGATAAAAAAATTTGCTTGATTAATCGGGTAAAAAAAACTAATTGATTAATCGAGTATTTTCGATTAATTATATTTTTATAACGCATATAGGCTATAGATCCCGTTTAGTTGCGATTCATTATTTCGCGAAATCTGTTTGGCTCACAAACTTTGTGACGTAACACAGCTAATTCGTTCTGCTTAAAATAAAAACACACAAAAAACGTTTTTGTTTGCGTATTCAAGAATGAATACATAAAAATTATACTAGGGAACTGTACGTAAGTAGCAAAAAAATATATATTAATAATAAATTGAAGGAAAAAAATTGAAATATTTTTAAATTAAATTTTAATAGAATTTTAATCAACCAAATTAATTTCATTTCATTAAAATTTGTAACGATTAAATCGATTCATTTATCGTTATTTTCCGCAGCCCTATTTTAATAAATCCTAGACAATTGTTGAAAAATGATCCACTACTTAAGCATAACGAATGCAAGACTTACATAAACACTCGTTAACGTTCACACTGCTGGCTGCTTTTTTTCACATTCACAATAACACTTCACTAATGTAATACTTCAACAAAGGTATTGTTTTTTTATACTCCCCACACTCTCACACACCTCCCATGATACCGCACCTGACGTTATTCATCCAGTCAGCCAACAACAGCCCCACAGCTTCCATCATTTACCTACCGAGTCTAGCGCTGGGAATAATGTTAAAGAGCAACACGACATACGTGCTGAGTGTTATCAATTTCTTTGGTGACATTTCCACAGCAAGTTCTTCCCTTATGAAATCCTCATAATCTAGGCAGGCAAAACTTGAACAAAAATAGAAATAAAAAGTAGCATATATATTTATTTATTTATTTTTTTTTTTTGGGGGGGGGGGGCCGATAAAGTACGCCACGCTATATTAGACCATTTTAAATTCCCCCCTCTATCCTGTCAATAACTGTCACATATATCCCCCCCGCCCCCTAAAGTACGTCACACTTTCGAACAAAAATATTTTTTCATCATTAGCAAAATAATTAAAATGTTATATAAAACACCGCGACGTCACACATTGCCGGACACACGCTATCACCACTGTCTCACTTTCTTACAGCCCCCCTTAGGAGCGTGACGTACTTAATGGGCAGCCCCTTGTATGTTATTTTTTATCGAATTGTTTTACCCCGTAGGGTAAAAGTAAAACGTTGTCGCATCATCATGAAGGTTGATCCAAACTTTATCGATGTTATAAACAGATTAATAAAACTCTTCAAAATTTATACAGTTGCGCTTCAATTATATAATAAGTAGTAGATCTATCATTTGTATGAATGAAAATAGTTAACATCTGAGGCGTAATAAAGATGACAGCAGTACTACACAATGTATACTAACCTGTACCTCCATTACTTTAACTTTAAATTAACTTAAATTTTAAATGTGTTTATGATGTTAGACAACAAAGACTTAGAAATGTATTAAATTGGCCTAATGGATATTTTCAACCTTATTTTTGTTTTAATTTTAAGCAATAACAAAATATCTTATGTATAATTTATACTCACAGTAGATTTAATATTTTGTCAATGTTAAATTTTGTTAATGTTTCATATAATATAATATTTCCCGATTTGTTTTAAATAGAAATCGGATAAATCCCATATAATTTTACAACTATAACCATGTAGCTTTTTTATTTTTAAAAAATCATTCGTTCAATTATTTTAAAAACATTTAAATTAATTTTTTTAATGATTAATAAATGAACAATAAAAACGTATTTATTATTTCAAAATAGAGAAAAACTATAGGCCGCTTTTAAATCCTTTTTACTTTAAAAAAATCATTCGTTCAATTATATTCAACAATATTTAAATTAATTTTTTTAATGATTAATAAATGAACAATAAAAACGCATTTATTATTTCAAAATAGAGAAAAACAATAGGCCGCTTTATAAATCCTTTTTACTTTTAAAAAATCATTCGTTCAATTATTTTCAACAATATTTAAATTATTTTTTTTTATTGATTAATAAATGAACAATAAAAATGTATTTATAGTTCAAAATAGAGAAAAACTATAGGCCGTTTTTTAAAATCCTTTATATTAACTTGTGGCATCTGCTTGCTTGCTTGACGAAAAAACTTTGGATTGATTTTGACCCACTTCCCCGTTTGCTAGCGAGCTGAAATTTTGCAGGCACACTCGTGCCAATGATAAAATTGATGCATCAATATTTCAGATCGATGAAATGTACTGTAATTAAAATAATGAATTTTTAGATTATCTCTACTTATTTCTATGTAGAACGTTAAATTTTGTACGACAAGAGTGTCGCGGTGCGTATTATATTGAATGACCCTTTTTAATACTTTCCAATTGCGCTGTGTATTATATTGATAATACTTTTTTAAAAAAATATTTCCGATCTGTAAATGTAAATGCTTATAACTGTTAATTTGTCTCACGGTGCGCACTTTGCTTAAAAAAAAAACAAAAAAAAAAAAACCTCCTTTTCCCGTGATCAAATCGAGCAGAAATTTAGCTGGCAGACTACACACGTTTTTTTACTATAAATACTATATATATAGAAATCAACGTTTTTTTTTTTTAAAGTGTTTTTTTTTTAATTACGACTTTAAATTAAGCATATTCATTTTTCTGCCACTTTCAAAACTTAAAAATAAAATATTAATATTGCATTATTTGAAACTTTAGACACTTACATAATAATAAGAAATGTCATTTTAGTAGTTTGTCACACTCATTTGCCCAGCTAATTTGTACTGGGGGCTCGCCCACAACAGCTAACACCATAACTTTGGGGCTGATGTTGTGTGCTTGTTCGTCGTTACTAACTATGACCATTCTCATCACATTAGCCATGGGCTTTGGCAGCTTGGTGTGTCCTTTGATGGCTTAAAATGCCTATTCTTGTTCCCCGATAAACATGAACATTACCAAGGCAGTGTCTCAATTTAAATGTGGATCTTTGTGTATTCAACGTATAAACACGTCAGACGTAAACAATGTTAGTCTTCACTCATAATAAAGGGATTGTTATCCCATATTAATCTATGGGTAGACTGTCCAGAGGTTTTTCGAAAAAATCCGGGACATTTTTGTTCTATTCCGGGACAAATAAAAAATAAGTAAAAACCTAAAAAATTTCTTTACATAGCTCACTTAAATCATAAGGCAATCTTAAAATAGCCATTCATTTTTTAAAAAATCTTTTTAAAAACTCTTTAAATTCAACATATTTTAATAGGTAACCCTTTCGAATATTAGTTTTAATTTTTAATTATATTTTTCGCTTGAGTGGATTTTTTCAAGAAATTTGTCATTCTTCTTGATGGCATCATAGAAAATGCTGCAATTCATGTTTGAATTGTATTGAATTGATAAGAGGGCATCAACTGTGGAGACCTCCAGCTGGCTTTGGTCAGTCCAAATCTGATTCATGTAAGAAAACAAGCGCTCAACTCTAGTGGAAATTCCTGCTAATGCGAAAGCAAATTGCACTAGTTTTTCCAAATTTACCAGTTGTCCTGTGTTGGTGCGAAAGTGAATAAATAAATTTGCCCAAATCTTATCAGGTGAAAGCTTTTCTTGTAACCATTTCTGCAAATTGTCAGTTATAAAATCTTTGATAAGATTAAATTCGTCGAACAAAAGTCACTTTTGACTTTATTCATAAAAAATACTTAATTTTCATACAAAAACTTTTTAATTTCAAAATTCCTGGACAAATTGCGTCCCTGACAGGATTCCGGGACAGAGGTGAAATTTAGGGACTGTCCCGGCAAATTACCAGCAGATGGACAGTCTATCTATGGGTAAAGAATGTTTGAATTTCTATTAGGCTTTACTAGTGTTGTTTTAGTCCCAGTTCCTATTCTAGTTTCAATTTTTATTTCGTTTCTTCTGTGATAATTTTAGTTTTAGTCTAGTTTTAGTTTTAGGCCCAATTTTAGTTTTCGTTTTAGTTTTCGTCGACTAAAACTAAAACACCAGAGTTTTAGTTTTCGTCTTATTCATTTTAGTTTCACTTTCAGTTTTAGTCTTGTAAACACCTATAACTAATAACATAATTGTTCATGACCAATTGTTGAAAAAGATTGAAGCATAATAATAGTAGTCACAGAGATGACAGCTCAGTGTACAGAGACTGAGTCTATTCACTCCATTGTCACATTATAAGTCACACTATCACATTATGTTATGTGCCAATGCCATGACTCAATTTTTGACTATGTTGTAGACTAGCAGACTTGCAGTGTATGTACAAATAAAAACTAAAAACGTAATGACAAGAAGTATAAGAAACCAAAAAACGTAAGTCAAAATTAAAACAAATGTATTTATTATTTATTCTAAGGCCTAGAACTCTGAACTAACTAAACTAAGAAACAACAGTTCACTTGAAGAGTGAAGACATAAACGTCAAAACAAATGACTGTTCAGCTTGAGAAAGACCAGTTTTTCAAGACTCTGAGTAGCCCTGTTTCTTTTCCCAGTTGTCAAATCATTACAAAGAGAAAAAATTCTCTCCACGTAAGCCTCCGATGCTGGTGCATTCAATATATCTAAATTAGGGCTGCTGAAATTACCGATATATTTCTCGATTAATCGGTAAAAAATGTATCGATTAAAATTATTTTAATCGATAAAATAGTGATTAAATTGTAAAAGTTTTTTAAAAAACATTTTCGATTGATTAATAAATAATAAAAAATTAATAATAGTTTGCTTTTTGCGTACAAACTAATCCATTTAAAAAACAGACTCTAAAAGTGTAAACTTTAAAATAACCTGTTTTATAAGGCAAGGACAATGATATAAAAAGAAACATTGTTTTTAATTAATTAACAATAACAAAATTTAAATTCATTGACATTTTTTTGAACTGCGTGTATTTAAATATATATCTGCTAACAATATTATATTTTTAAATTAAATTACATTAGGTCTAAATACTTAAGTTAAGGGCATTTTTTAAAATGCATTTTAAGAGGGCACAAAACGGTCAAAACGTGAAGGAAAACAACATAATGGAAAAAGGGATTATGAGGTCTGAGGAAAAAAATCATAACTTTTGAACCACTTGGGATAAAAAGATGATTTTTTTATGTTTTTGTTAATCATCAAACACTTTTTATAAAACTGTATTTTTTTTTTTTTTTTAGTTTTATAATTAATTTGAAATTTTCATCTTAATGCCTAAACTTTAATGCGTTATTTAGCTTACTAACTATGTTTAAAAAAATAACTAAATTAAAGAAAATTCAACTGCCTGTTTTTATTACTTACCTTGAAATTTTTAGTATAATGACGTCATACATCTTTATTTTTAGTTTTCAGAAAATTATCCATTAATTAAACGGTAATTTTTCAAAAGTTAACGATTAAATTTAATCTAATCGATAACACCCCTAATCTAAAGCCAATGGTTCAAGCAACGGAAACGTTTTTTGAACGTTCTGTACTGTGATTACCAATAGCTTAAACCATTGCCATCCTCACTGACAGCTGTAGCAGCTTCTTGATAGTGCAACAAATAATCTGCCAGTCGTCTTCAGGCCCACGAACTGCAGATATAATATTAGTGATGGGTGTGGTGTTGGCAATGTGTTGCGTCAGGGATTTGAAGCGCTTGGGAGGAGGTCCAGATGTAATCAATTTGTTGAGCTAATGCAGTTGCAGTGATATTTCGGTTAGGAATAGGCTGACCAGCAGCTGAAATCACTTGACCAAGCTGTGCAGTAACTGTGGCTGCTGCTGTTGAAGCAGTTTCTTCTTGCAACACAAACTGTTTTGCTGCATTTAGAAGATGCGCTTTTCCTGAAATGAACAGTGCTGGCACAGTTGTAGGATCAAGCAGCCAAGCTGCAGAAGGTATAGGTTAAAAAATATCAGACTCTGGTTCCAACGCAAACTCAAATCATCACCTCAAGCCATCCGAAAAGGTGACTGCTAGCTCTTTTAGTGATGCGTCCAGAGCTTGATCGGACTGTGCCTCAAGAAGATGATATTATATGTCCATAAGTGCTGGAATTACTGATGACATAACAACTTTATCGCCTTCGAGTAAACGTGTATGTTCGGCGCATCGCATATTTAATATTTACTATTTTAAAAATAAAAAAAACAATTATTTTTTATAAAAAAACACTTGATTATGACTATTTTTAAATTTTATAAAAAATCTAGAAACTTACACGAGGTAAAAAAAAACAACCTAGATCTAGGTTGAAAAACCTAGCGCTGGCAGCACTGATTATCGCCCAATTTATGCGCATGCGTGATATCAAAGAAATTAGATATTCCTAGGTTATAATTCATAATAATTTCGTAGAATAGATGGTTCGTACCGGAAAAGAACAATAAATGGGGATTTTAGTTTTTATTTCGTTGGGGAGTTTTAGTTTCAGTTTTTATTCAGTCTTTTGTGTACCAGATTTAGTTTTCGTCTAGTTTTCGTCTTGCTGCTAATTTTAGTTTTAGTTTTAGTTCTCGTTGACGAAAAAGTCAACATTTTCGTTAACGAAGGTTTTAGTTTTAGTTTTAGTTTTCGTCAACGAAAACAACACTAGGCTTTACATTACTACTAATTACGTCTAAGCGTTTAGCTACTTAATATTAATTCAAAAAATATATTTAAAAATGTACGGGGTCGGAATTTATATTATTCTTTTTAAAATTAATTTTCCTCGCTGTTATTTTAACATATTCATTATGATCCGATTAATTGATAATTGATAAGTGTTATTACTGATATTTTTTTTATTTCCTCTTCTTACTTCTGTTTTCAACTTGATTGCAATGCTTTTACACGGCTTGATTGAATGTTTCACGATCATACTAATGGTTCAGATCTCTATAATTAATTATTCTTTTTTTTTTTTTAAGGCTTTTAGGAAAATTAACAATGAAACAGTTCTAAATTTTGGCAACGCTCGGGATGAAATTTTTAAAGATATATTTTTAAAAACAGTCGAACCCACTTATCTCGACTTCGGTTATTTCGCCAACCCTATTATGTCGACGCTTTTGAAGTGAAACCACCAAATTCTCTCTTAGTCTAAGCATTTTCTCGTCGGTTATGTCGCTTCTCTTATGTCACCGAACCCTAATATCTCAAGTACAAATGATGGCTAAGTTCGCCCCTTAACATGGGTTATCTCGATTATCAATTATTGTCAAATCATTTTTTTTTTTGGACCGGTCAATCGTTAGAAGAAAAGCCTGTTTTACTGTCCGGTCCGTATTTCCCCTTAAATGTTTTAGAACCAAGAAGGGGAAGGTATAAAATGTCCACATCACGGTGTCTGCTAGTGACGTCATTGCCCGCTTGTTTTCAGCTCTCTGCGCTGTGTTACTTTTGGTACAATGCTTCGCTTAGTAAGCAATACTTTTTACATTAAAAATCATTCCTTTGCAAACTCCACTAACAGTGATTACGCGAATTTTTAAATTATTTATAAATCGGAATATTTTTATTAAGAAAACGCTTTGATGTCACGTTCGCTAACCCATATCAAAGGATCCGTAAAGCTGAGGAACATAGTACAACAGTTCATTACAGTTGAAAATGCGTGTGGTGTTTCTCGCGTAAAAAACAATTATATGACATCATCGATTAGGCTTATATTTTAATATAGTACAAAACGGTCTATAGCAGTTAAAAATATTGATATATTAATATTATTTTAATCGATTTTTAATCGATAACATTTTTAACGATAATCGAGAAATTAATAGTTAATATCCGCTGCCCTTACAATGACACAATGATAAACAATGATTATAAAGTTAAAAATCAATTGTTAAAAATTAACTCGCTTTCTAAACAAATATATTTTGGTGCAATAAAGCATAGTTAAAAATGAATCACTTACCTATCTCATTTGAATATTCAATTTGTTAATTAAGAATTTTTAATTTTAATAAATGTTAGGATTTTTAACACACTTTATGCAACATTTAAATGTATAGTTACAGACACCAGATAAGTTAAATGCTTAACAATATACAAATATTAAAAATTATATATATATATATATATATATATAGTGATGATCCGTTGGTTGTTCTATTGGTTATCTTTCCTTATCTACTCTCACTGTTATTCTGCTCTTCACACACTTTGTTAATTTCTCTTTAAACACTAAACACCAAGGCAGAATGTACACTTCATTACTTTTAATCTCTTAACTTCTGTACATTCATTATTCGTGCATCTCTCTACATATGCGTCTGTCTACCTCTGCCTCCTACTTCATAACTCTTCTCTCTCCCTGCGTGTCTCTCTATCCGTGTGTGTGTCAGTCAGTCTCCGTCCGAGCGTTAGTCCAATCCACGCTCCGCCCCCAGACTTCGCTGTCCGAAAGTCAACCGTCAATCAAATTGTACCTCCCCTTAGGTAAGACGGGGTGGGTGGGTGTACCCTGTCATGGTCAGTAATCCCCCCTTTCCTCTGCTCTGACCCGCTCTCAATTGTCGGCCCCTTTCATCTACCTTACGGCCGAGTATCATCTCGGTCTGCCATACCTGACACCTGGGCTTGACTATTTGCCCGTGGTCAGCTGCCGTCCACAAAGCCCCGCTCGTCCTTTGATTCCCAAGTTCGCTGGTCTGGTCGTCTGGACTCACCCGGTAGTCCCGCGGCACTTCAAAGGCCAAACATACGCAGCGCCCTAACCGCCCTAAATTCCCGACACAGTCCCCCTACTGACAAAATTTATGTCGCCCTCGACATTAAAGAACCCTCTCGGTGTATGTTAGTTTAAAATTGGCTTCGAGTGACTAAGACCCTCTGGCAAACAATTCAAAACAATTACACAGAGAGGCTATTGTGTTTCCCGCCAACACAACCTGCGCTCACCATCCTACATCACTCCATCTCTACCCCTCTGTACCTTCTCCCCCCACTAACGTGTGTCAGTCAAGTCCATGTCACCTGGTCAATTTATCAACATCATGGGAGCAACCATGTAAAACATAAGCAGGGAAAATTCGACAAAAATGACTTGTAAAAAATATTATGGATAAACTTCGTACTCTTTTCAAAAAAATTCAAATAATGTATAAGACACATAAAAAAATAAAATTACATAAATTTCTCAAAACATTTCCAAGTCATCAACTACGTCAATTCCCGATAAAATTGACCGACATTGTTAAAGTCAGATAATTGCATCTGACGATAAAAATACACATAGACATTCAATAATCATGATCATTTAAAAACAAAGCAAAAATACTCATAATGGGCGAAAAGCATAACACAAACATAGTCATTTCATCAATTAAAAGCACACACAAAAAAAAAAACAACCGAGTCACGCACAAGTCTTCTCATCTTTGTCACAAATCAACTCATATCATAAGACCAACCAAGCACAACAATTCAATACAACAAACTTGTTCGTGTACCAGGATTACACAAACAAAACACAATTTGTCAATTAATCCTCATAACTCACTTAACTAAATAAATGAAACCATAACTAAGCAATTCCTCATTCTCAAACTCAGTAAAAGCATAAATTACACAACAACAACAAAATATCAGTTTTCTCATAATCCTTGTTCATGTACGTTACTAGCATTACACAATTAAAACACAATGTCAGATCATCATCCTAAATGGAATAATAGCATAATACAGCAAAACATTTTCAAGCAGTTCATTATGCTCAAAAATTCAAGTACTAGCATTACAATAACACACATATAGGCAGTTTATCATTAGCATGGTTCATGTAAACGCATACATCAGCAAAATCCACACAACAAAAATCAATTTCATAACTCTCCCAATTCTCCCAATGTAAGTCACTCGCCTTAGTCAGCCTAAAGCGCTTGATCATAATAACATTGACCCTGTCAATGTTAACAGCAAAACAACAAGGTACACAAAAAAATGCACAGGTAAAGAAATCTTAATAATCTTTCTACTCAAAAGACAATCAAACATATGTACATCATAACATAATTGCTACCACATCATTATAAAAATCCCAAAAAGCAATGTTTACTAAAACCTCATCTCGTCAAGTGGTAACTCATCACCCTAATTTCCACCTTTTTCCCGACTCATCAATCGGATCAACTTTAAAACACGCACATATCTTAACCCCCCCAAAAAAAAAATGGTTTCACATCGGCAGAACCTTTATCGGCCGATTGTAAGCATGTTACTGCTAAGTAACCTGCTTATAACACATTAATTATTTACACATAATTGACTTCAAAAATGTTTCTATCAGTACAACCGTACTTCCCGGCCGATTGTAGCATCAACCTGCTCACAAGACACTTATAATTTCACATACACAAATCAATGGGAAAAATTCGCTTAATTATAACTTTTTACAACCTGTACAACCTTACGTCATCATCATAAAATTTCAAAAATTTCCCACGCAAAACAATAAAATTAAATTTAACCACAACATGCTAAACACAAGCATGTTACACATTTCTACAGAGTTATAAAAGAGAAAGTTAATTATACTTCACACACAAACACAAAACAATCAATTTTTGCCTGACCTTACTAAGCCGCCATAGCCATCTGACTTCCAATGCCCTGGTAGACTTCTGGTATCCAAGGATTGTCAGCAAATTGTTTATCATGTCCTTTATGAATTCGAACGTCGGATAACAGGAATTTGTCCCAAACATGAAACGAATTGTTCTCTGGTTTTAACATGTCGTCACACTTCTCTCGCGCCTTCTTGGTTGTCCTTTTGATGACACGGTATTTGACAGTTGGACGATGCGGTTGGCGAAGCAATTTGACTGACGTCTTGTCAATCCCTTTGATCTTTTTATGCGGTGGCAGACCGAGTAATGGGTAATTCTGCCCCGAAGTGACCAATGTCACATTGCTTGTCCTGGTAACGCCAGGAGTGTCCACTAGGCTGTTAGCTAGGCCAATGACAGGCAAAAACCCCGAGCTCCAAAGAGTTCTGCTGCAACGTAGTTTGTTTTTGTTAGACGACACTCACGAATCACAACATGGAGTTGCCATGTCAGGCGACATGTCAAGATGTGTAATGGCCCGTTGAATTACACATGTCTTAGTTGGTAACTGGACACTGGTTGTCGTTGTGGGACTCTCATCATCCCGTCTCAAGGCTTCTGCTGTCAGTGGCTCTACTGACATCTCCTCCGAGGTCGATTCTTACTCATTGTCAATTAGCTCCCGTTGGAACTGTGGCAACGTTTGAAGACTGTTCGCATGAGAACGTTCTATGCGCTGACAGAAAACAGACACTACGAAATTGGCACTAGGTTTTGTCCAGTCAGACTTATCGCTGTACGTTGACTCGATGGGTTGCCTCCATCGTTGGTAATCTGTCTATCGGAAACACATCATACTGGTAGGTGACTTGGCGAACGAACTACATCATGTTTTCTGCTACATCCTTATGGGTAACGATCTCTTAGGACGCGTTGCAAGATTCTATCCCACCGCTGCCACCATTTTGTGATGATCCGTTGGTTGTTCTATTGGTTATCTTTCCTTATCTACTCTCACTGTTATTCTGCTCTTCACACACTTTGTTAATTTCTCTTTAAACACTAAACACCAAGGCAGAATGTACACTTCATTACTTTTAATCTCTTAACTTCAGTACATTCATTATTCGTGCATCTCTCTACATATGCGTCTGTCTACCTCTGCCTCCTACTTCATAACTCTTCTCTCTCCCTGCGTGTCTCTCTATCCGTGTGTGTGTCAGTCAGTCTCCGTCCGAGCGTTAGTCCAATCCAGGCTCCGCCCCCAGACTTCGCTGTCCGAAAGTCAACCGTCAATCAAATTGTACCTCCCCTTAGGTAAGACGGGGTGGGTGGGTGTACCCTGTCATGGTCAGTAATCCCCCCCTTTCCTCTGCTCTGACCCGCTCTCAATTGTCGGCCCCTTTCATCTACCTTACGGCCGAGTATCATCTCGGTCTGCCATACCTGACACCTGGGCTAGACTATTTGCCCGTGGTCAGCTGCCGTCCACAAAGCCCCGCTCGTCCTTTGATTCCCAAGTTCGCTGGTCTGGTCGTCTGGACTCACCCGGTAGTCCCGCGGCACTTCAAAGGCCAAACATACGCAGCGCCCTAACCGCCCTAAATTCCCGACAATATTGTAAAATCTGGAATAAGAAATAGAGAAACACGAAAAAACTACAATTACTCAAAAACATAATTTTTAATGATGTGTTTGTAATCCCAGATGCCTCACATTGCAATTGAAATGTAAAATTTCAGCCATTATTTTATAGATAAACAGCTTTCCAGGGAAACCAATACTTCGTTCGACATTAAATGACTGCTCAAATACCTGTATAAATTATTTTACCGCAACATAAAACGCCCACCAACACAAAACTCCCGCCAACACAAAACGCCCACCAACACAAAACGCCCACCAACACAAGTTCATGCAGAGTGGCACTTATTTGTTGTTTTAATATTTAAAAAGAAAATGTCAAGTTCAAACAAATCAAATTTGAAACCATGCGTTGTTGGTTTGTAATGGACAATTTCACATTTTAAAAGCTAATCTATTTTTTAGTTAGCTTAAGATTTTATGAGTAAAATTTCCGTCAAGCTTGTAACGCGTTCCTGGCACCGAGTGACAGAGGAATAATGTTTCAGTTTAAATATGACACTATGTCTCTATTCTGACACTCATTGACAAGTTCGTTGTCAAAGGGATAAATCAACTTTTTTGTCCTTGTGTATGTCGGTTAATTTTTTTTCCAATTTCAAAAAGTGTTTCAATTTGATGTTTTTAAACTTGAAGATATTTTAACAATATTATATTAAAATAAATTACTTTGTAAAATTACCTGAAGATTTCTCTTTTTATTGTAAGTTGTCCACATACATAGCAGTCTTCTAATTTGATGCCGTATCTGAGTGACCAAACTAGCGTTTATTGGGGTGACAAGGGTAAGCAGTATTTATTTAAAAAATCGGAAAATTTGTGTATTTACGTTTCACCGAATTTTCACACAATAATAATGTATTCATATATTTTATACCTCACCCCCAATATGGCGAAGCTATTATTTTTCTTTAGCTTTGTAGACCTAATTTATCATGGCGTGGATTTTCAAAATACATTTATAAAAAAAAAAAAAACATTGTAGAAGGGAGTTAATTTCTTTTCTCTTTTAGTGTTTTCTAATTTTTAAAGTTTTAAATAAGACAAGCTAATTTTTAAAAATAATTTTGTTAATCCTTTTTTTCCACACATATTTCCTATAAAAAAAAAATTATTGTAGTAAATATAAGAATCTATTTTTGTATAGGTGGAAATATTTATTTATATAATATAGTATATTTCAAAATAACTGCAAACTGTGTCTTTAAAAAATTAATTATCATGATTTTTTTCTCTACACAGCGTTGAAATAATGGGCTAGTCTATAGGTACTAAAGTTGTTTCACTTTATTCGTTCTAGAAATACATACATTTTATCAAATATACTATTAGAAAAAAACATAAAAAATAACCAGGGGGTGGCCGGATTTCTGCCATGCCAGATATCGGGATTTCTACCACTATCCGGATTTGCTAATTACATTTGGCAGTTCAGGATGGTCCCGAATATCAATTGTGATTGATTTGCGAAATTTAAAGGCCTCTTTTCCGTTTACCAAGTGTGTTCCATTTCAGGGCATGCCTTGTATTAGAAGCAGGTTTTCTTAGTGTATGACCGATCCACCTCCACCGCTTTTAGAGAATCTCTTCCTCATTGGGCTTCTGTTTTGTCCATTGCCACAGTTCCCGGCTGTTGATTTTGTCCGGCCAGTGAATTCTGAGAATCCTTCTTAGACAATTGTTGATGAAGAACTGGATTTTGGTCAGGTTTACGGCCGTTGTTCTCCATGTCTCGGCTCCATATAGCAGCACAGGTTTCACCATAGCGTTAAAAATCCTTACCTTTAACTTGCTGCCTAAGTTGTTGGAGACCCAAACATTCCTGAGTTGCTGGAAGGCTGCTCTTGCTTTTCCGATCCTTATTTTGACGTCAGCATCTGTACTACCTTGTTTATCTACCATGCTGCCAAGGTAAACAAAACTCTCCACCTCCTCAAGGGCTTCTCCTTCAAGCATGATGGGTGATGTCCTGGGGGCATTAACCTTTCCTTTGTGTATGTTGAGACCTATACTAGCAGAATCAGAAATGGCTGTGACAATGTTAGTTTTCTCCTGCATCTGTTGTGTGACTATAATTAATACTAACATATTCATATTTAAAAGAAGTTACGGACTGTTAGAATTTGTGATTCTCGGGTTTAGCATTGTACATTGCATAATGATGAATCACGTCTTTCATAGCATCGGTGAATATGAATTGTTGAATGTGTCACGGCAGCTTGTAAAATGGCGTATCATGTATAATGTTAAAGTTGCATCCCTTTTGGCATTGAAATTACATTTAGGAAAGTAAATTAACTATTTCAGTCTTCTACTTCTAATTGCTATTTATATCTCCGTTAGCGGACGAAGAATGGGCACCTCTTTTAAACTCAATCCATTTCCTGTATACGGCTGGAATGACGAAGATAATGGGATTTAGAGCTGAGTTCAGTGGCAGGACAAAGATAACAAACCAGGCATGTGTGTCAGGACCCACTATATGCCCATTTATATACATTAAACTGGTGACACAGACCGGAAACCAACACACAAATTTAGTCATTACAACAAATGATAGTTGCTTGGCAACGCATGTTCCAGACTCACGTCGTGTTTTCACAAACATTTGGTGACTGGAAAAAAATAAAAACGTTAAAAATTGGCCAAAAACAACGAATAGCAGTAGAATAGTATTCAAAACAATAAAAATCGCAAAACCAAATATCCAGCCTTCTTGACGGTTAGGGGTTAAGGGTAAACCCAGACACATTCCATTTGTGGAGTAGATTGCCCAGTGTGGGTTGAAAATAAGAAGTATTGCCAAAATAAACCCTATAAGCCAAGAAGCAACAAATACAATCTGTCTCACCAATTTTGATTTTCTATACTCTTCAAAGGGGAATCGTGACCATAAAATCATTTCTTGGGTGATTAGAACATTGAAGAAAACAGAAGTTTCATTTGAAAGTATTGATAAAAACCCCGAAAATTTACATAACATACTTGATCGCCATTCTTTTTCATACTTGACATAATTACCCCTGTAATAAAAGTCAGCTGACGCTATGATTGTAAGACACACGCCCATAATGAAGTCAGCTATCCCAAGATTAACAACAACCAATTTAAACTGCCTCTGGTCGGCCCATAACTTAACATAAATCAGACAAATCAGGACCGTGGTGTTCCCAACCAGTGATAATGCTGTTACAACCCCCAGAAGTGAACGTTGCAAGATGTCGCCAATGAGATCTTTACAAGACGATATCCCGTCAAACGGGGCATGGCACACGCGCTTCGGTATCCCGTTGCCGACAAGTTGAGGACAACAATATCTAAAGTGATCTACGTGCAGCGCTGACGTTATGGTTAGTTTACCTAGCACCGTTACAATATGGCTCTCAGAGAGATAAGTATTTCGTATGTCTAAAATATCTAAGGTCCTAGTAGAATTAAGCGCTGCAAGGCTTTTCAGTTTAGTATTCGCTGTGTACAAATTCCTTAATGATTTGCTTTTTGTAATGCAGTTGAGATCAAGAATGGAAATATTGGTCAATGACAAGTCCAGCGTTTTTAACCGTTTTGTGTCTAACCAATCTTTTGGTAAACTTGAAAGATGTATGTTTTGAGATAGGTTAATATAAACCAAATGTGCTAGGCTACTAGATCTGAAAGATCTTTGTTTAATTTCGCTTATGAGATTGTTGCTTAAATCTAAATTAAACAGTGGGATAATAATTTCGTGGCTAATGATATAATCCAAAGTTTGCAAATTACAATAGGAAACGACTAGCGACAGCAGGTTTGGTAATATATAGAGCTCATTTAACTCTGACAGGTCAAGGCCACTCAGATTTAAAAACTTTGTATTGATATCGAGCCACCTGAACGACTGGACCTTCGACACCTGACTATAATCGTCCACCATAACGGCGCTACCGTAACACTTGAAACCACGTGGACAAATCACGTGACAATTAAGCTCATCGTCTTTCTCCGGGCATTGGGTAACACCATCACAAACCTGGACAGGGTGAATGAAGTTACCGCCAAAGCCTCTAGAATTGCACACGAATGACCCTTTTAGGCTGGATCGATAAATCTCATCATCACCATACGGGCAGTCTTTTAGTCCATCCATTACCAGATACGTTGGAATGCAATAGGCCTGAAAACATTTGACAAACTCCTCAGGGCATACGAAGTTTTCACATCCCTGCAAGTGATGCCTATCACGACAACCTAATGGATAACCACTGAGCCCTCTAAGAAATAAACATTTTGGAGCCCAAACAATCCTGTTATTTCCTGTTAAATTTGAAAAGTCAACAATAAGGCTTTGAGATTTTAAGCGATTGCAATAAATGACTTCGTGACGCGAATTCGTCATCGTAGAGTCATTTTCAGCACCAGTGTGAACAAAGAGAGACCCACCACTACTCAAGTACAACTGACATTGCTGGGCGTCACGTGACAACCAATGTCTAGGTACACATGTACCGTCAGAACATTGTCTCTCCGTGCATTCATCACATCCGTTCTCGTCACTGTTATCAGGACAGTCCTGAAGAAAGTTGCATCGTTTAGCGACTGGAATCGAAGAAGTCAGTGGGAAAAACTCATTAGCATTTGGATTTACACAGAAAAACCTGGTGGTTTGTTGACACAGATCGGAAAAATATTCGCAATGGTCCTCATCCCTACCATTGTAGCAATCTTTAACACAATTACACACCTTAGAATACACAACAAAACTTGCGCCATCACCACAATCAAAAATCAAAAGCCGCATTTCATGCAGCTTTTCTGACTCAATATCTACTTTCTCATGGACTATTGAAAAAATTACACCTTTGCTTTCATCATAAACAAACTCTTTGTTTAAAGACATCATTTTAGCTTCGGCAACTCTTTCTCCTGGGCTGAAATCTAAATAATCTTCTGAAAGCTTATCTCGAGCCCTTTCACAGACAACGATTTCTGTAATGTTCTCTGTACAATCTACCATTTCCCAAGCGATTACTCGCCCTTCTCCAGCTGATTCATTTTTGGCTTCTATACGCAACATTACACACTTTCCATCGCCTTTTTTTCGCTCGATAGTGTTTGGTAACGTATACGGCCTCCCGTTGGTCCACAGAAATAAATCAGGTGTCATATTTGTAAGAGTGAGACCCACGTGAACAAGATAATGGAGTTGAGTATGAACCTTAAAATTTAACGCCTTAAAAACGAGTAACTCTTCTCCAGTCTCTACAACCGCTAAACTCGCGGACAGCTTGGCGCAATGTTTGTACGCGTTAAACCAATTCAATTTGGTGGGGAAGACAAGAATCTTATAACAGCTGAAAATGTCGGGATCATAAAGATTACGATGCGTCACCCAGCCTAACCGGCATTCCTTGCACACTACTGCATCTATCTTGTTGCCTTCACTAAAGTCATCGAAATAGTCAACTAACACTGATACAAATGGTCCTCCTTGTGAATTTTCCATGTTTATTCTGTTTGACTTAGTTATTATAAAAAGTAGTAGCTGCCTCTCGTGAAAATATATCTCATTTTTAATGCATAATGTAAAAAATTGTTTGCAATCTGTATTACAAAACGTAAACCAAGCAATTAAAATTGATGGCTCTGTGATAGTCATAGAATGTCCGTTGTGTACAACTCCTTGTATGTAAGAAACGGCTTTAGAAAGTTCCAGACTGTCTGATGTATTTTCGTAAATTAGAGAGTTGATCCGATCGAGACCATCAAGTATTTCTTCAGAAGAATTCACTGTTGATATAATCAAGAATTTTTGTTTGTAAGGCTCGATTATTGTTATTGGTATTTGAGAGGATTCATGGCGTTTAGACAGAAAATATTGAACGAAATGTTTGATACGCTTGACATAGATGTCAGTGTCACGTGTACTCTCAACTACGATGTACAATCTGTCATCTGTTGTGTTGCAGCTCTCAAAGATAAAGTCAGCAGCTCCCGGAACAACTTGAATAGGATTTGGAGAATAAATTATATAAATTTAGTATCTGGCATTTAATGAATGAAACAATTATAATTAAATATTACGTGATACATTTTATGTCAAAATCATATTTCTTCTTATTAAACGTGATAATTTTAATTTTTATTCGTAATAATAATAAAACATCGTTCAAAGACAGTTTACAAATCTTCCATCAAAATAAACGTGAAATTTCTACAGTATGTAGTATGAAGTAAATGAAATAAAAGTTTAAATACTTGCAAATATAAGCAACATGCAATCAGTCAATGCAATCATTTTTAGTTCCGTTTTGTTTTAAATTTCAACAGGAAGATACGCCACATACACTAGGAGCATATACTATCTAAAATACTTTCACACATTGACAATCTTCAACTACAATTGGTTCAGGTTTTAATTAAAGTTATCGATTATTATGTAAATTGTTTGCAACTGTTAAAGCTAATTAAGCTTTTAAAAACATTTTTCCCATTCAAGACCATTTCATGGTGTTTGACTAAAAACTATAACAGAAATCAACATTTTTAAACGTAAAAAATGTACACCCCGTATTTATAAGTGGCGATACGAAAGGAGTAACTCGAAGCTATGTGACAATCTGTTGTCAACGTGGCAGCCTGTTGTCATCCTGATGATTTTCTTTCAGCGGTGCGCGCGAACGCCCTCGAAATTTATAAAAATCGTTAAACTTTTTTTCTGGGGTTAATTTTGATTAACTGTTACAACAGATTTTTGTTTCTCTGTTGACAGAATTCGTACAACTTTCATTCAAACCTGTTTCAATTATTTATGCTTTTAGACGGTTTAACACACATAGGCAAGAAAACACTTCTCCATTATAAATCAAGTTATAATGTGCTACTTTTTATTTTAAATTCTTCAACACTATTTGAAGATACTTTACAAATCTCCGATCGGTTGCTAGTTTTCAAAATAAACACAAGTCACTAGGAAAATGTTTATTGCCATATTTGCAGTTATGATGAATGCTACTTTGACTTATTGACATCAATACTTGAACACTTGACAATGACAGATTAGAGACACATGATTCTGCCTTAAGTTACATAAAATGTGGCTAAAGCGAAGCAGTTTTATTTATATAAGTCGTACAACAAATATTTTTTTTTTTTTAAATTTTTTAAAAAATTAGAATTCTGAACACTTACTTATCATTTATACCCAAATATTACGTTAAAAAATATTTTTTAAAGATAAAAGAATAAGATCTTTGCCTTAAGAACCAAAAAAGATTTTCAAAATTACTTAATTACCAACATGGCCATTAGTTTAGAGTGATTTATGTTTTTAAAATATATGGATGTCATTGAAATTATAACAGCGGTATTTGAAGAAATATGACTTTAACTGTACACAGAAGATCCAGGATTCAAATCCCTGTGGAAATAATTTGATATATGACATACGTTTGCAAACATATAGTAATCTTTGATTTCTATGAATTTTCAATACACATTTCTGCCGGGAAATAATATTTATAAATTAGTATGTAAATAATGTGTGTCCCGGTCATGCTAAAAACGTGATATTGCAGGATGGACGGTTACAGAAAGCATTCAATTTAAAAAAATATATATGCCATATGCGCATCCGGGCAAAACAGCGACTGTCAAAACAGCGACCGTCATAACAGCGACTTCAAAACAGCGACTGTGTCAAAACAGCGACGGTCAAAACAGCGACGGTCAAAATAGCGACTGTATCAAAACAGCGACTGTATCAAAATAGCGACTTTTTTCTTTTGCTTGTGATAATGCAGGTTTTTTGTAGAGAAGGGACAATATAAAATTTAAAATAATGAACTGGAGGTGTGTATAAATAAATGTTGGTGTGGTGTTTTAAAGAGTGTATACACAGTTTCAGGGCACATTTAAAAAAAAAGTCAAAAATAAAATTATAACTGTTATTACTTTAGTCATATGTATTGTGCAGAAAGCTCGATAGAGACTAGCAAACATAGATTCAATTGATTTATAAAGGGGGTTTGTGGTGGTAGGGGCAGAGACAGTTTGACTACAGAACTTTTTGATCCTCGGATGTTTCGACCCTCGTTTTTACTTCGCAAAAAATTTTTTTTTCTTCTAGTTTTTAAAAATAAAAATAATATGGTTTAATATTAGATCCTTCCAAATCTATCCAACTCCTTCACCACTCCAATCCGATATAATTGGATAATAAAAAGGCAATGTGTTCAGATAATCCTTTTTAAGGTACCTACATTCTTTCAGCCAACAATCTCTTTGTTTACCTTCTCCATAACAGGCGGTCCGTGGTCGCCACTTTGTCTAGCCTTCGTAACATGCCATTGTGTAACCACCGGACAGTCGACCACGTGCCGTTTCGACAAGGGGGCTTTAATTTTTTTAAAATCTGGCAGGGCAACCATTATAAACGCCGCAGTATTTTCACCTTCATGATCGCCATACAATGTAACCTAGCCACCATCCATGCACCTCATTTTACACACTCATTAACAAACAATGGTGAACTATAACGCATTACAAACTTTTTTTCATCCTATCAATGTATTCGTCATACTCATAAACTAAGACGAAAATAAACTGAACAAAATGTCAACAACAATTAAGGAACGTTATGTTAGGTCAAACGGGCCCAGCTGCTTGAACTATATTGTCCGCTATGCGGTGTTAGTAACTATTTAATGTATTAACTTTATATACTGACAACTTTGTACATCTTATAACAATTCAGTTTTTATGCTAGGTAGGTCTACACAAGAAACAGAAGTGAATGAAAGGGCGCAGGTTTGTGGTGGTTTCAGTGCTGCGAGGTTCGCCATTTATGTCAACACCTTAATAACAAATTGGTTTTTTTTTTTTTATATTTCATTAATTGATTCTGATTTTGCGATTAAAAGTGTAAAACCGATGGGAAAAATGTTTTTAAAAAACTAAAGATAAATGTGGTCCTTTCTAAGTATGTTTGGTATGGGAGTGGAGGGAAGATTGACTTTTATGTTATAGTGTAATGTATACCTATGGTTGTGGCGAGTGTTATGAGAAGGTAAATAATTGAATGAGAGGCAGAATAAATTTAGGTATCTTTACAAAGGACTATCTGACCACGTGCATTTTTATAGTCCTATTACATCGCCACTTTGATCGGGGTGGAGAGATCAATTGAAGTCTACCGAGACCAGGGACTGTTCGTTGGCTGGCCCATGTTACATCAGGACATGTTACGAGGGCTAGACTAAGCGACGACCACAGGTCAACGTTTTCTGGCGAGATTTATGGGAAATGTAAATAAAATGACTGGGGGTAGAGTGAATCTACGTACCTTTACCTGACCACGTGACCTTTTTATTGTCCGATTACCTCGGATCGGGTGTGCTTAATTGGACGTTGAAAAGGATACGGGTATATATACATGCTGGCAAACAACAGGCTGTTGATGATTTACTAAATCTGAAGAACCAAGCCACATACACACGTCATCATTTCACTGACTGCTAGCTAACGAGAGAAAACTAACTGCATATAAATAAATAGATAAATGTCACATAATTTAAGAAACCTTGATAATTTCTATTCTGTTTTAAATGTTCTTTTTAAATCATTTATGCATCATGTAGTTAAGACAAATTAAATGTTATTAATTTTTTGTTCATATAATTTTATTTTCCCTGAGAAGGTTTTTTTTTTGTTTTTTTTTTGTTTTTTGTATTTGAATAAATGAGTGTATACGTAGCCTCAGTGGATTGATTTAAATTTTATTTTAAACAAAACTTTTAATTTCAATAAATACTTTATCAAAATGAGATATAATTTAAATAACCTTCATCTTTTCTATTCTGTTTTAAATCTTCCTTTTAATTCATTTATATATTATGGAGCTAAGACAAATTAAATGTTATTTTTAATTTTTTGTTGATACAATTTTATTTCAATCACCAGCTGTTTGTATATGAATAAGTGCATATGTATGTAGCATATACTAATCTGCGTCATTGATTGCTTTTAAATTTTATTTAAATCAAAATTTATAATTTTCATTAAATACTTCATCAAAATGTTGCTCTTGTTTTAGGTTTTATTTTTTCGCTATGCATTTATGTAGTTTTTTCACTTGGGGTCCTTGGATAAGTTTAGAAAATGAAAAAGGGGTCTATGTGTCAAAAAGTTGAGAACCACTGTGTTAGGTTTACGGTTGGACCAGAATAGCTTTGTGGTGAAGTCGCTGTTTTGATACAGTCGCTGTTTTGATACAGTCGCTGTTTTGATACAGTCGCTGTTTTGAAGTCGCTGTTTTGACGGTCGCTGTTTTGACACAGTCGCTGTTTTGAAGTCGCTGTTATGACGGTCGCTGTTTTGACAGTCGCTGTTTTGAACCCGTGCCGCCATATGGCACACTAAATATGTTGAAAAAATGATTTGGAGAGTCATCAAAAATGTGTTAATCTTTAAAAAAAAACATTTTAAAAGGTAAAAGATTTAAAGCAAATAGTAAATAATTTTCTAGAGTTTACCTCTCAATAGTTACTGCTAGAAATAACTCAACAACAGATAAGAGTTTAATTGAGTGGATTTCCAATCCTACTTAGAAAGTTACAAGGCTAAACATGAATTAAAGAAAATTCCTACATCTTTATAAATACGCAATAATCAGCTTAACCCCCCATTCCTTGACTCGAAAGTTAGTTACTGTCCTTTCTTTATTGAAGTAAGTAACACTACGTGCAAGGGGTAACGCAACAAACATAAATTACGTGAATGCAAAAATCATTACACATTTACCACGGCATCTATATATATAATTCTCCTCAGGGTTCAACCATGCCGGATTCCAAGCAAGCTGTCTAACCCCACCTAACAATCAGCTGGCAAGAAAAGGTAGTGCAGAGGGTGGGAGGTCATCCAGACTAAAATGCGTTCAATTGAGGTCAATTATTTTGTTCTTTCAGACCAACAGAATAGCATGTATTTAATAGTGTAGTGTACATTCGCCTTAAACACGGAGGGTCGTAGGCTCAAGCCCCAGCTAAGACATTACTTTTTTAATTTTTAAAAATATTTGCGATTGTGCCCGTTCATTTCCCACTTTCTTTTTGAACATTGCTTTGCAACACGACTGTAAGATTTGTTTCTCGACATTGATATAATAACTTCGTGCTCTCCGTTGTGCTCAGTGACAGAAAAGTAGTCGCACACTGTCTCATCAATTACGTTCATAAAATATCACCCGGCACTAAATCATTAGCTGTGTATGCTACGACGCCGGACAGCTAGTAAAATATATCTTTTCAAACTATATTTTTAACGCTGATAAATATATCTTGAAAAGATATACGTTGTAGGGATTCTTTGTCTAGGGGTTCTGATCGTTACTTCACCGCCAACTTGCGCACACAGACCGAACACAAAGTCCTTGTACTAACAGCAATCTTTATTAATCGTAGTGCAACTCCATGCGTCTTAACATCAAATGTAACAACTCTCAGTCCAACAGACGAACACTGGGCAACGCTCAAACTCGTGTATCCCTTGTGTACTGCAGGTCGAAGGTTCCTCCATATACCAACCGAACTCTATCTCTCTCTCACAACAACTGCTTTCTCACTACGTCACGTTCACACAATTACGTCAAAAGCTTTCATACCGTGCGCACCGCACCGCACCAAACACAAGTAACAACATTGACATGTCAGGGAAAACCCAATAGCTCTATATTGTTTCCCTGACAAACGTATCATATTTGTCCATTCCATAGTATTGAACATTGATTGTTTTAAATATGAATATATAAAAATTAATTTTGTAAAGTGCGGTAAATAGGCCTACAGCCGCATGTTGAGTTACCGCGTAAAAAATGAGTATCCTGTTATTACTATTACAATTATTATTATTATTATTATTAACATATAATATTTCGTAAAAACTAAGGTATATTGAAGAAAATCTTGTCATCGTTTAGTAACTTAAGTACGTTGGTCAAACCACTCATTTACTAATGCCATGCGTCTTCTTGACACAAAGACATTGTAACTTAAGATGAGCTTAAATTATTTAAATTCGTATCCAATAGCAGCAAGTATATGGAGAGTATAGTCACAGTATAGTATACCAATACAATACTTTTTAATAAAATCTTCCACTAAAAAAATATAATTACAATTTTCTATGATTACAGGTGAAATCCGTGTACCTATACACTGTACGTAAAAGCGTTGGGCGCCCATCACGACTCATTTCTATCTGCAACTATTACTTTGCCTATATATAAATATTTCTAATTAATATGATGATAGCATGTATGTGTTCAAAGTTGTAAAATTTTTAATGTTATTAATATTCATACAAATTTTTATTTAGTCTATGTTTTGCAGCCTTGTACTAATGACAATTAAAAATGTACTCATGCTGTACGTGTGTAACATGATGTTAGGTTTACATGACGATGTTCAATAAAGTAGAAATTAATTATTATTATAGAATATCGATGGAAATGTTTTGGTTTGTAATTAAGCACTGTGTTTGCATACACTATATTATGATTATGTCATTATTATCTCGCGTTGACTATTACGAGAGGTAAATTTTTAAAGTTACCGTTTCGTTTTTCAGTGAAAAAGTTTCGCGGCAGTAGCAAAAGTTGTTTTTTTTTTTTAATGCGGCCGGTGTTGCAAAATAAATCCTCCCCCATACAGAGTCTCCCCCAGGAGGTTCCATTTTAAAAACAAACTCTCCACCGGAGAAAATATTTTGCTCCCAATTAAAATAAATCCTCCCCTACCCTGTAAAATAATGTCTCCCCCCAAAAAAATCCGCCCCCATCACACTTTCAATATTAAACAAAGAGATCATTGAAAAACCAAAGAATATAGAATACTTACTTTTGTATTGCTGTAATATTCATAATTGTTTACTATAATACTTTTTATGGCAGTGGCGTAGATATACAGAGATATGATGGGCTGAGGAACATATCGCTTGACACTTATCAGGGGGGTAACATAATTTGAAAATTGCTTAATTACTTGATTTTTTCACCACTGTACAAATTGACGCACATGGAGTTTTTGGTGTTTAAGGGCAATTGTTTTGTTTCATAAAGCAAGGATTAAACTTGAAGGCATGAGTTTTTGTTGTTATAAACGGCCAAGTCATCCTTTGTTGAAGTCGGGGGAAAAGGGGTGGGAGTGACCCAAATTAAGTAAAGGCACGGGGGGGGGGGG
>MUZC01000798.1:25848-42187 GCA_002072015.1 Radix auricularia | reverse complement strand
TTGATGAGCGCTGTAAAAATATTTAATATGATGACGTCATTGTTTGGTGTGCATCGGTACGCAAAATACAACCCCTATTATTATTATTAAATAAATACTTTGCGTACATTTCATAAAGTTTAATAATTCGTATTTATCAAAAAAGGACAAGTTAGTTGGTCTTTAAAAAAAAGGTTGGCGCCGTAGGCGCCCAAAAAAAGGGGGCGCCGCAGGCGCCACGGCGCCTGGCACAATCTAGTTATGTGAATATTGATGCTAAATTAAGGTATGTATGAGTTAATTTGTTTTAAAGAAACACCTTAAATCACATGGTTTGAGCTGAAAATGTACCCTGCTGGTTTACTTTAGTTGTGCAAAAAGTATTTTCTATTTGGTGGTTGGACACTTCGACCCCGGACGGTTCGACCCTGGCAGTTCGACCACAGGACGTTTTGTCCCCAGGTCGTTTCGACTCCGGTCGGATCGACCACGTACGGTTCGACCCCGGGGCGATTCGATCCCGGACAGTTCCACCAAGGGACTTTTCGACCCTAGGGCGTTTCGACCCCGGACGTTTCGACCCCTTTTGTATCTACACCGTAGAAATTTATTATTATTTTTGTTTGTATATATACTTTTTAAAATACTGCTTGTCATGTTAGAGTCGCAACAATAGCAGACATAGAAATAACCAAATCACACACACATACGCACATAGTCCCTGCCCCCCCCCACACACACAAACTTGCACCAATAGACAACTCTACAGTTTTAACCATAGCACGTACCATAATATTGCATTATTCAAGCAATAAGTTTTTTTTTTTACGTAAGCTTTTTCATTCATCTACCAATTAATCCACAACATCCATTCCTTTACAGTTTATGCATGACCTTTATTTAGGACAAATTAGATTTATTTTTATTGAGCCGTTTAATACTTATGTGATTGGGATGTGTAGGGTTGGGGAGATTTTTTAATATTGTATATTTGTTTAAAAAAACACATGTTGAATCGCAAGGTTTGGGCTTAAAATTTTACACTGCTGATTTTCTTAATCTTTGCAAAAAGGATATTATCAGTGGCTAAGAAATAGTGCCACTCAGGGCTCGGCGATATTATAAACTCATGACCCAAGAAATGAAAAGCACCCTTCAAATTGTTCACAAAGTTGCCCCTCTGTATAAAAATTCCGCTATTTAACCACACTCTTACAACAGTGTATAAATGCTTATACACGTACCATTTTATTATTTAAAATCACTGAGCGTTTACTTTCAATACGAATTTCCTTAATGTCAGTTTATAATGAAATCGATACAAAACACTTACTTGTATTAAGTAAGCACCTAGGAGAAATACATCTTCCTCTTTACAAATATTTGCAATTGTTTTTTATGATAAATCACTCGTTGAATGCTTCAAAAGCGGTTCCGTGTTAATTTTTCTATTAAGAAATTTCATTTTCTGTAATTTTGACTTGTTATAAGCCCGTATAAAATTTTCCTCCATCCGATTATATACGTAGATGTATAAAAGCTTATATTAAAATGTAAAATTGATATTTCGTCTGCAATTAAATAATTTCTTCACATTTATTTCTATAGTTATTTAACAGTGACTAAGAGAAATTAGTTCGACCCATCTTCGTGTGATTTTGTTATTGCAAAATACAATTTAAAATTTTAGAAAGGTTCCATTTTCTTTAAAAGTAAATATGCGCCAATTAGCCTCAATCTTACCCAATTACATATTATAATTATAAATAATGCAATTTCAATAGCGACTATAAGTTCTTTTCACTGTTTATTTTCCATTGTGGCAATTCATGCGAGTAATCATCCAACTAATGCGCAAGGGCTCATTTCTTCTAAAATGAAACGTAAAGTAAAACCATCTCTGAAAAAATGATTGGAGATTGATCTTTTCATTAACAGTTTTTTTAAGTCACATTCAATGACTTCCCGTTATCATTTATTCAAGCACCCACGAAGATCGCATCGGCAGAAACTTGCGTTCATAAAATTAACGGAATTTTTCATAATCCAGTGTATAATTTTAACTATACATAAACCCTTACGTGGTAACGTCTTTTCAATATTTAATTTCACTTTTAGTAATATATGAAATAAATCGTTAGTTCACAACTAATACAAACACACAGTCACACGCACACACAGACGCACATACACACAAACACATGAACACACTCGCACACTTGCACACATGCTTATTCACACACTCGGATTATAATCAAGATAAAAAGTAACATCAAATAAATTAATATAATAAAAGCTTCATGACGCCACTTAATTTTTTTTACGGCGCGCAAAACCACACCCTCTGTTAATCTCAAAACCAAAATCTTTATGATTTCACGTCTATATTTTCAATTTAAAAAAAGTAATCCACACTGACGGACGGAAATGCGCCTTAGCGCATTATATAATAGATGCAGCGCAAGACAATCCGAGAATACAAAATTTCAGTAATGTCTCGTAAAACATGTCTAATATAACGCGCACCGATGGTGAATATATTTTTAAAAAGTATTGTCAATATAAAACGCACCTTATGACAAAACAATCCTAAAATACAAAATTCTACTTATGTCTCGTAAAACATGTTTAATATAATGCGCACCGATCGTGAATATATTTTTAAAAAGTATAGTCAATAAAATGCGCACCTTGTTGCGCGACAGGAAAGGTTGTTGAAAATAATACGCACCACGATACATTATCAAAAAACAACAAAAAAATATGATACATAAAGATAAAAAAAAAATAATTAAAATTCAATAATTTAATTACAGTACTTTTGATCGATCTGAAATTTTGAAACATCGTTTTTATCATTGACAGGAGTCTGCCTGCAAAAATTTCAGCTCGCTAGCTTACGAGGAAGTTGGTTAAAAGTCGATTCAAATTTTTTCGGCAAGCAAGCAAACAAAGGCTCAAACAGACGCCACAAGTTATTATAAAGGATTTAATTTTAAAAAACGTAAAAAAAAACAAGTATTTGACTATGGATCCTTTAAAACGAGACATAACTATGATGTTCGTTATAATACGCAGGGCAAAACCTTATTGCGCGACAGAAAAGGTTGTTGAACAAAATACGCATCACGACACTATCTCAAAAATTAACATGATACATAGAGATAAATAAATTAATTTAAAAATTTAATAATTCAGTTACAGTACATTCGATTGATCTGAAATTTTTAATACATCATTTTTATCATCGGCACAAGTATGCTTGTATTTTTTTCAGCTCGCTAGCTTACGAGGGAGTGGATTAAAAATTGATTCAAAGTTTATCTGCAAGCAAGGGCTCAGACACCACAAGTTAATATAAAGGATTTAATAAGAGCTGCAAGCTTCATTGCTGGAAAATATTTAAACTTAAAATTAATAAAACCATTAGTTAAATCATTAAGCCTTGTTAACCAGAGCAGGGGATGGCCAGACCCTTAGTAGCTAAAAGAAACATTTTAAAATATTTAAAAATTGTTTACAGAGGTCTTCAAACTGCGGCCCGTAGGCCAGATGCGGCCCACAAGGCCCTCTGATCCGGCCCCTGATGACCTTTTGATCTCAAAAAGATACTATTTTTACCTGCACTTTACCATAAAACTTAGTAGTCGAGGTTAATAGTAGACCCACCCAAACTGCTGTTTGACAGTTTATGTGCCCCCCCCCCCCCCGGGAGAAAAGTTTAGAGATCACTGCACTAGAAAATAGAAGAACAAAGAACACAGCAGTAACAATACATAATTCAATTATTTCTAACTTTGATATACAACAGAAATATAATTTTATATAACCCTCAGTAAAATACAGGGATAAAAACACTTTTATTATTCCGTGTGCCTGAACAAACACATACAAATTATCGTTATCCCCATCCATTATTCAAACTTGGAGGTTAAAATATTTAAAAACCGACTCTTTATCAACATTTAAAACTCTAATAAGAATGCAGAACTACAGAACTAGACATAAACTATGGATAAGCGTAGGGCGCAATAATTGTATGTATAGAAGGAGTGTCTGTCCCTGAAAAGATGAAATAAGATCTAAAGTAAACATTCTCCAATAGGAGCATCACACGATGTCAACTTACCTGCAGTAGGGGCCACCCAATGATAGTAGGGACAATGGCCCTGGGGGCTTCGTCACCAGCAAAGCCGGCCTTGCACATGCCGGACCCGTTGTCCACTACCAGAGCAGCGAATTCGTCATCAGACATGGCTGACAGAATCAAAGTGCGGGAAATTATTTTGAATTTAATATCTGAAAGTCTGCCATGGCGAAGCATGCAACAAATGCCAAGTCCTCATAGAAGTAATGTAGTTAGGCGAGTAGACTCAAATATAACCTGTAACAAACAACACAGCACGAATCGGTCTGTTGGTTGTTGCTATAATTATCAGCCGCATTGATTTTTATGCCTCACTAGTTTTCTCAACTCGTTTACTTTGTGACGGCCTGAATTGACTATAAGGTCCGTGTAATATACACACTCAGAGGCGTCTCTGGAGTTGGTATCACATGGTGTGGTAGCTCATGTGTCAGCCCCTCACAACTAACTTCCTTCTTAGTATAACTAATGCACAAAGTCATAATACTTACATTTACAATAAGTTCTGTACAACACCAAATACTTCTCGCACATTTTTGTAAGTTTATATTTGAACCCATATAATTTACACATTTTTTTTATTTTCTATCAAACCATTTCACCCCCTCTCGCTGTGTTTGTAAACTTGGTAACTGAACGACTCAAATGTGCTCCACTGCTTTCTATCCTAATAAAACCATATAGATGGCTTGAGTTCATCAGCAATACAAAAATTTCATCGTCATTGTTTGAACGGCGCACTTTTCTTTAGTATGTGCTACCCAAATAAAATGTTAAAAGTAAATATTATCATCAGCTGTCAAATGTTAGTTGATAGCCGCAACTCGACCGTATTTTAGTGGCAATCGCTGCGGCTAATTTGGGATAACAACTCTACGATACCCCAAAATAAATTGTCCAACATGGTGACCTAATTCACTCATCATCATTATGATTTATGACAAAAGATAGTTTTAAATAGATTGTGCAACAGAATTGGCTGGGAACATTTCGATCGGAAAGACGAAAATTCACACTTTTGTTGATATTATTTTTGTCCACCTATGAGTAGAGATAATATAAGTTTGAGGCAAGTTTTATTTGTAAAAAAAAAAAAAAAAAAAAAAAAAGCATAATTAACCAAGATACGCTGTTTAAAATTTTCTCTAGAATAAGCTTTCCTGAAGTGATCTGGTCAGATAATGGTCCTCATGTTTCCACTGTTATGTACACACCGGGGTGGGAACTTTCAAGTGCAAAATCTAATCACTATTCGGTGTACCAACCCACCATTGAACTACTGGAATGGTGGAACATTAAAAAAAAAAACTCTGAAAGGAATGTTATTGCTGGCGGTTTAGTACATAAACACAATGTAACAAAGACGAATTATAAAGTCCCTCACAAAGTGAACTAATGCCATAGTCATTTAACACAAGTCAATAATTTTTATCACTATCTTGACAACCTTAAATATTTTCAGGGGATGTCATTGGTATAACAATCACTATTAACTCTATCTTTACGCGTAAGTTATCGACCATTAAATTGAAACTTGTTAATCCATACTATCGAAAAAATAAAAAATTTCAAATGAGATACAAAATAATAATTTATTTTTTTTTAAGAAAGGAGATTAAGTTTGAAATAAAGAGCGGAAATGTTGGACTCTCTCTGAAATAACAAAACACAAAACAGTGGAGAAATGCTGAAGTATAAAGATAGATTTTAGTTTTCACTTACATCAGATCAACATCGAAAAAAGAAGCCGCAGATATGTTCTGGTCTGTCTAAGCTTTAAGTGTCAAACGGTTATATGTATCAATCCAAACTTAAACTCTTTCTATATTGAATTCTCCTAAAATGGAATGTTTAAAAAATGACCAAGGCCTTAAGAACTCCTAAATACAGCTGACATTAAATTTCATAAAACCATTGACACGTCAGTCTTTGGGGCTTTCAAATTTGTTGCTGAATGGTACCTCAAAAAATTTTTTCAATAAACTCCCCAAATCTTCATCCATTTATCCACATCTTTGTGTCTGGATTCGTGTGGGCGGAGCTTTTCAAACCCTATGCTGGGACTTTCAAAACATTCTGATCTGGATCTACTAACAACTGCAAGTTTTATCGAGGTAGATGCTAAGTTTGATGAAGAGATTTCTAGAAGGCTGTGAACCGTATCAAATATATATATAAAAATTATGAATAACTTTGCTTCTAATTTACACAAATAACACACATTAATTTTTAGAAAATACTGTTGAATTCCTTAAGAGCGGTTTAAATGAATGAGCGAGCACACATATCACATAATTTAACAAATTAAATAAAACGACACCTTTAATCGTTCTCATCGTGTAGATCTATCTGATGTTGTTGTTCTGTCAATTCTTCTACTATTAATCATTGGCTTACAATACTTACATTTTTCTCGCGCTCATTTGTTTAGTGATAACTGTTGGTGTTTTGTTTTAATTAAGAATTATGTTATTATTATTATCACATTACACTCAAACGATTTGAGAGTTAACCATTGATAAATTGAGAATGGGAGGTCACTCTACGTTAATTATGTTTTAGTCTGGTACCTGGTGTGTCCATACCTTTTGAATTTTGAAGGTCGTTTAAGGTGCATAAGGCAAGAATCTCTTCATGTCTACTATCAATAAAAGTGTTTTAAATCCGTTTTCTACATTTCTTACATCCATCCATCAGGTGCCCTGGCTATAGGCGTAGGTGGTCATGCTTCTCCACAGTTCTCTGTCTTTGGTATTGCCCATCAACTCCGCTGGTGATTGTGCCCTTTGCCATCTTGTCAGCCCGTCCAGTATCTTTTCTCTCTGTCTGCCTCGATCCCTTTTGCCCTCTATCTTTCCTGTTGTTACTGTGTGTTCTAGCTTGCCTCGCTTCATGATGTGTCCAAAAAAAAAAGAGATTGTCTCTTTCTAAAGTTAGACATAATTTTTCTTTTCTGGCCTACTTCTTTCAGAACTTCTTTGTTACATCTCTTCTCCGTCCATGGTAATTTTAACATTCGCTTAAAGAACCACATTTCGCAGGCTTTCAAACGTTTCTGTAGTTCATTGGTGACTGTCCAGGCCTCACACCCATAAAATAAAAATGGCTCGACGTAACACTGAATCACTGTTTTCCTCACTTCCATGGATATGGATTTGTTGGTCAGGATATTCTTCATTTCACTGAATACTGCTTTCGCTTAAATTGTTTTAGATTTTTATCTCCATTGTACATCTTCCGTCTGAGGTCAACATTGCTCCCAGATATTTAAATTTGGTTACTTGTTTTAGTGTTTCTGCCTCTACTATTTATCTACATTCTGGGTTTGTTTTATTTTTTGGATATTACCATGACTCCTGATTCCTTTTTGTTCAAACGTAGGCTACTTAGCAGCTATTTGTAAGCTATATGAATAAGTGCGTGTGTCTGCATCACAAGTTAATCCTCGTCATTAATTGCTTTTAAATTTTATTTTAATCAAAGTTTATAATTTCAAAAAATACCTCATCAAAATGCTGCAATTTGTTGAGTTTTTTTTTTTGTTTTTTTACTATGTATTTTTGTACTTTTTTCATTTGGGGTCCTTTGGTAAGTTGAGACAATGAAAAGGGGTCTATGAGTCAAAAAGTTTTGAAACATTGTGTTAGGTGAACGGTTGGACAAGAATAGCTATGAAGTGAAGTCGCTGTTATGACGGTCGCGGTTTTGATACAGTCGCTATAATGACGATCGCTGTTTTGTCTTTCGCTATTTTGAAGTCGCTATGATGACGGTCGCTGTTTTGACAGTCGACGACAGTCGCTATTTTGATGTCGCTATGACAACTGTCGCTGTTTTGATACAGTCGCTATGATGGTGGTCGCTGTTTTGATACATTCGCTATAATGACGGTCGCTGTTTTACTTTCGCTATTTTGAAGTCGCAATGATGACGTTCGCTGTTGTGACAGTCGGCGACAGTCGCTATTTTGAACCAGTGCCTTCGTCAACACTACCACTTATGCCTTGTTTTTCTCTGCCCAAAGCTTCTGTTTTGTTTACTCTAAACTTTTGTTTATTTAAACTTTTATTGGTAGAAGGTTATTTTTTCTTAAATATTTTAGCATACTTTTTTTTATACATGATGTGCTTTTCGGTTCGTTCCAAAACTAATTTGTTTTATTTTAAGTAGATTGCAGTTGGTTAATTTAACCATTATGTTTCCCTAGTAATTCACTTATTCATATAGTCACAAAAATGTGTTTGCGAAAATAAGGGTAAGGAAGATTTTGTACATTTGAAAAACGATCAGTCGCAAGTTCAACTTTTTCGCAGCAAACCTTGAATTATTTTTGGTCTTCTTTAAGAACTTTTAAATAGCAATTAATTACTTGAAATCACTAACTTTATATTCCATAAAGATTTTCGTTGGGATTTTTAAATTGTTAGCATAGACAGAATTAAGTTCAAAGAGAGATAAATTGTTTTCTAATTAACGATGAACTGGGTTTTTATCAAGCTATATTTGAACTTATTTAGAATTAGTTTTTTTGCAGGTAAAGATGAATAAAATTCTGATATGATGTTAAAAGTTGTTTGTCCATTGAATGCAAAAGACTTAATGTTCTTGAGACATCGGTATACCCCTTTAGAATGTCTGTCAAAGTGTCAGCTTTTCGGGATAATGTTTTCATAATTTCGAATTTAACTATTAATCCATCTGTGAACGAAGTTCAGAAATTGAATACATTTATTAATTATATAGTACACAAACATAATAATATATTAAAAGTCTTTTTTATTGTTTGTATATTGTATATAAAGATAGTAGGGGTTGGCTATCCGGATAATGGGATTTCCACCATTATCCGGATTCAGCTAATACTTATGGCAGATCCGAATAGGATCAAGGTATAAAATGATGTAAAGCATTATTTGAAATCAAATTAAATTAATATTAATAAGTTTGTTAACAAATAAATAAAAATGTAAAAACAAATAACTATAAATTATTAATATAAAAGAAAATAAAGACATTAACAAACGTTGATCATGAAATCATTCAAATCCATGCAAAATATAAAAATTTAAAAAAATAGAAATTACTTTTCTACAAAATATAACAAACTAATTTAACTAACAATATATTAAACTTAACTCGTCTGGGGAAAATGTTTTTATTATGGCTCTAGACCATGACTTCTTGTACACCACGCTCCACACTCAGTACAACACTGTTCGTTTATTAGACACTTCACAGTTCGTTGAACTAAATTCAAGTTCATTCATTCAATTTATTGTAAAATTTTCATCGCTGACGTTGACAGTCACGGCCTTTTTATTTTACATACCAGATATTCTTCTCCATACGTTGGTTATTAAATATTTTAATAGAATAGTGTTAAATACTAAATAGAAAGTACTTAAGTACACTCACTCAGTTCTTACACTTAAATGGGGACATATCCGGAATATGCGTGTGTGTGTGTTGTGTGTGTTTGCTACACACGGATATACTACATCATTTACATCGGATAATGATTGATTAAATATTATATTTTTTCTAGAATACATTTAATTAAGAAAAACCTGTAAAAAAACATTTTTTACTATGAATCCTTTAATTTGAGATATTACTAAAGTATTGATTATTTTCAATATTATACGCACTGCACGACAGAATAGCATAAACATTTTCAGATCTGGAAATAATTTTTAAAAATATTTTCAATATAATATGACAGACAAGAATAAACATTCACATTCCATATTGAGATAATTTTAAAAATGCATTTATTTAATATCAATTTAGGATACCGGGAAGTGGGTTAGAAATTGACCTAAATTTTTTGCGACAAGTAAGCCAGCAGACGCCACGAGTTAACATAAAAGGATTTAATTTAAAAAATTATTTCTTTCCCCGTGAATATGACAAAACTTCAGTAAAAAGTGTTTACTATCTGATGTGAGTTTGAGTGAAGCGCAGCGTGCCAATTAAAATGATTGTATGGTAAACGATACTTATGAAAAGCAACTCATAGCCTGAAACGTGTAGATCTATGTTTTGTAAACAAATGTGAGCATAAATGAAATGACAACTTGAAAATAAAATATTTTATATATATTTTTGTTTTAAAATATGCCTGTAAGTTTTGAAAAACCATTAAAAAAATATATATTTTGTTTGAATAGATGTTTAACACTGTCAATATAAGTACCATTCAATAGTATCTGTGTTTTAATATTTACTGTGTCTGTTTTAATAGAACCGTAGCACTTTGAGAGCATTGAAACAAACACAAATTTTGCGTTGTTTTTAGGAATCCCATTAACGTTACATCATCTTAAAAAGTAAAATTTGTAAAAGTTCCACAAAAGTAGTACCACCGATTCAACAAAGCTCCAGCCAAACGACTACTTCCTGTGTCCATCAAAACCGGGGAATATCTAGAAGTGACTCCGTAGATTTATTTTGTATCCAGAAGTTTTGATTCTTCTTGTGGTTTGATATCTGCGTGAAGGCGAATGAAAAATAACACGTTGTGACCAACCGGATGAAGGATGATTTTGAGTACGTTTCCTTTTTTTAAAAAAAAAACTTAATAAAAGCGAGAATAACTATTACATTTCTGAACCGGTGTAAACTTATCCTGGAATATTTTAGTACAGCTTGTATCTGCTATGTAATGGGCAGGTTTTGTTTGTTTCTTTGTTTGCTTGTTGTTTTTTTTTGTTTTTTTTTGTTTTTTTTTTTTGGTTTTTTTGGTTTTTTTGCGTCAGGAGTAAAATCTTGCCACTCTATCAATGTATCTATTGATGTATATATGTATCTATTTATGTATCTATTTATGTATCCATCTCTTTCTCTCTCTCTCTTTGTCTGTCTCTCTCTCTCTCTTTCCCTTCGTATTCTTTGGTAACACGAAACAACTATCTTTACTTAAGAAAAACATTCTATGTTGTTCTTCGTAGCTTGAGACTTTTGTAACCCAAAGTTATACCATATTATTCCCCTTATTTATTTATGAAAGAAGTACTCGGAAGATAACCACATTACGACAAATAAATCAAAATGAATGATAAGACCAAAATATGAGCTTAAAATCCCAATAAGTGCATCAAATTCAAAATCTTTTCTATTTCAATAAAGGCTTTTAAGTAAATACAATTTCAAAAAATTTAGAGTGTTTTACCTTCATTTTCGACTTACTCAGGGAGAAGCCTTTTGTGTTTGATTGTTGTGTATAATTTGGTAGTTTTTTTGTATTTTAATGTATGTTGTTTTATTTGTATAAAGTTATATGTATTTTTTTAACTAATAATGAAGTAATAATTTTGTAAATATTTGTTTTGTTGGATATTTTCATAATCTCAACAATTCAATATTCCAATGGTTATCAAGTTAAATATTTATTGCTAGAAAAATAATTTTAAAACTTACCATCACTTAACAAAGGTTTTTTGTCATTGCCTTCGTCGTGTTCAATCAGATCGTGACTTGGACTTGTCACCACCTCCCTCGGTATCTCATTACTCATTGAACTACCAGCGCTAACATCTTCGTTGTGCCGAAGACTTGTCTCCACCTGTGAATGTTCTGTGACCCTTGACCCCCGAGACACAGGACCGAGCCTCGGGCGTCGGAGTGATATGAAATCAGACTCAAATATTTCAGCATCGATTGCAGCCCCGCCTGCTTCGTTAGGTACGTCATCGAGAACCCTGGCCGAGACCCCCTCTAAATAATCTCTACTACTATCTGATCTGGGGTCTTCTCTTGGCACCATTGCTTGTTGGGTCGTCAATGAAGATCCTTCTTTAATTTCATTCACGACGTTTTCAGTTTCTGTTTCAAGTTCGTTAAACTCTATTTGTTTAGTAAAACCCGAGGCTTGTTCATCAGATGATTTTTGCGTGGACGCCCGTTCTTGAAGCAATGGCGATTTATTAACTGTTCTTCCAAGACTCGGTGAAGTGTCACTGGTTGGGCTATTGCTTACAACTTTACTAGCAAGTGGTTCATGGTTGGGAGGCGTTGCAGGACTGACTGCTTCTTGAGATTTCCCCGTAGCTTTTGAAGTACTGCGGTCATTGGCATTGCTTTTTATTTCAAGTGGCTCGCCGTTGTTACCTTCAATAAGTGAATTGTTTTCTTGCAATTGTTGATTAGCATTTCTTGACATCCAGATCCAGTTAATGAAATCTTTAACGGGGAAACAAAAGAAACAAATCTAATTAAAATATTTTTAAAATGACATTATAATTGATACGTATTTGCAGAACTTGTTTACACTCTACGAAATTTCTCTGGGCGTAGAAGGTTTACATTTTTTCGCACTTCAAGGAGTGTCATTTTTTGTTTTTTTGTGTATATGTGTAGGGTGGGTAAGAGGGAAGAGAATGATTGAGCCGTCAATTGCCACACCAACATTAGCTGGGGAAATATTTAAATTTTTGAGAAAAGGTCGACTTCTTGTATTCATTCAAACAGCAACTTGTCATACACATTCAGATTTTGAGCTGTCGCGTGATTGGCGTAAAAGTGTTACAAATGAGAGTGGCTAGTATCGGGTTGTTGATCTGGGTACAGTTTCAACTTTTGCTCCGATCAATTTGCCTTAAAACACTGTATTGCCACCCACGAGTTGTGGTGGTCTTGGAAGTCCTTCCGTATTGTTTAAATGTAAATTTGCATCTTTTATTTTTGTTGTTCCTAGTAATTTAAAATTATCCTTATACAAAACCAATATCCCCGAACCCCCACACCCACCCCTTTTACATAAAAAAACTGAAAAAAGTATCAGTTGGTTGGGACTGCAATCAGTCTAGGTATTTAAATAAAATGATTGATTAATACTTTATGAATTGAAAAAAAGCACAACAAACATCGAACGTATTGGCTAAAAGCCTTCGTCCTTGGAAAAAGTAACCATTGTAAAGTAAAACTAATCCGAAATAAGTCGCCCAGGAATGTATCGACCAGAAACAGAAGTACAATAAGTGAGACAGAGGTTCTGACCCACAATAAGGAACAACTGTGTGGGGTCATGTCTCGACATTTCAGCGAGAGTACCACATTCATCCAATGTTGTTTAAGGCCCCATAACCCTTAATAAGATTATACTTAAAAGTGATCCGATTGGGTGTGTAAGTTAGTGTAGAAGAGGATGACTGTGATAGAAAGTTATCTCACACCAACCCATACGGTCATGTTTATTAAACGCTTCTCCCCATCGAAGTCTTTTTCAGGCTCACTCACACCATATTCAATAATCATCGATAAATGTGACTCTCGATCGTACGATAAAATAAAATATTAAAATTGCCATTACGTTTTTATTACTTATAGGGCATTATTATCTGAAGTACCTATACCATATTTGTTGAGATGGGGTTATTTTTTCCAATTTTTTAAAAACATTAACTAATATTTTATTTATTTAAAAATTAATACAAACGTTTACTTACGTGAAAGTTTTGTCTTAATTTTTGCCCAGTTTGAGTAAAATAAAAGTATGACGGACACAAGTGTGATTACTATGAGAACAATCTCAGCAACTGAAAAACAATTGAGGTATAAAAGTCTTTATCATCAATCTTCGGTGCAAATCTGAACTGGTCTTCTTCAGACTTAAGCATTTCATGGCGAAACTCTAATAAATTAAATGCTAGTGCTAGACTTACGATCACGATTGGTTCCGACTGACGGGACGTAATTCAATATCCTACATGTGGAAGAAAGTCACCAGCGTCGAGCGTAGTGCTCTTCCTAGGTCTTCCCGGAAGAACCTCTCAGCTATCCCACCCCTTCCCCCAAGGACACCTAACAGCTGAGACCCACAAACCCCGTAACGGTCGTAACCAGATTACTAGATTTGGTCGTTAGCTGAGTATGTTATGTGCGCAGTAATGTTTTAAAAAATATTTAAATGAAATTATGTAATAAGTTTATTTTATTATTGTTATAAATCAAAAATTTCGATGTAAAACTACTAACAAAAGTATTAATGCGTAGTATATGCCAAAGAATTTCTCATAGATAGTGTAAAGAAAGCGGGTAAAGAACGGACACAAACTTCCCACAGTGCGCTTTATAGTAGTTTAAAAAAATATATATTTCT
Organism: Radix auricularia; assembly: GCA_002072015.1. Classification (NCBI taxonomy): domain Eukaryota; kingdom Metazoa; phylum Mollusca; class Gastropoda; family Lymnaeidae; genus Radix; species Radix auricularia. The sequence goes on along the minus strand of MUZC01000798.1, from coordinate 27,962 downwards.
TTTAAAAATAGAACATTACTTCGTTTCATTCTATATAGTGCGTCTCAGTGCGGTGCACATAGTTCACACTGCTTCATATATAAATAGACTGCGCCTTGCTTGTTCTAGTTTCTGGCGAAATATTTATATAGATAAAACAAATAGATAGAAGATAGATTGATACAAATGAGACAGAAATAAATGACTATTATAACCAGTGATTGTGGTCATAAAGTTGAAAGGCCCTGAGTTGCAAAGGTTTTAAGTCGTATTGAAAAATTTCCCAGGTATACAGTTCAATTTCGTTAAGATATTATTGAAATATCAAGAACTGTACGTTAATTAACGGATTAGACCAATATAAATCTGTTTTAAAACTTTGCTATAGTACTAAACATTTTGCTAACATGTTACTACTTCTCAGTTAAAAATGAAAAACGTTGTTTACATTCAATAAAGCAATGAAGTTCATATATGTTTTCAGAAACAGACGATTCTGCTCTATTAAAGATAACGAACCATATTTGTAGTAAGCCCTACGATCACACCGGTGACAATATAAAAAGAACAGCCGAACCTGAAATATTGTGTATAATCCCTCGACTACTCGTGTCAGCCTGCTGCCTTGCGTCTGATGGAATGGAAATAAAGCGATCAGCAAAGAACAAAATAAAAATGCCATAATACTGATAGAAAACTACTTCCTTAAGGATTAAACGTAACTTGTTTTAAAATTACACGTAAATTTTAACTCCACCAATGTCTTTATCAAAAAGTTGGGTATCCAGGAAGTTTTGTTGTTATTGTTGATTTTTTGTATATATAGAAAATAGTTGTTTTCGCCAGATGCAAATAATGGGAAATGCAGTGTTAAATTAACCAAGTATATTTCTTAAAAATAATTTAAATCTATTAGTTAAATAATTACAAACAATTCATAAAGTTATTAAATCATAAAATTTGTATTATATCGCACTTTTGAGAGTGTTTAGTTTAATCCCCTACTGGGAGTGCTAAAGTTCCTGTTGTCGAATTGTCATTTATAGTTAGAGGTGTGATTCAATGAAAATTTTTCATTCGTTATCGATCCTCACAGATCTCTCAAGTCTTAAATTTTGTATTTGCCCTTCTGGCTAACGCTTTGCGTAAAGATTTAAAAACAAGTAATAATAACTCGAATCAGTATTTAATTGCAATGTCTAGCAATTTTGTAGTCGAAATATTATCAGTTTTACAAGGCAATTTCGCTGTGAAAACCGGTTGTTGAAAAAAAGATTTTTCGACTTTTTTTTTATCGAAGTGGTTATCCGCAGAATTCTAAATGAATCTCCTGAGTCGTGAGATACTAAATGAATCTCCTGAGTCGTGAGATAGAAATTATAGAAATCTCGCGGTAAAGGAACAATCTTGGAAATTTTAACAAAATGGCAATCGAAAAAGGAGCTATATTTTGTTATTCAACGAGTTTACCAGCGCACTAAAAGAGTACGAAGAATTGAATGGTGTTCTTTTTGTCAAGAGCAGTTAAAAAAAAGTAAGATATTTTACTTTTACAATTTACTCATTACTGTTACTCAGTAACTTACTCACTATTTTATTTTATAGTGAATAGTTGGTAAAAAAGGATAGTGCCGACCGCACCGCCTTTATCGGCGGCCATCTTGTTGCTAAGGCACGTGACCGCCGTGACCTTTGGAAAAGTAGTGCGAGCCCCGTGAAATCAGAGAGGGTAGGGGAATCAGGGATTCTAAAATTGCGCAGTATTTTTAGCTACCGGCAAATTAAAAAAAAAAATTCACGGGGCTCGCATTACTTTTCCGGCGGTGCCGTGCCATAGCAACAAGATGGCCGAAGGATTGGGGGGACATTCTAATATTTTAAGGAGTAATTTTTAGCGTTTTACATAAAAGCAAAATAATGGGTACTCACCGATCAGGCATCGGAATCACAACACACTTTTTAAATCCTTTTAGAAATTCACGCATTAGATCACTGCTGCCACTATTAAAATTGTATAGCTATACCTAACCCAAACCCTAAAATTAAAATCTTCAATTTTCTGAAATTGATAACTAAACCTAACCTAAGAACTGTCTTGGACCGTCGAGATGAGGTTCTGAATGATTGCTGGGACC
>MUZC01000798.1:2447-17452 GCA_002072015.1 Radix auricularia | reverse complement strand
TAACTCATGGTGTCTGCTTGAGCCCTTGATTGTTTGCTTGCTTGCCGAAAAAACTTTTGATCGATTTTTAAGCCAATTCCTTGTTAGCTAGCAAGCTGACATTTTGAAGGCAGACTTGAGCCGGTGAAAAAATGTTGAATTAAAATTTCAGATGAATCGAATGTACTGTAATTAAATTATTGAATTTTTAGATTATTTTATTTATATCTAACAAGTTAATTTTTGTGCTAGAGTGTTGTGGTGCGTACTATATTGAACAACCTTAATTAACTCTCGCGCAGTAAGGTGCATAATATATTGAGAATACTTTTTTAAAATGTATTCACGATCGGTGCACATTATATTAAACATGTTTTACGAGACATAACTTAAATGTATGTCTCTTGTATTCAGGATTTTTTAAATTTAACAATAAAATTATATTCAAATTTTATTCATTTCATGTGTTGTATTATTTCATTGCTTAGTTTTGTTTCATTATTTTAATTGTATTTAAATTGAAATTAAATAACCTCACTAAATAAGTAAGCAATTTATTTTAGTAAGTAAATTTTATGACAACAGGAATTGAAAATAGTATCAAGCAGCAAAGACTTTAGAAACAAGAAGGAAAAAAAAAGGGGGGGGGGCAACTAATTTTCTTTCCTGGCATACTCAAGAATGTTTTAAAATCAATCATGTAAATGTAATGTACAAGTCAACACAAAGTAAAAAAAATACTACACAGAAAATTACTGAAATAAATAGAGTTATTCTGTTCTAACACTATATAATATAAGTAAGAACAATTAAGCATGTACTCTACTAAAATGCATGTTGATTACATTATTTACATGTAAGTTAAGTGAAAAAAAAAAGTATTTCTTACTCACTTCTAGTAGTAGTTAGAAGAAATAGATAAAATTGATATGAAAGCTCTGAGCAATTAATGATTAATGTATCCAAACCTAAAATTTTTAAGTTCAGTATTTCTCTCAAGCAAATAATATATATGCTTTGTTGATTCTGTGTGAATTTTTAAAAAAAGAGAGGTGAGGTATCACCTATGCCTATACATGTACTATCCTTTCAAAAAGAAACTAAATATTCGGTGACCAGACATATGCGCACACGACTATTGCGCACATGACAAACGCGCACAGACAATCCCGCAAAGATATGAATGCGCACAGGATAAATGCGAACACCGATAGCTGCGCACACAGACAATGGCGCACACGGAAAAATGCGGACATCGACAATCGCCCACAGGGAAAAATGCGAACGGCTACATTAGCGCACACTGACAAAAGCGCAAATTGATAATAAAACTGTAATTAAAACCAAGAAAATATGTTTAAATATAATTAAGTTCAAATAGCTATCAGTAACAGAAAGGAAGGCAAGGTTTGGAGGGGAAAAATAAACAAAATAGACAGCAAAAGAATGTGAATGTGAATTTAAAATAATTAAGAAAAAAAAATAAATGTCGAAATAATTTTTTCACTATTAGAATGAAAGATACAGTTAGTGAGTTACAAGAGGTAACTGAACTGAGGCTATCTGGTTTTAATTTTAACTTTTAACTACTTTCATTTTCATTTAAATTTAATCAATTCCATTTATACACCTTTTCATTCAAAACCTTAATACTAATACTTAAAGTGCCTTGCGTTTATTGAAATTTAAGACGAAAACTCGCTATTTTAGGAAGAGAATGGACTTGAATGGAAAGTTATAGTTATACTATTACTAATTATTACTATAATATAAAATAAATAAGACTAATAACTTACTAATAAGTAGTAAAGGAGCTAAATAGAAAAAATATTTTAAAAATAGTTATTTATTATTTATCTTTATAAACTTATTAAAATAGCCATTTTTAAAAACTATTACTATTACTTATTAGCCTACTTAAACAACCAGTATTATGATGAACTTTAAGTTTTTACTTTTACTTTAGATTTCACATATTCAAAATCGTTTTACCAAGTCCAAGTGGTCCATTGTGAACATTGTAATAAGTTAAGAAAGACAGACTAACTTACTTACTAAGAAAATACTAAAAAAAACTTATTAGACTAAGGTAGTGACTATGATTAAGACATGACTCACATGATGAAGTGAATTTTTTCATGATTCATATCTCTATTTTAAAAAAAATATAAAAATTTGTAATGTAATTGTAATGACCACTGACCAATGAATCACTGAAAAATACCAGTGCCAATTGCCAATTGTAATTATACAAAAATCTTAAGACTTTCGCTTTAAATTTAACTTTACTTTGACTTTAGCCAATGAAATGTCAATGCTAAAACTAAAAATAATTATTAATATTAATAATTATTAATAAGTTAAATAAGTCTATTTCATAGTATTAGAAATTAAGTCAGGTAATTTACTATTAATTACTATTATTCAAAAATGACTTTGAATTTAATTTAAGACTAATGCCCAAAATATTAATATAACTATAACTATTAAGTAAGTGAGTAAGTATTATTAATACTATTAAGTTAGGTTATGATTATGATTTAAATTTTTAAGTAATTTTAATTTAACACTTTTAGCACCTAAAATTAAAATGACATAATTTATAATAATTACTAATTAAATTAAATTACATATAATCTTCTTACAGCTACAGTATATCATAAGATTAAAATTAAAACTATTTAAAATACTTTTACATACATACTTATTTAATTAAATATAGATAATCATAGATATANATAAAATTTAGTTCCGTGATAACTTAAAAGTAATTGTTTTTTAAAATGTTGTTTTGATTTAAATTTAAAATGAATTTTGTCAACAATACTATAAACTTAAATGCTTCTGCACCTCTATTTCCAAATATCTTTGGATCCAAGATTTCCTTTTTTGAAGAGAGCAAACTGTAATAATTGTAATGATTAACAAATCTACATAAGCTTCAATAATAATAATTATTGTTAGCTCAGGTGTTTCACAATGACATATTCTAGGCTGCCTACCAATGTTCCTTTAAATAATAAAACCTAGACAAGTATAAATATGGCATAAAGAAATTAATTTTAACTTGGAAATACAACACAAAGATATCTAATTATTACAACCCTCAAATAGATGAAAATTGAAAACACTGTTCTCATTTTTTAAAAATATAAGACTAGATATAAACCATAGATAAGCAGAAGACACCAGTATCTTCTGTATAGAAGGAGTGTCTGTAAAGTCTGTTAAAAATAATGTAATATAATAGGAATGTTAGTTTTTATGTTAATGATAAGATATTGCTAATAAACAATTTTTCATTTTCCTTTGATACTCCCAACAATGAAATTTTCAAGAAGTCAAAGTGGAAATGAGGTTTTAAGCTACCAAGGATTTGAACATCCCTATTTCTGCATTGATAATGGGGTTCTAACTTAGCGATGCAGACAGAATTGAGCAATGAAGTGTCATTCTAACATAAAGCACACAACAACACAATGGTGACACCACCCACTGAACATTGTCATGATGCCTGCCCTCAAAAAGTGGAAGCCAACATTGCCATATTTGAGGAGGCTGGCTAATTTGTAGTAATGAGCAACATTTAGAAATATTTTGTATTTTATTATCTATAAACGAACATGTAGAAGTAATAAAATAAAATGCACATTATTATTACTAATACTGAAATAGTTGTTTTCACATTTTTTAAGCCACTTATACTCATCCTCAATGTTGTTATTTGTCTGCTCTCTAGTTAGCAATTTGTTAATCAATTAAATTTCAAAATAAAAATTTAAAATAAAAAGACCAAACAAAGTCATAATATAATTTGAAAACTTATGTAGCCGGGTACCTCAGCCAGATGCTTTACATAAAAAATTGTAATAGTTGTATTTAATACAAATTACAAAAACATTCATATGCTAATTTAACAGAACATATAGCCATTGATGGCATACATTACAACGATGTGGAAAACGTATCATTTTATTTGAACCTTTCAGGCAAAGAATGAGATAGCTAACTTTTGGCGATCAAAGCTATTTTGTATCAATGTTATTTACAAAGACAGTTGAAAAGAAAGTTGTATTCTTCATAAGATGAGGTTGCTGTAGAAATTCATGTGAGGTTTGGCAGTTAGGATGAGATATGATTTTTGTACAAGCTACTCTAATGCATGGGATTTGACATTTTTGCCTTCAAAATAGAGTATTCAAATGGCATTGTCAAGCAAGCAGTATTTTACTCAAGAAGTAAAAGAAATGTATTTACTTGATCTAATCAAGTTTATTATTTAGATATTTAGAATCGAAGTTATCCTGCCTAATACAATATCATTACAATTAATATTCCTTACAACTGCCAACTGTGAGAAGGAGCTTATCTAAAATTAGTTGATTAAAAAAAATTAGTGACATCTATAATGATACACCAATATTGAATAATCTATAGCTATTGTGGCTATTGGACATGGTATGGCTGACAATTTTGATCCATCAAAAATTGTGTCCTAGGGAAAAACAGAAAAATTCAATTTTATTCAAGAAAAGAACGCTTTTCTAATTTATTACAAACATACAAATGTAGTGTCCTTATTATTATGTTGTTTTTTTTTAAATTGTCATTCATTTATAGCTTCAACACATTGTTTGTTTTTTTGTTGTTGTTGTTGTTTTGTTTTGTTGTTGTTTTTTTTATTGGGGGGGGCAAATCTGGTTTTTGCCCTCGGGTGGCACATACCCACGCTACGCCTCTAGCTATGGTTCAGGAGTAGTTTGATTGCGCAAGCTCAAACAGCATGCATACAGGACAGACTTTTCAAAAATATAAACGCAATTTGTCCCATGGGGAAATTGTGCTAAAAATTGCTGAAACATTACATTCATCGCATCGATTATGACATTCTCGACAGCAAGGGGCTCGAACTATATCATTGAACAGCTCACATTCACTATTATTGCTAACTCTTAGTTTTTAGCATTCAAACTATCTTTAAAACTCCTTAATCTCATTGCTCCCTTTCCCTAGATTTTTACGCGCTGTTTGTTTCGTGAAGTCGTATTCGAATAGCTATCTATCCATTACATCAACCATCCATACCTGTAGGTGTGGTAGTAGTATCTTTCATATCCTTAGAAATGTTGCCGCTGTGATTAGATGGTAAACGGTTGCTCCCTTCTTGTCCTGAATCTAGATACAAATGATACACACATTTAGTAACAGAGCCCAAATCAAAATACCGCCTTCCAGGGCTAAGTGGATAAAAAATGTGTAAAAAAATTTAATAATAAAAATGAATATGCAGGGTCGTAGCCAGCAACAATCCAAGTCTGACTAAGCTTTTTTTTCCCTTGGGGCCGTCCATAAAGTACGTTACGCTCCAGAGGGGGGAGGGGTGTAAGAAAGTGTGAAAGTTTGTGACAGGGGAGGGGGGTGTCCGGCCATATGTGACGTCACGGTATTTAATGTTAAATTTTAATTATTTTGTTAATAAAAAAATATATTTTTGTACGAAAGTGTGACGTACTTTAGGGGGGAAAGGGGTCCGAGATTTGTGACGGGGGGGCGGGGGAGTTAAAAATAGCGTGACGTACTATATAGACGGCCCCTTTGCTGTTTATTTATTTTACTTATTTTTATTTATTTATCTGTTAATTTTTTCTTATTTAGTGGGGTTTTTTTTTTTTCGCCCACAGAGCTCCTGTGGACAATGGATCGGGGAAAAAATCGACTTTTCGAGTTAGGGAAAATGGTGTAATAGGCGCAGAATTTGACTAGGACCTAACAATTAATTCGATATAGGGATGTTTCCTACTTTGGAAAGATGGACTTAGCGATGTCCTACTGTCTTTGCGGGATTTAATAGGCCATCAAAGTACCTGTTCAGTCAGTGAGCGGAATTTGTCAAAAAGAACTATAAAATAATGTAAGCAGCATCATGGGAAGCTGTGGAGTAGTTAACCCAGACAAAACGATGAGACGGTCATCAAGTGGTATGAAAAGGTCAACAGAGAATTTTTTTAAAACTCACCTTCAGTAACCGCAAGTTGAAAACTCGTAAACACGTCTTGGCAGGCCAGACGGCACGCATGGCTTCTCATGGCTGAAACGTTGTACTGACCAGTGGTCCTGCACCAGGCCAGGAGGTCAGACTCTGATATGTGACGGGGGAAGCACGACTCGCACAGACCTGAGTGACAGAACTCTGACCCTCGACAGCACGCGCCGTACGGCAAACACTTGAACTGTCTGTCCGCTGGACAGATGATCCTCTCAATGTCCGACATTGATGGCCCCATCTTATGGTCTAAACAAAACATTTGTAAACAAAATAGTCTTTTAATTACTGAGGGATGGATGTGATACTTATAAGATTAATAAAATGTCAATTAAAGCTATATTTTATCAAGGATATCCTTAACAGATCACAATTCTTGCAAGGCAGTGGTCATTGATCATCCAGTTATATTTATTAGCTATGTATCAATGGTTAGAAAAAAGTTTCAAGTACGTTTTCAGAGTTTTCACTTTAATTAATATGTCTTCATTGTCTTAGAAAATACTTTATTTTAATGACATATTTTTATATGATCTTTTGATATTGTGATGTGTGGCAGTCTATAAATGATGTCATGCGCCCAGGAGAGAGGGGTCCACATACTAGTGACTAGGATTAGGGGGGGGGGGGTGTTTGAGACATGTGATGTCACATCAAAACTCGCAACTTTATTATTTTAAAAAAGTTACACTATAATGTTTGATGTCATACAATTTGTTTCATGATGTTTTTCATGGCTTCACCCTTGTTACGATATTAGGGTGCAACTTAACACCAAATACATACTTAACTGACAAGATAATAATTTGAAAATGATCTTTTTCAAAAAGAAAATACATCTTTTATTGGGTTGGGGGGAGGGGTGCAAAGCTTTGTTACGTCATATTGGAGGGGAGTCTTAAGTTTTTGTGACGAGGCGAAGGAGGGGGAGTAAAAAAAAATCGGCCAAAATCGTGTGACGTCATTTATGGAAGGCCCCTGTGTAAACTCATTTTGGGCGATAGGAAATATCTGGACTATTGAGATAAGGAAATTCGATCGTGGAAAACACTGTATAGATTTATAAATATTTTTTGTTAATGAAGTTATTCCAAGGACGTCAGTACTTTAAATGATTTTTTTTAATGACGTCGCTTCAAGTTGGCGATGCTTTTGGTTACAAGGAATTAACTAAATATAAAAGTTAAATGTGGTTTTAGCCAAATACGTACAAATCTCCCACACTCAAATGTTCTTGTCTTGTCTGCTCAAAAGAGTAACTAATTAATCGACTATTCATTTTCTCTTCCCTTATTGCTTAGATCAGTGGTTCCCAAACTTTTTTCACCCGTGGACCCCTTTTACAGTCAAAACTTGCCCACGGACCCCCAAGTGAAAACGCTACATAAATACATAGTATACACAATTAATAATTTTTAAAAACAAATATTTTGTTGAAGAATTATTTATTGAAATTATAACATTTGTTTAAAAAAAAATTTAAGTTAATGACTGCGATGAATTTGATGGGATTTTATGAGTGTATTTATGTCCGGCTCGATGTGTGTTAGTAACAACCGCAAATCCCTATGAGTACTTATTTCTAGCCGGTTTTTTTTGTTTGTGATGAGATTCATAACGGCACGGAATACACGTTCTACCAAATAGGAAAACGGGAAAGCATTCAACAACTTTTGTACAATAACCCATAGTGCAGGAAATACAATTGGGATCTCTTTTTGTAACCAGAATTTGTGGTATCCTTGTTCAAACATTGGTTTAAGTTCCTCATTTGTGGATAATTCTATAAGTTTCCCCTGTAATAGAGTGGATTAATCTATGTCTGGGATCTGAGTTTGTCCTCGAACAAAAGGGTTCAACACGCAATCGGGAACATCCAAGTGCAGAATGTCTTCAAATCTTTTGTTCAGGTATGTATGAAGAGCCGTTAAGTGTTGACAATAGGCAAGCAAGTCTTCATCTCTATTTTGGAATTTTAAAAGATTTTGAAACTGAGAACATTCTCCTCTCCTCAAGTTTTGTTTACACTGAAATTTTTTTTGTAACGAAAGCAGAAATTACGCTTTTAGTTTTGATTAAATTTAACCAGTCACCTTGTAGTTTCAAATTAGTTTCGTTAAATTTGGAAAACAAATCTGTCATGTAGGCTAAGTCTTTTTTTTTTTTTTTTTAGTTAATTAAATTTTGTCTTAAATCATTGTCTTTGCCTTCCAGGTGTTCCAGCACTGAATCTAAGAGAGCATAAAATCGATTTAAACATGCACTTTTAGATGACCAACGAACTTCTGTGTGAAATAGTAAACGATTATAGCCTTCATCATTTTCCAAACAAAGTCAAGCAAATAATCTCTCATTGAAGGCATTCCTTTAGATTTTATTAACTGCTCGAATAACTTAATCTAAGGATTCATGCAAACGTTCACTAAGTTTTTTTGGGTATAGCTTTTTCATCGAAAAATCTTTTTAATTTAGTAAATAACGTTTCACCCTTCGTATCTGTTTCCAAACACTTAACAAACAACAGTTCTTGGCAAAATTGTCCTTCTTTTACAAATCTTACATAAGCTAAAAGTAAAGCCTTGTTGCTTGGTAAAGTGGACTCGTAAAGCTGAGAGAAAATTCTGATGTTTTTAAGTTCCCACATAAATAATTTTCAACACACTGAGCCATTTAGTCAATCCTCCTTTAGACTGAATTATTCGTGATGTCGAAAGCTGGTTTGTGCAACACAGTGCTTATCACCTCACTTACAGTTTGTCAAATAAGTTCTTCACCTATCAATAAAGGAATATTATATGACGCACACAGTCCATCGTCATCTCGCTTAGATGTTGTCCCTATGAGATGTTGAAGTGATGAGGTTTTCAAATATTTTTCTTTGACTGCTTGAAAAAAACGTTAAATCTTTATCTTTTTTATCATTATGGATTTTCATTTAATGTTCTTTAAGCTGGAAGGTTTCATAGAATCATTCGACAAAGTTTTATTACACAGAAGACACATGGGTAAATTACTATTTCCTGTTAATGAAATAAAGCCATATTTCAAATATTGCAAATTGTACTGTATACATTTTTTCTACGGCTCACTCATCTGATAAAAAGGGCAGAACAATATAAGACAATTTGTATATAAAATGTTTTATTTGAAATAATTAATTATTAACTTTTCAATTTTTCAATTGCATGCTGCATTAAAACTCTTTAGAATTATTTGACGAAAGAAGACAGGATACATGTCTTTAATTAAAAAAGAAAATTACTATCCCATCTGCTTTCTTTTAAAAAAATTAACGTTAAGGCTCAGTGGCGTAGCTGGGGGGGGGCGGAGGGGGCGGTCCGCCCCGGGCGGCACTCATTCAGAGGGCGGCTTTTGTGGGCATTTGAAAATTAAAGCCATTTCCGAAAACCGTCCTTTCTCTTCTGAAGGGGAAAAACCAAGATGAAACAAAAATATTATTTTTGAGTCTTAATTAATGAATCGTGCAACATTTGTTTTGTTACATATTAGCTGTTATAACCAACCCTAAACCGTTTAAAAATTTAAACTCGATCAAAAAATGTATCGATTTAATTGGAAAATTAAGCGGTTTAGGTCACAGATGGCACTTTTATAAGAAAACTCACAAAAAACAACACATCACCGCTGGTTCGAAAATATGCACTATTAATATCGCCACGACAGTTTTTATGTGGAATTTCCACATGTATAGAATGATGCGCCAACAAGAACCTACAGTCATGGTGGTTCAAATATTGTGTTAAACTTTCAAGTAGTAATTTATATTAATTTTCAGGTTTCATAAAGTTATTGTAAGGTTACTTATTAACTTATGAAAAATTGACATCTGAAGTAACTAGTTCAATGCAATCTTTTTCTTTTCTATGGAATCTAAATTTATTGGAACTCGTCCCTTTTTTTAAATTAATGCAAATCCATTTCATGGAACAACGATATTTTTATTGTACTAATACAGAACGCTGTTACAGGGAGTTGGAGATATCAACTGAACACCGAGTTATAAGGAGTAAAATACAAGTGGGGAAAATTCAATAGACGTGGTTCTATCTTTAGAGCGAGAAGTACAACGAGAAATGTTTTTATCCGTATATGTAATTATAAAAGAAAATAAAAGAATGCGCTGATGAGTTACATGTCCTTGCAAGGAAATTTTCGTGCATAATACCATCTAACCTACTAAATAAAGAATTCTTTAAATTTATATTGATAAAGAAGTGTTCGATATTGAAGAGAAAGGATCCAGGTTTTTTATGGTGTTACACAAGGCCGGTCTTAGCAATTGCGGGGCCCTATGCAGCTTAATATGCGAAAAGAATTGCGCGGGGCCCAGTTTGAGTAGGGATAAGGTATTAATAAGAATAATAAGTGAACATTAAGATAGGTGGGACCTATGAAAGCGCGGGGCCCACTCCAGCTGCATAGGTTGCAGTAGCCTAAACCAGCCCCGGCTGTACCCACACTACAAGAAGAGGCTTTAAGTTAAAAAACGGGGTAAAATCCCCCTTGATCTATTAAAATATATTCAACAGTATAGATTGGAAAATTCTTTACCCAACATTAAAATTTGGCTAAGACTTTTTTCAACATTTGCTATCAATGTATCTAGTTAAAAAGAAATTATATTCGCTCCACAATAAGTTATTTAAGACTACAAAATCTTGCAATATTGTCCATAGAGTAAGATATTACAAATAATTTAAAATTTGGTTACATAATACACGCCTTTTCGACTATGAAAGCTAGGTAAGTGAGTAAATGTATAAATAATGAAAAATGTGTTTACATAATGTATTTAATGTCTTTGTCTATAAAAAAAAATCATATATTTATAAACAAAAAATAAAAGCATATTAATTGTAAATGTTTTTGGGTATACATTTGGAATATGTTTTGTCTCATTTGGGGGGTGGGGGGACCTACGAAAATAATAACTTTCTTGTGACTTTCAAAACAATTATCTTGTATTTTTATAAATATATATTTATAGGTAAATCATCTCATGAGACCTCTTTTATTTACTGCTTACATAAATAGGGAATGCGATGATAAAATTCTCCCCCACCTCTTACAGTGTACATCGTTTCAATTACATTTATTTATTCCTGTTTATTAATTTATAAAAGCCATCATATGATTGACTTAAGGGGCCGTCAAAAAATGACGTCATGTGATTTTGGCTCATTTTTTTTTACCCACTGCCCCCTCGTCACATGGCGTCACGAAACGAACACTTAGACGCCTTCCTCAATGTGACGTCACAAAGACATAAAAGCCGTATTTTCTTTTTGAAAATGAGCATGTTTCAAATTATTAATTTTTGGTCATTTAAATGTTTTTTAGTGTAAGGAGGCACTCACTCTATTATCGTAATAGGCGTGAAACCACATAAAACGTCATTAAATCAAGTATTGGTAATTATATATTAAAGTGGAAATTTTATTTAAAGTTGCGCGTTTTGAATGACGTCACATGTGTTACTCCCCTCACCCCCCCCCGGTGCGTGACGTCATTTATGGGTGGCCCCTTAAAGGGCGGCATATTTGAGTCCGCCCCGGGCGGCAAAGGCTCTAGTTACGCCACTGCGTCAAGGTGATACTAAATTGAAAATGTAAAACATATTGTATTCAAAAGATATCAATTTTATTCAAATATGAAAATTACTTACGTTCAAATGTGGACTATCTGGATAACAATACAAAATTGAACAATATCATAACTGCCAACTAACAATACTGAAGTTCTTTTATCCTAGGATCTGGGAAAAAAAATATGCACTTCGTATCCGGATTAGATAAAAGTTAATTGTCGATAACATGTACGACTCTTTTAGACTTAAATTTGTTGGAAAGTTTTGCATGTAGCAGCATAAGTGCTGTATAAAACTATTTTCTGTAGTCTGTATTACACCGTACCATGTTTGTTATTAACTTATAAAGCTGACGCCAACTAAAACTTTGATTGAGCCGCCGGTGCGGGGGTGAAATCGGCCAAAAATTCTCATTTTAAAGTATTGCTTTTTTTATTTTAATATTAGGTTTCTAAAGCAATTTTTCACCTTAATTATATTAAAAATTTTATCATAATATATTAGAAAATATTTTAAATATTATTTTTATAAAGATGTTTGAATGTTTGGTCAAAATTTGATTATATAATTTGCTGACTCGATTCATGTATTTGAAATCGTCCAACATATCTAATATGGTATCAATGGAAAGCTTGATTCTTCCTAATTTAGATTAATATAACTTCCCGACACGTTAAATTTTCCCAACCCTGCCATCACCGACATTTCCGTTAAAAGATTAAATTTTTTATGACCTACAAATAATATGATCTCCGCCTTTCAGACGTATCAAACTCTCAATAAACCAAGCATTTTGATTGGTTACAGTTGTGGGAAATATTGTAGTTATACTTTTTTTTCTAGGTCAAACCAATTTATTTTTACTCTGGAGCTAATAATAGCTAGTATAGCATTCATTATGCTTCATTTTTATTTCCGTATCAATAAAAAAAAAAGAACATCATTTTATTATTATTATACTAAAGCTTCCGTGGACCCCCTGACGTTGTTCACGGACCCCCAAATCAATTTTAAGTTTCCACGGACCCCCTGAAATGTTCCGCGGACCTCTGGGGGTCAGTTGGGACCACTTTGGGAACCATTGGCTTTTAATCATATAGCTGGAGCTATCTAGAAATAAATTTAGCCATTTCAACAACATTTTTTTTTAAATGAAAGAATTGTTTTTGTACAAAGTTGAACCAAATCTAACCTAGAGCGTATTTAAAATTTGAACTGAGCAAAATTTGGATCAAATTATGCGTGTGAAGAACAGTTTCCAGCTTTGAATTGTATCAAATTATTTAAATGTGACACAAGAAAAAGACTGAAAATAACCTGAGAGCTGCAGGTGTTGATTTCAAATTAAAGATGTAAGAGCCTGTGGCGATAAAAGATGTGTTTCCTGTACTTTGGTTCGTGGTTTAGGGATAATCTATAATGATTATAATAAATACCTTCTCGCCTACAAGGATATAACTTTAATGATCTCACAATTGATGACAACAAACAAGAATAGTGTAAAGTTAAACGAAATATAAGTTTATTTACACTATGTACATTGTATTGAGAAATAATCATTAATTGATATATATTAAAGTTATCTGTCTTATTCGAAACTTACTCTGATTCTACACAATGAATTTTAAACTAATCCAAATCTCTCATGATTAACTGCTAAAGAAAGCTTTTATCAATTCCCTATAACAATGATACTTATACTAATGTTCAATTGTAGGGTACTTAAAGATTTAATCCTCGTGTCCTTGCGAGGCGCTATAGTTGATACTTCAGCTGATGTCCTTGAGGAGTAGATCTGGTCCGTACTCGGTGTAGATTAAACCGTGGTCAGGCTGACTCCACTGTTGAGTGATTGCAGATGACTCTGTGGTGCTGGTCCTTTGGAGCAGGCTGACTCCACTGTTGAGTAACTGCAAACAACTTTGTGGTGCTGATCCTTGGAACAGGCTGATCCCCTGTTGAGTGACGGTGTAAATAACTTCCTGCTGGACTTCACTGGATACACAAGATATATCTCTTGAAGAGTATGAATGTTCACTTATGTTTATAAGCGACTTCTGAAAACGAGGAGTTTTCAGGCTTCGATCAGCACGAGTGGACTCGTGGCTAATCGGCTTCGACCCTCACCTTGGAATGGCGGATCGGCATCAGCCGGGTACGGGTATGTACACCGCTGGGTGTAGATGATCTATCCGGAGATGACCGTCTCTAGACTTGTTGGGTGGGTGATTCTCAGGGCTTACCAGGGTGGTTTTGTTCTTGGCCTGATGGACACTGTTGCAATACTCTCATCTGGCACCGGTCGTAGAAGATGAATGAATCTTGGCTTTCCGGTAACCAGGGACCAGATTCTATGAAATAAGGTATAAACTTTAGTAGTTTATCCGTATTAAACTATTAGGTGTCCCTCATTTGACATCCGAGCCTTCAGAGCAAGGTGTCAAAAGGGAACCAAAGTATTCTTAAGATAGTACAAGATAATGGTAAATAATACATCAAATCATTATTATTAAGATTGTATATTACCCATTGTTAATAATAAAATAGCAATAATCTCAATGTTCATATATATGCGTTACTGATGCACACATATTGAACAATAGTTAATCTTTTAATTGAGTTAATCCATTGACAAATGGAAACTGGTGTTGTATTATATACAACGATAATAAAATACAAAATACCTAACGGCATTTTTATGGTTATTTAACCGATTCAAATAAATTCAACAGATCATAACTGATTAAGCATTTAATTATCAAATTATTAATTTGGCATATAATAATATTATGACAGTGTATTTAGTCGATAATTGAGGTCGTTCTTACTTTATCTGGATTTCGGAATGTTTGGTTCCTTGATGATTACAATCTGAGTAAATACATATCAGTTGATTCCATCACCTCAATAGAAGAATAAGGAGAATGGTTCCTCGCTCACATTCCTTAGATGACGTGTTTCATTTAATTGCGTTGATTGGATGATCAAACATCAACAGTTAATATGCGTATTCAACTATTTAGCCTCACCGCGCAAAATGGTGCGCCTTTAGAGATATTTCCTTTTCTTGTTTATTAGTTGCTGTGCAGTGAGGAATTGCGCGTTCATAAATTTCGTCACAGAGCCAAGGTTTGACAAATTATTAGTAGATATACACCAGAAAAAAGTCCATTAATTTTTCAGAAGTCCCATCATTCCTGTAATGAATAGTGTCTTACTGCTTAATCGTTAAAAAACTCTTATTTTTCTCTTTAATTCTTAAGATAAGTATGTGTTGCTTTGCTAACGGGCCGTTCATAAAGTACGTAACGATCCAGAGGGGGGAGAGGGTGTAAGAAAGTGTGACAGTTTTGACAGGGGGGGGGAGGGGGTGTC
>MUZC01000797.1:147127-161760 GCA_002072015.1 Radix auricularia | reverse complement strand
GGGGTATATCAGTCTTTTGTCAATTTCTAGCCAACCATAACATCTATCGAACTAAAGCGAACGTTAAACGATAGCTAATAGCATTTAGAACGATATAAGAGAAGGAATTTTTGGAAAAATCTCTCGTAATTTTAGCAGCAATATGTTGATAGCAATCGTTTTGTTTAGTTTCAGAATTATTGATTTTAAATGACTTTTACTTTGTAATCTAGAATGATAGTTAATGGGGTTTTCCCCGCTTTGCCAATTCTAATGTTAGACTGTTGAGCATTGCGCATTATTTTGACTAATTATTGGTGTGACTCTAGAATGATTTCCCATGAGAAAAAAAAAAATCGGAAATTGCGTTTATATTTTCATCTCAGATTTTATTTGACTTGTTTTCTTATCTTATCTTATCTTTTATGTTACAGACGCTCCTTCTGTACAGAAGATTATTGCGTCCTACGTTTATCTATTGTTTGTGTTTACTCCTGTATTCTTATTAGAGTTTTAAATGATGACAAAGTGTTGGCTTTCCTGGTTTCTGCAGGCAACCCATCCACGTCCGAATACCGGAAGGGAAGAAAGAAAACTTGTTTGTGTTTGTTCTTGCATACGGAATAAGAAAGGTGTTTCTATCTTTATGTCTATCTGAGGGTTGTATTAAGTTATCTTTGTGTTGTATTTCTAAATTAGAATTAATTGCTTTGAGTATAATTACTAATTCACTATTGGTTCTTCTATCATCTAGTGTTTCAAGGTTTAATGATTTAACTAATGGTGTTAATCCATTGAGTTTTGAATATTCTCCAGTAATGAATCCGTCAGCTCTTTTTTTTAATTTGTTCCATAGCATAAAATTGTACAGTCATAGGAAAGAAAAGCGTGTGTTTAGGTGAGATACATTTAATTATCCCACAAGAATAGATCTTTGAATGTTGTAATCAAAGTGCCTATTTTATTGTTTTATTTTCTAATAAATGCAAAGGTTGTTTTTTTAATGCGATAGCCTGAGTATGTAACTAACGTCATATTTTATATTAAAACGAGTAAAAACAAAAACTGTTTTCTTTAAACTAAAAAAAATAATTTAATTTCAATATTAAAAGTTTCAAACAACGTTCTTTAGCAGCAGATCCAAAAGACTTGAAAAGAATAAAAACAACACATTTTCAAAACAATTTAAGGTATTAAGAAAAAAATCTAGTTCATGTTCCTCCATCATTATACAATAGCACTGGAGAGATGGATTTAAATATATATTGTAAAAAACTAAAACTAACAACAGACACCATAAATAAAAACGTACGGGCAAAATGCATAGCTGCTAAAAGCTTTCATTAATACACTGGCACCTCTTAAGTTAAAATACTCTATCCAACCATTCTTAAGTTAAAGGATTAAAGGATAAATTGATTACAAATCCTTTTTCATGCACAGACGTTTTCTTAAAAAAATAATATCCATTATTCAATGCTTAAATACAAAGTCTTTTCTCCGTAAAATATTATCTAGCGCCTTAGAAATAGGAATAGACTTCCACTGAGCTTGAGAATCGGTAAAATATAGAAAGATATACGTGTGTGAGAATTCGGAACTAGGCGACCGTGTCGTTAAACGTATATAATCTTTATCAATTGTGAGGGGAAATCCTTGCACGACCCTAATGATAAACCTTGTCGAATTGATAAAGACATTCATGAACCTACTCCAAAGGATTGTTGTTGTGGACTTCGCTTAAAAGAAGAAAAACAAGAAGATTTCAATTTGTTAGGACCGCACAGTCCCCGTTGTTCTCATCGGAGACGTTCCCCGTGAGTAACGGACAAACACTTTGTTTATCATGGAGGTCAAAGGTTACAGCCTGATTTACACCTCATCAACAACATCTGAGTCTGAAACGAAGAGGCTTTGGAATTTAAGATAGGCCCCCGGATGTGGAATAGAATACAGCTCCCGGGGGTAAGAATGTGGGATAATCCATGGATGCACAGTCGGGAAATCCGGGATCTGAGAGTCGGGGAAAATACTAAGACCGTGACTTAAAGAGATGATTCCTAGGAAGAAATCAACACTGCCAGTTTCCGGGTCACATTGTCAGCTAAATGAAGTGAATATTAAGTGTGGACGTGCCGGGCATACAATATCATGAAGCCGTTTGGTGGTGTGGAGGAGGATGGGTGGGGTTGGGGGGCACTGGGTAGAGTAAGAATAGTGGCCATTCGGACCGCCAATATCGTGACCACTTGGCCCGAAAGTTCAGTTCTATATAGCTGTCAGCTTCACTTTCAGATATATATATATCTGTTCGCTTAAGTTTCAGCTCTATATAGCCGTTAGCTCAACTTTCAGCTCTATATAGCTGTTAGCTTCACTTTCAGTTCTATATAGCTGTTAGCTCAACTTTCAGTTCTATATAGCTGTTAGCTCCAATTTCAGTTCTATATAGCTGTCAGCTTCACTTTCAGATCTAAATAGCTGTTAGCTCAATTTTCAGCTCTATTTAGATGTTAGCTCAAGTTTAGCTCTAAATAGATTTTAGCTCAAGTTTCAGCTCTACATAGCTCTTAGCTCAATTTTAAGCTCTATATACCTGTTGGTCCAGTGTCAGCTCTATACTATATCTGTTAGCTCAACTTTCAGTTCTATATAGATGTTAGCTTAACTTTCAGTTCTACTTAGATGTTAGCTCAACTTTCAGTTTTACTTAGATGTTAGCTCAACTTTCAGTTTTACTTAGATGTTAGCTCAACTTTCAGTTCTATATAAATCTTGTCTCAGCTGAGACGGTATAAGGTACAACGCTCTAGTCTATACCACACTTCCGACTTCGGTGTCGTTTTTTTTTCTACTTCTACTTCTGTCTACATCAATATAAACTTCCGCTGGTATTTTACCGACCTGTTAATTAAGCTCCACTGTTTACAGATGGGGAGACGCAAAGAGGACAAAGTGTTCGGCATTGTGTCGTGTGGTAATATAGATAGTAAATGTAGCTGCAGACCTAGGTGTGAATATTGTTGGGTGGTGTTCTGTGACCGTTGATGTTTCCCATAGGCGGCACCGTACGTGGTGCATGCGGCTGTGGCAGCCGACACTCTATGGTCAGACTGACCAGACACAATGAAGCCAATCCACTCCAGGGCCTTGCGTTGGATGAAAGTGACTTAAGATCTTTCATCATTTATTGACAACATATAATGCCAGTTTATTCCTTTAATTTTTATTATTTCTTGCTTCTAAAATTTTAGACAAGAAAAATCTCTCATGCGTCAAAATGAATAAATAAGTATCGACCAGCATGTCTCAATAGTGGTGCCAACACAATGACATAAACCTGATGGTTCAATTATGCAGTATTAAAGTTGTCTGGAAGTGAACTGGCCTGGTTTTGCGAATATCCCTTAACACCCCAATGGGACTTGAAGCGTCATGAAAGGAGGAAAAACATATTTTTATGTCTTTGGAAAAATACTTTAGATGTAGGCGTTGAGAGGAGAGTGTGGATGTGACAGCGTGGAGGGGGTTGAGTGGAGAATGTGGATGTGACAGCGTGGAGTGGGTTGAGTACAGAATGTGGATGTGACAGCGTGGAGGGGGTTGAGTTAAGAATGTGGATGTGACAGAGTGGAGGGGTTGAGTGGAGAATGTGGATGTGACATAGTGGTGGGGGTTGAGTACAGAATGTGGATGTGACAGCGTGGAGGGGGTTGAGTGAAGAATGTGGATGTGACAGCGTGGAGGGGGTTGAGTGGAGAATGTGGATGTGACAGCGTGGAGGGGGTTGAGTGCAGAATGTGGATGTGACAGCGTGGAGGGGGTGGAGTGGAGAATGTGGATGTGACATAGTGGTGGGGGTTGAGTACAGAATGTGGATGTGACAGCGTGGAGGGGTTGAGTGGAGAATGTGGATGTGGCAGAGAGATGAGGATAGAGTCCGCTTAAAATGAAATGACGTGCCCTAACTTGGGTCATTAAAGAGATTGAAAGACTTGTGCTTATCTAGAGTATTGATTCACAGAGTCTCCTCCAGCCCCCTATCAAGTTTTTTTTATCCAATCTGTTAGAGCAATGAATATAGATATTGAATATTGTATATAGTGTATCACGTGTCAATAGTGGAGCAATCAATGTCAATGGCAGCTCGAATTTTAGAGATAAAAACACAATTCCTGTCAATTAGGAAATCAAAAAGATTTTTGAAATAACATCTTGATGAATAACAATTGAAGTATTTCACGCGGCAGCAAAATGTAGAAAACGCACACAAAAATCGTCAGGCCATTGCAACCTTACTATTATTTGGGAAACCGAAAACACATGAGCCAAAAACATGTTACGATAAATTACAGCTTATTGATGAATAAATAGATCAACAATTTTATCAATTCAACTCATTTGATGATGTAAATATTTTGTTAACATTAAACTTTTTTTACTTGAAATTTTAAGGGTTAGAATGGTGAGGGGAGGCGATGGAGCCTAAACTCGGAAAACTTGGTTTATGTTTATACAGAGGCGGAGCTAAGACATTATGAGCATGGGGGACAAGCTATCAAATTGAAGCCCACTTCACAGTTTATCTATTATGGTACCCTTGTCCACTTATTGTAATGTGACTTTTCTATTGGCGCCCCTGTACCATGGCGCCCTGGAGCATAAGTACTCTCCTGCCCCTCCATCCCCACGCCTCTCTGTTTATGACTCATGACGCAAGATGCTGAATTCCGTCACTCAACTCTTAGATGATTTTTATATTAATGTATTTATTCTAAATGTATATTGAGGGGTGGAAAAAATTGATCCATTCGATTTGTCTTTGTCCGATGAAAGGTTTCCCTAAATCTTTTATTATTTAGCTATACAAAAATAAAGGCCGACAATCAGAGGTTTTGCACGGCCATTCTAAGGGCAGGGGAAGAGGGGGTGAGACAATCCGATTTGGAAAACTGCTGTAGCGAAAGATGGTGGGAAAACCTTCAATTAAATGAAAGATGATGGGAAAACCTTCAATTAAATGAAAGATGATGGGAAAACCTTCAATTAAATGAAAGATGATGGGAAAAACCTTCAATTAAATAATCAAATTACTAGGACTTATTTCACATGATTTCAACCATAGGAATAGACGTACATGCCTTAAAGGTTTAAAGCCTTAAAGGCTCAATCTCATACATGATGCCTAGTGAACTTGAAAAAGCTTAGGTAGACTTGAATCAAAGTTGAATCAAAAAGATTCGCAGGACGCAATAATCTTCTGTATAGAAAGAGAGTCTGTGACAGATAAATTGAGATAAGAAATTGTATAACCCCAAAATTTAATTAATAAACAAAATGAGGGGTGAGACTGCAATCAGGCTTATAAAAAAAATTAAATGGAAAAGACGTAAACAAGGTCAAGGTTAGCCTGACAGGACGTAACAAAACGAGTCAGTTAGGTGTCAAAAAATTCAGAGTAAGTTTTATTTTAAGTCACTCAAATAGACAGACATTCTAAAAAGTCTAAACAAATCACGGTTAAGAAATGCGTTGAGAAATGGGTTGATATTGGGTTGATCCTGAGAGACGCGAAGCAGTGCAAATAATTAAATGACGTTATCCACTCCACATCGGACTGAATGCAGATGAAGAGCGACCCGAATATCTACACACATTCCTCTCAGGAAATATAAACAGTGACAGAGCTATATTCTTAAAAAGTCATACTCGAGCCACAAATATATCGATACTCATAGTTCACCTAAACGTTGCGGAATTATTTTTTTAAAAGTTACATTCTATAAAGAAGCCAATAATTGTTCAACACCATCTCAGTAATGGAACAAATCCTATTGCAATTCGATACTCATATTCCTTAGAATTTATGGTATCTTAACAAGATCAATACCTAATATCATTTTCTTGAATGTAAATTTGGACGTAATACATCGATATACATTTTTTTTTCTTTTTTTTTCCCAGCATCCAATGTTACAGCTTTACAGCACAGAACACACCCAGCCCGCCCCACTGTGTGGTTGTGAGTGAGCTGCTGTATGATATCGATCACGCCAGTAGTTAACTAAACATTTCTTACTCATGGTCAGATCTAGGTCATGATTAACAGCCGACAGGCCACACAGACGAGCCTAGAGAAAATGAGAGCTGGATTTCTTCAATATTAATGTTATTAAGACGGTTTGTTTTTAAACTCACAATCTGCGATTGTCTCAGTGCCCCGAGGGCATGTTGCTTTGGCATTAAGGCAGGTTGGAGTGAGGGGTAGGACGGGAGGCTGGAGTGAGGGGTAGGACGGGAGGCTGGAATGAGGGGTAGGACGGGAGGTTGGAGTGAGGGGTAGGACGGGAGGCTAGAGTGAGGGGTAGGACGGCAGGCTGGAGTGAGGGGTAGGACGGGAGGCTGGAGTGAGGGGTAGGGTGGGAGGCTGGAGTATGGGAAAGGGCCGCCACAAAGGGGTGAATCCACGAATTTATTCAGTGGCCCATACGGAAGGGGGGCACCGTCAGGGACGCTTGATTTTTTTATTGGTGATGCTGTGCGCGTAGATATATACGGACAGATATTCAAGTGACATGTAACAAACATTTTTTAAAAATTTAGCTTACAATGAAAATTGACGGAAAAACTTTTCTGCATAATGAACGGTTCGCTAAAGGTGTTCCTGTGTGTTTTACGTCACAGTTTTCTAAAATAATATAATTTAGTAACTCAATACGTCGCACAAATGTCTTCCGGTGACTCTCTCACTTATTTGAGTGAATATAAACTTTGAAAATTCTTTTCCTTCACTTTTATGGCCCGTTAAGTTAAGCTGTTAATGTCTTGAATACTTTTTTGTAGTTATTGAAACCTTAAAAAATTGAGTTAAGCATTGTATTTTATTATTTTTAAAAATCAACACTGTCAGTTTGCACTTTGCTGGGAACTGGCAGAAGCTCCAAAACGTCATCACCCCCACAACGTCTAAAACAATTGGCACTGGTCGTATTTTCTTCGTTGTTTTCATGGGGTTCCGGTTAAGATTCTCTATTATTTTTCAATCTTTAAGTTGTAAATAATGTAATTTCTTCTGAAAATTTGATGCAATTATCTTTAAAACTAAAAAAAAAGTTATTGGCAAAATGATGGAAAATTGTAGATAAAATTGGTGTTTTTAGAAAGCTTAGTGCTAACCCTTGAAAATGATATTTGTTTTAGAGTATTATGACAATATTTACATTTCGTGGCAAAGCGCTAACAAGGTTATTTGAGATGACATCTTTCTAAGTAAGGTGTTACTTATTCAAACGTTTAAATAATCAACTGTAAAGTTACCATTATTTGCCAACCAGATCAAAGTAGAACATAAAATGAATCAACACAAGCCTGGTTCTGAAAAGTGACGGGGAAAAAAACACAAGGAGAAACGGGAAAAAGAATTGAAATCCAAACATGTAATTGCCCAATTTTTTAAACACAGCGATGCTCTTAATCCTAATAACACTGCTAAATCTGAAGTTGTTTCCTTTCCATCAACATTCCGCCAGAAATTGCCACATACTGATATAGTCAGTATGTTAGTGTTTAAATACAGAATCCTATCTTATGATACTGATTGTACACCATTTAGATAACCCTAATAGGCTGGGGCGTGGTGGTCTAGCGGTAGCGCGCTGGACTGACGAACCGAGGTTAAAGAGAGTCACGGGTTCTAGCCTCGGTGCTGGCAAGGTCCCCGGGGCTTGATGCTAGCCAAACATTCAAACGCTTGCTCGTTAGTTGTGGCTTAATGAAAGTTGTGAACGGTACTTCACTTTCCCCATAGGCCGTCATGGTCAGAAAAGGGGTTATAATTATTTATTAATAGTTAGGCTAGAAAGTATTTTTTTAAATCCCAGATGTTACTCCTAATCATGGCATTAATATAATTGTACCGTTTTAATGCACGGACATCTCTTTAATTTATTATTTCAATGCCGCCATCTGCTTTCAATGGCTTTCCTACTTGCAGTCAAACTTTTATTTGCAAGAATGTTCAACTCACTAAATATGGTATTCATAAATGCAACCAGCATTGTTGCGGTCTGATAAGTTACATTCGGTCATTTTGTATACAAGGTTTTTGGCCTATGGGGACCTGGTAAAGGATTCAGGCACGAGTTGGAGCCCAGAGGGCCCACACGTGCCTAGTTGTCAGGGGCCCAAACAATTCTAGCGGACGCCCTGGTGTGGGGTAGGACGGGAGGCTGGAGGTGGGGTAGGACGGGAGGCTGGAGTGTTGGGTAAAACGGGAGGGGGAGTGTGTGGTAGGACGGGAGGCTGGAGTGTGGAGTGAGAAGTGAGGGGAGCATAGTAAGGAAGGAGGTTCGGGTATTTTTTCCTTGTTTGTAAAAATCAAACTGACTAGGATGAATGTTTAACTCATTCGTTAACACTCGACTTCTAGATCTAAATGATAAGTGTATTCATTGATTCAACAGCAAATTACAATTAATTCTTTCAAATTTTCAAATTGTTCGTGTCCCTGTTGATGTATTGTTGGATGACTGGAAACCTAAAGAGCTGCTCGATCGATCAAAACATCAAAAATATATTACATTTAGACTATTACTTTTAGCGCTTCTTTCTATCTTTCACAAGGAAATATTTAAGATTGTTAATGCCTTGTGATTCAAAAGTTGAAAAAGTAGTTACTCTTTATGAAGTTCACAGTTCAGCTGTTGCCGCCTGTTGCTAAATCCAGCCTTTTTATTTGAAAGCCACACCTTTTAAAATGATACATATTAAAATTAGTATTTCTTTTTTGCGTATTTGCATGATTTGTAAATTGAACACCAAGCTCATTTCCGGAGATGCAAATAGACTCTGCGCTTTATGAACTAAAGAATAAAAAGGTTTAGAGCCGTTGCCACAAGAGTAATAAAATGTTATTTCCTCACGACTATGGGACGTGGTGGTCGAGAGGTAGCGCTCTCGACTGTCATACCGATGGTCACGAGTTCGAATCCACACGAAGGTGAGGATTTGTTCTTGGGGCCTGAGGAGTCCCCGAGTCACCCAGCTCCGAATGGGTACCTAACTAGACAATAGTTAGGCGGCTGGGGTAATGCGTGGAACCCCCATAGCCGTGGCCTGTGACAGCTGCATCACTTGCCAACAGATCATCTCTCATGGTCTGTGGACGCAATTATCTTCTGCATAGAAGGTATATCTAAGATAAAAGACTATAAAAGAAAACACCAGTTAGCAGAAGAATATGTCTTTCCTCTCTACACAAGCTAAAGAGCTGATAAGATAGACGATAAGACGAATACGTGTTTCAAAACGTTGTCAGAAACTATCCCATTCGTTTATTGGTATCTTTCATATGATGTTAGGAGAAATTATTTTGCAAATATGTATTTAAAAATAGTATTCGAAACTATTATTAAGTTAATTTGATCATATTTTATATTAACACAATCTTTCATTTTATGTAACCTTTGCTAGTGACAAATAAAATATATACATCTTTAGTCCAGTTTGATACAATAAACGCTTATTGCACTATCATAATTTGAGAATAGTTTTACTCAATATAGCACATACTCTTTAATATCGTAATTTATTTTTTTAAAACAATTCCAGACATTAATATTTACATAGTAAAATACATCATAACAACAAGCAACGTCTACTCACGTGTGTATAAATGCAGTATTTTTATTTTCCTTTTTTTAGGCTCTTCTGTGAAAGTCACGTGAGTCCACACCACTCCACAGCTGTTAGTTCAATAACGCCATCACTGTTACACGCATGGGAAGGTCATCGCGACTTGACAAATTGAAACATTTCTTTCAAGAAACTTTACGCAGACGCCTTTCACACCAATCACGTTCGAGAAGTCATTTGTTTCACCCTGTTTTCTTCAAGTCCTGCGTCAGAATTGTATCACCGATTGCTGAAGACACTAAAAATGGATATAAAAAGACAAGTTGATGAAGGTATAAAACACTGCATGGAGACAATAGGTTAGTCTACACACGTCTCAACATGATGACACGAGGCTGCAGGCGGGGGCCTGTGAGTTATCTGTCGTGTGTAGTCATTGTGGATGTGATGAAACGTAAGAGGCATTGTGAAATAATATCAACGCACTAATGATGTGTTGTTGTTTTTAATCTTCTTCGTTTTATGACTTGGGGTATCATAAACATATCGAAATGTTTATCCATGGACATCAGACAGGTCGCTCTTAATGAGCAGACGGGAAGACGATTGGAGGGGGGTGTGGGGAAGGGAGGGGATAGTCGGATGAAAGTATTTTTCTGAGGCTCAACGTCCTATTAGTTGTTAAATATTATGGAGGATAGTGGGTGGTGGGTAGTTAGTAGGCAAGGTTGCCAATAATGAGTGAACCTGTAAATGCGTTTAATAAACGAGGAAATTAAGTTTTTAATAAAAGTAAAGCCAAATCGGCCATGGATATGTTCCTTTGAGAATCACAACTAAGTTTAGAATGACAACTAAGTTTAGTATGACAACTAAGTTTAGAATCACAACTAAGTTTAGAATCACAACTAAGTATAGAATCCTAATATTTTATTGTGGTTACTTTTGTTTTTGGTCATTTGAACTAAACGTAAGCACGAGTTGTGTATTTATCTATTGTTATTAGCTCATTAAAAATGTGATGTTTAATTTTATTTTACTCAAATTATTCTTTCAGATTGATCCTATTACATTATGGCACTATCAGGAGCGGCGTTTGAGGGTGGCAACTGGGGCGACTGCCCCAGGCCCCGCTCTTAGGTAGACCCCGCGTTTCGGTCCTGGTCTCGTCCTGGTTAATAGCCTATACATGTAGAACCAAAGAGTGGATGGTAGAACGTATGTTGGAAACGATTGTAAAGAAACGAAAGAGGCACTCTTGTAATCCTTTTGCAGTTATTTTGCAATATGTCTGCCAATAAATTGCATTTTAAATCATGTCGTAACCGGCACGTCATTTTTCGATAAGAATAAACCGTTGTTTATAGACCAGAGAAAATAATGAACTTGTAATAATTTAATAAAAAGGTGACACACGGTATTAAAATTACACAATAATCAAGATATTTCATATTTTTAAATACCATATCATACTGATGCTTAGCGATCTTTACTAGTACTCTGGCCCCGCGGGGTCTTGCTGGCACTAGGCCCCGCGGGGTCATTGCTGGCACTAGGCCCCGCGCTTACCTAACGCCGCCACTGGGCACTGGAGAGCGTTTGGATTTTTTAAAAATCAGCTTTTATGTACCGGCCAATACTTGTTTTCTTGTGTAAATAACTTGCATTTTTGTAACAAGATAGTATGGTGAGAAATAGGAACATATTTAAAGTAACAAGATATTATGGTGGTAAATAGGAACATATTTACAGTAACAAGATATTATTGTGGGAAATAAAAACATATTTTCAGTAACAAGATATTATGGTGAAAAATCTGAACTTATGGTCAGTAACAAGACATTATGTTGGGAACTAGCCGTTATCAGGGGAGGGCAGGAATAATAAATTATGGTGGGAAACAAAGTTCATGTTTCTAAACCAATAATTATCATGTTGGATAACAAGCCGTAATGCATGATGGGAGACAAATTATCGAGTAAAATCATGCTGAGGCTATAACTATAATCAGGGGCATGTAAGATCTTTTTTTTTTAATGGAGCACTTTGCAACGATTTTCAATACAGCTGTTTCTGCTCTTAAGCTGTAAGCTGGGTCTCATCGTAGAAAAGAGAGGGTTAAAGGAGATTACAGGATTTGCTATTAAAGATGAAACTTTGCTCTTATAAAAAGGACCTTCATTGTGATCAATACCATGTCAAGGATTACCGGCTATCACTTAAATAGGACTCAACAGCGATGGGCGGTTAAACAGTAAAGTATCCGTAGTTCATATTTTAAACTCAAATCTGACTTAAAGTTCATTCAGACTAGTAAAAAAAATGCCTAGGACAAACTGCGATTCTCATCAATGACGTTTTGTATGTCCTGCAGTGACGCACCTAAGATGTGTGCCTGGGTGATCTGTCCCCGGGGGGGCGGGGGGTATAAACATTTTATAAGGCATAGTTAACATTTTTGGCAAACTGCTGAGATGTAACGTCTTTCTCGTGTAAGTTAATCTCAAGTTAACGGGAACGGTTCAGTTGGTACTATTCCTATTCTACGCCACTGGTAATTTATGAAAACAGAGAATCAGATTGTTCAACATGTTTTACTGTACATCCCATTTACAAGTCTTCAAGAAATGTTTCACTATTCGTGCCAGATTTTTAGAGCGTACCATTCCCACTTCTTTTTCAAATCTTCCCCCACCCCTAAGGCTGACAATGACAGTCTTCTCACAGCATGGCCAGCGAGTGTCCACCTTCTGATAGGACTTGACCAACACTTTTATAACTTCAGGGATCGAGTGTCCACCTTCTGGAATAGGAATTGACCAACACTTTTAACCTGCAGCAATCGAGTGACCACCTTCTGGATAGCGTTAATGAGAAACATGAGAGACACACGGGGTGAAAGAGAAGACAAAGAAAGTAAGAGAAAGTGAGGGAAGGGGACAAGAAAAAATGGATGCCCTTACGTTCAATCAAAATATTGCCTAATATTCTTTCAATAACAGGCAGTGGGACGGTGAAAGGCAGATAGAGAAGCAGATGTCGTTCTAAAAAAGATTTTTTCAGATGCCATTAGCAGCTTAGGTACAGAGTACAGATTATGTTTTTAGGCATTAAATATTGATGACTTTATTTTTATAAGCCTGTGGTTTAAATAGCCATATTGAATATTAATATAGTTTAATGGAGTAGAGAAAAATGTGGTACTTAGCCTAAGAGAATGAAGGTAGCTTTAACTGAGAGTCCAAAGAGATATTACTCAAAGTTTATTTTGTAAATAGATCGATAGATGGGAAGTATATCTTGTAACATATCAATAGATCGATAGATGGGAAGTATATTTTGTAACATATCAATAGATCGATAGATGGGAAGTATATTTTGTAACATATCAATAGATCGATAGATGGGAAGTATACTTTGTAACATATTAATAGATCGATAGAGGATATGTAGCTCCAGTTGTTTTTGCCTCTGCAATTTTTTTTAAGTAATCCATTTATTTATTAAAAATTTCGTCTTTATTGTATCTTTAACCGTTATTCCACCATATCAAAGTAGTGGAGTAACTAAAATTGAATGAGTCAGATAATTAATTTTCTTCTTTAAACACCTTTGAAATTTTGAGGACACCTCAACGACTAAACACAAACACGATCTCATCAGTGACCTCCCATTTTATTGTTAGTTCCCCTTTTGTTGTAAGGGAAGTAATTTGGCTCTCGTAGCCTGAAGATTGTTTACCAAATGTCAAACCTCAAATCGTTCATAGGACGGTTCTACTGTGAAAACGAAATACAAACACTTCGATTGCATTACTCATGGGGCGGCAACTCTAGCGCGAGTGTAAGTTGGGATCGGTGGTGGAGGTGGGGAAGGAGCAGTTGATTACTGCACGACATGCAAAGAAGCAATGAGCTCACATAATACCCCGGACACTGGTCTGAATGATCATGTCGTTCTTAGCGAAAACAAAACTAAATACGGCAGGCGAGATGAGACGATGGAGGTGAGATGTTATGAGGTGAGACAGGATGGGTGAGAAAGTATATGGTGAGACAGTATGTGGTGAGACAGGATGGAGTGAGACAGCATGGGGTGAGACAGAATTGGGTCAGACAGTATGTGGTGAGACAGTATTGGGTCAGACAGCATGGGGTGAGACAGCATTGGGTAGACAGTATTGGGTGAGATAGTATGTGGTGAGACAGTATGGGGTGAGACAGTATGGGGTGAGACAGTATGGGTTGAGACAGTATGTGGTGAGACAGTATGGGGTGAGACAGTATGGGGTGAGACAGTATGTGGTGAGACAGTATGGGGTGAGACAGGATGGGATGAGACAGTATGGGGTGAGACAGTATGTGCTGAGACAGTATGTGCTGAGACAGTATGTGGTGAGACAGGATGGGATGAGACAGCATAGGGTGAGACAGGATAAAGTGAGACAGTATGGGGTGAGACAGTATGTGGTGAGACAGTATGGGGTGAGACAGTATATGGTGAGACAGTATGTGCTGAGACATTATGGGTGAGACAGGATGGGATGAGACAGCATAGGGTGAGACAGGATAAAGTGAGACAGTATGGGGTGAGACAGTATGTGGTGAGACAGTATGTGATGAGACAGTATGTGGTGAGACAGCATGGGGTGAGACAGCATGGGGTGAGAACGGATGGGGTGAGACAGCATGTGGTGAGACAGTATGGGGTGAGACAGGATGGGGTGAGACAGTATGGGGTGAGACAGTATGTGGTGAGACAGTATGTGCTGAGACAGTATGTGCTGAGACAGTATGTGCTGAGACAGAATGTGGTGAGACAGTATGGGGTGAGACAGTATGTGCTGAGACAGTATGAGGTGAGACAGTATGTGGTGAGACAGTATGGGGTGAGACAGTATGGGGTGAGACAGTATGGGGTGAGACAGTATGGGGTGAGACAGTATGGGGTCAGACAGTATGTGCTGAGACAGTATGAGGTGAGACAGTATGGGGTGAGACAGTATGTGGTGAGACAGTATG
>MUZC01000797.1:114391-125474 GCA_002072015.1 Radix auricularia | reverse complement strand
CACCCCCCCAAAAAAAAAATATATAAACAAAACATTTATGTAAAATTATATTAAAAATCCATAGAGAATGTCAGAATGTATAAATTCTAAAGGCTAAACATTAGAATAAAAGACTAAAAACCTAAAACATGTTAATTTTTAAGTAAAGTAGAGTTGATTGAAAGACAGTCAGACCAACAACTACTCTTACTTTAAAAACAAGTATATCCCCTGGCTTGAAAGGACTTCCTGCTTCAAAACTTTGGTTGGATAAAGTCTGAGGCCTATTAACTTCATGGAAATCATTTGATTGACATACTTCACTGCTCTGTGTTTTGGTCAGACCTGGCTGGTATGTGGAGGCCTACACATAATAAAATATTAGAATTACGTAACAAATAAAATTATTTCCAGCAATTATTGTTTACCTCTACTGTTTTTTGTGTCCCTTTAATTTTGAAACAATTGTTAGGGTTACTGAATTTGAAACTAATGTTCACTTAGCATTATAATTTATTAAAATGAATTGATAATTATGCAAAATAGAACGATAATTAATGAAAAAATTTAATAAACCCAAATAGAGATAGAAGAATTTAAAAATACAAGCACTCTGATAAAAAAATAATATTGCTAAATAATTTCTTAAAGCTTTCTGAACTACATTTGAGAAGCTCAAAAGACTACAATGATCACTTTAATTTTTTTTAGTACTTATATTTATAACAAATAATGATTTTTGTAATACTTAAAATAAAGCCCAAAAATTGTTAATGTCACTACCTGTTGGATGGTTGAAATGTTGGTGAGCACATCCGTTTCTGGATTTGCAGCATAAGGCAAACTTGAATTAAAACTTTTGTCACGCTTTTTCCTTTGAGAGACACATAGAGAGTGTCCTGCGACAGATTTACTTATTTCCAACTGTCGACCAGAGTAGCTTCTCTGTCTTAAGAGTTGTTGAAATTTATCATTAGGGTCTATAGGTGTCCCCAGGGGGATGCTTGCATTTGGTATTTTTTGTATATCATCTGCCAAAGGGGTCATCTGTGCTCTTTCAATAAAATTAAGTGTTGACCTTCGTAATTTTGCTTCTGATAAGCCTGGTTTCCCTGGTGTAGATCCAACATTGATTTGGAAATTTCTATCCCCAGAACTACAAGGCAGAACAGTTCTTTCAGTTTCATTACCTGGTTTAGTACCGGTACTGTTTGTTTCATTATTTTTGTTTCCTGACATGTGGTATTGTTCAGCTGGTTTGCTATGTGTAAGCATAACAGGCCTAAGAATCTGTTGCTTCCCTTCAATGCTTTCTGACTTGTTCCCTTCCCTGGTGATCGTAGGTCTGTCAATGGTGCTGGCACCAATGTTTGCCTCGGGGGCAGAAGCTTCCTCTTCAGGGTCAAATGTTAAGCGGCTGTTTTGGGGCATAAGGTGAGGTGGCAGACGCAAGGAGTAATCACTATTGATAACAGCAGTTTCTATAGGTTGATCACATGCAGCTTTCTTTTTCCTTTTACGATTTCTTTTACGTTTTGGTTGATCTGTTGTATTTTCATTCATCAAAGTGTCACTTATTGGTACAGTATTTCTTGCGGAGAGTTCTTCCGCCCTCTTTTTCAATAACTGCTCCAAATAACTAGATGCATTTATCTCTGTTTCTGGTAGATCTCTCTCCTCCACTTTATCGTTAGTTTCAACGGCATTTTCTGTTTTTATCTCATTTGATTCATCCGTTTCTATAGAGTAACTAATAATTCTTGTGTCTTCATTTTCAGTTTCCAGAAAATTTCCTTTCCTTGTATCAACATTTTTAGTCATTACATTTTCCTGACAACTGGTCACATCTTTGTCTATACTAAGAACATCCTTGTCAAGATTACATTGGTCTGAGTCGTCACCTAAAGGATGCTCAGTACAAGGTTTTCTTCTTTTCCTTTTTTTAGATTGTTTAGACTTTGTTTCTTTTGACTCTTCATTTGCATCTTTAAAAAAACTGGACGTAACATTCTCATCATTAGAAGCTCCTTTTTTTTCTTCATTACTTCTTTGTTCATCTATATTTATCAGTGAAATATCAATATCATGAGGAGGAGGTCTTTTCCTTTTTCTGGAACTCATTTCAGATGGGTCATCTGTGTCCAAGGAAACACTATCAAAATTTGTTGAAGAATTTTTAGAAAAACATTTATTAGCACTGACAACATTTTGAAGCAATTCATTGGATTTTGATAGACACGTTTTCAATTTTAAGATTTTCTGTTGAGTTTGGTAACACTGTAATGACTCTTGTTCACACAGTTTGCAACCACTGCAACAACATGATTGAATTAGTACGTTATAAATAAAATACTCTAGCCAAAATGCAGAGGATGTGTTATTTTTCACTGGTATACATTTTCATTATTATCATTTACTAATATACTGTGCTAATATTCAATCTCAGCATAATTCAGAGAAATAATTATCATCACTTAAAATGTGTCATGTTATCTGATATTTTATGTAGCAGAGCTGCCCAATTTTTGGAATCCTAAAAAAACAATAGGAAGTAAAGTGAAAATGTTTAATTTGTTTTTATTCTGTAAATCAATATTTACAAAAGGTGTGTCAATTTTTCTTGAACAGTTCACATTTAATTTAGCTTCATAGATTCAAGAAATTTTAAGTTTATAAAATTCTTGATGGTATTTTAAAAAATATTACCATAGTAACAAATGGTATAGTATTGTGGTCAGAATAACATTTTTAAAAACTTAAACTGACCTACTACCCAACATCTTTTAATGCTAATTTACATTTTGTGGTAAATGCAGAATT
The DNA here is from genome assembly GCA_002072015.1 of Radix auricularia. Taxonomy (NCBI): domain Eukaryota; kingdom Metazoa; phylum Mollusca; class Gastropoda; family Lymnaeidae; genus Radix; species Radix auricularia. The sequence goes on along the minus strand of MUZC01000797.1, from coordinate 122,675 downwards.
TCATATCTTATATAATCATTTTTTCTATCAATATATATATATTTTAACAAGCCACAATGTATCCAGATCAAGAAAAATGTTCAGTTAGCTGGGTACAACCCCCATGGCTTATATAGACCTAAAGCAATTTGCTTAGTAATAGAAATATGGGTTACATTTTAGTATTTATTAGTCTTTAACTTAATATCATTACTCGTTATCATTATTATGGCTAGTTTTTTTATTTCTGTTTTTTTTGCTATTAATTTTTATTTATTATTAATATGACTAATTAAATTGCTACTTTATGTATTAGTATTTGTCATCTGTTGTTATGAAATAAAATAATACTCTTTCTAGAATTTGATTTCATAACAAAGAAGAACATAATTTTATATTGGTATTTATAAATAGATAGTGATTATTAGTCTGGCAAACAGACAAATAAAACTGGTCAGGTGACCTGTGACAATAAAACTTGCCTATTCAAGATCTCATGCAATGCTTCTTTTCTTACCTAAACATATACAGCTTTTACATTCTTTATGTTTCAGAGATAGATGGGTAAATTAATTTTTGGGGGGTTAATATATAAAACGGTCAAATTTACTACTTTGATATTAAAAGAAGTATAAAAATGCAGTGAAAAATAAAAAAGTTTTTAAGTAAGTCCCTGTTGGGCTAAAATAATCTCTTCATTTTTTAAAACATAATTTAGTGCTCTTTTGTAACAAATTTTAGCTTCATTTAAACTGGTTCCAATTGAAAAAAATGTATTTATCACAAGTAGTCTTTATCGTTTGTAATATATAACTTTCATTTTGCTATCAAATTTTTGTTTTCTATAATTTGCAGATATGAAAGCATGTCTCTTTTACTTAAAATATATTGCTTTGGTCCTGCAATTAAGAAGTCTTTATGCAATAAACACAAAAATATAAATATTGAAATTTAGTTTAATTTACAACTAAAATTTGTAAAGAGATAGTCCAAAATTTGATTAAATTTGTTTTTGACATATTTAGACCAAATATCCATTTAAAAAAAAAATAAAACCTCAATCTCTGCAAACGTCCTATCTATAAGCCACCCTTACTGTAAAGGGACTTTACGAGTATCCTAACCCTGAAGTGCCTGAACCTCATGATCACCAGACAAGCCCTCTAATTCTAATAGACTGTGACTGAACTACAGAACAAAGTAAAATTTTTGAGAGAGTGACCAAAGAATATGTCATAGGTTTATTGCAACAATCCAGTAAAGTGGTCACTTGACAGCCAGGGGTCATCCATAAATGACTTGGAAGGTGTCACGCATTTGTGACGATGTGTGATGAGAGGGAGGGTGTTTGTTTAAGAAATGTGACGTCACATCAAAAACATGAAATTTAAATTAAAAGTCCAGTTTAATTGCTTGCAATTTATTTAATTACATTTTGAATAGCTTCACACATGTTACAATATTAGAGTGCAGACTTACAGTACACTAAAACATATTTAACTGCCAAAAAAAAAAGTAATTTGCAAGATCAATTAGAATTAGAAAATATGGCTTTTTTAATATTATTATTTTTATTTGGAGGGGGGGCTAAGTTTTTGTGACAAAAGGGGGGAGGGTGTAATTTTAGGTCTAATCACATGACGTCAATTATTAATAAGCCCAGCTGGATAGATAGCCCTAATCTTTCTTGAGTCTGAAGAGTCTGTAACTCTAGTCTAGTCACTGTACTCTAGACTGTAGTGCTGTCACTGTGTTAACTGTGTATGGTCGCTGGACACGTAGAAATGCATTATAAATTTTGACCCATATTTAGAATTAAATTATCAATTATATATTTTCACTTACATGACTTTAACAGATACTAAGTCATCATCTTTTAGAATTTCTGATCTCTCACTGCTAGGTAAAATACAGTTGTCCATACTTAGCCGGCATGATTCAAATCTGATTATTGCAGGCTTTCCAGAACTAGGGCCAGGGTGTGGTGTTATGGCGCTATTTTCTCTTTTATCAGATTTTGTATTCTTCTGACATTTTGCTGTTTTAGCAAACATTTCATCTTCAGTATCTGATTCCATACTGAGACTCAAGTTGCCATTTTCACAATTTTTCAATTTTTCGGCAATCATTTTTATTTTGCTAGCACGCATATTGAGTGTGGACAAGATTTTATTTTTAACATCATGAATAGAATGGCATTCCGCAAAAAGTACCAGCATCCAAAAAGGTTCGATGGTAATAGTTTTAATAGCGGAATCAACCACAATTTCAGTAGGTAACATTCTAACTCTGAGCCTGACAACGTCTCCATGCTTTGAGTGAGCTGCCATTTGCGGAGAAAGCGAAACAGGATATAGAATTATCAGGGTATGTTCGCAACGCTCGTAAAGTTGACATAATAACTTTATTCCGTATACGAAATTTAGTTGATGAAGTGAAACATTTTTATACGGAACAGTAGCCAAAAGGGTGTATAAAATCTTTGGACAGGACAATGATCATTAATTAACACTTGGGCTGTTATCGATTAATTTAAATTTAATCGTTAACTTTTGAAAAATTTTCGAATAATTAATCGATTATTTTGATTAAAGCTTAATATAAGATGTAACACATCATTAAACTGAAAGTTCATAAAATGCCCATAACTTAATTATTTCATTTAAAAATATATATTTTAGGAAATATCTTTAAATATAAGTAGTTCAATTTAATGTCAATTAATTTTATTTTTGTTATTGTTAAGTAAGTAAAAACAATGTTTTTTTCTTATATCATTTTCCTTGTAAAAACTGCTTATTTGAAAATTTAAACTTTAAAAAAAAAAATTTTTAATGGAGAATTTTTTTTTATACGTGTAAAAAACTAACATTAGATATTAATTATAAATTATTTATTAATAAATCGAAAAAAAATGTTTAAAATGTTTTCGTCAAGGTTAATCATTATTTTATCGATTAAAATAATTTTGAAATAATCAGGAAACGTTGACCTAAATGGCCAATACGTGACCATTTTGAAGCAATGTAAAGAAAATGTTTTAATTTTATTGATAAATAATTAATTACTAAAAATTAATAATATNTATATATATATATATATATTTAAAGTGTAAACTTAAAAATAAGTTGTTTTATAATTATAAGGAAAATGATATTTTAAAAAATAAACATTATTTTTACTTAATTAACAATAATAAAATTTAAACTCATTGAACAACTTATATTTAAATATATCTCCTAACAATAATGTATTCTCAAAAATTCAAAACATAAGTTGTGGGCATTTTTAAAAAATGCCCTAAAAGGGGAAAAAAGTAACTATGAGGTCTTAGAGGAAAAAAAATCATAACTTTTGAACCACTTGTGATAAAAAAAAAAGACAGTGGCGTAGCTAGAGCTTTTGCCGCCCGGGGCGGTCTCCAATTTGCCGCCCTTTTAGGAGAGTCCATAAATGACGTCACACATGGGCGTCATGGGGGGAGAGGGATGTAATACATTTGAAGTCACATCAAAACGCGCAACTTTAAATAAAAGCTCCACTTAAATATATCATTACCGAAACTTTATTTAATGAAGTTTTACATAGTTTCACGCGTGTAACGATATTAGAGTGCAGCCTTACACTAAAAAATATTTAAATGCCAAAAATTGATGGGAAACATGCTCATTTTCAAATAGAAAATACGGCTTTTATGAGGGGGGTGGGGGAGCTTTGTGATGTCACATTGAAGAAGGTGTCTAAGATTTTGTGACTACGTGTGACCAGGGATGCAGGGGGTGAGAAAACAGCCAAAAACGTGTGACGTCATTTAAGGACGGCCCTTTAGTCAATTGTATGATGGTTTTTATAAATTAATAAACATTAATAAATAGTTGTAATTGAAACGAAGTAAAGGTGGGGAACATGTTAACCATTCCATGCCATATTTATGTAAGCATTAATAAAATAGGCCGTATAAGATGATGTACCTATAAGTACTTATTTCTAAAAATATATATGCTTTTTTTAAAGGCCACAAGAAAGCTTTTGAAGTCGCAGTTCCCCCAACCCCCAAATGAGAAAAAACATATTCTCAAACATACACTCAAAATTATTAACAATTAATATGCTTTAATTATTTATTTATAAATTTATGATTTCTTTTATAAACAAAGAAATTGTGTATATTAGTATGTAAACATATTTATACATATTCTTACCTAACTTTCATAATTGATAAATCGTGTATTATGTTATCAACATTTAAATTATTTGTAATATCATGTTCTATCTTTAGACAATATGGCAAAATTGTGTAGTCTTGAATCACTCATTGTGGAACAAAAATAATTTTTTTATCAACTGCAGTTTGGAGAAGCTCCTTTCACAACTAGATACAGTGATACCAATAATTATATTGTTGAAACATTCTTAGCAAAATTATAATGTTGGATAAATATATTTTAATAGATCAAGGGGGGCATTCCCCCCCCCCTTTGTATTACTAACATAATGCCTATTCTAGTGGTGTAGGTACAGCCAGTGCTGGTCTTAAGCCACTGCCACCTATTCGGCCGCAGTGGGTTCACGCTTTTATGGGCCCCACCTATTTTAATTGTCACTTATTATCCTTATTTATACCTTATCCCTACCCAAACTGGGTCCCGCGCATACATTTTCGTATACTAAGCTGCATAAGGCCCTGCAATTGCTCAGACTGCCCCTGTGTACAGCCATAAAAACCTGGAACCTTTTTCGTTCAATATTGGTCTTTTCTTTATCAATGGTATTAAAGAAATTTATTTGATGGTACAATTTTTCAATTAGTAGGTTACATGGTATTTTACACGAATATTTTTTGTTTGCAGGGATGTGCAACTCATCAGTGAGTTCTATTATTTTCTTTTGTAATTACATCTATGGATAAAGCATTTCTTGTTGTAGGCCTACGACTTGCTCTAAAGATAGAACCCCGTCTCTTGAATTTTCTCCAATCATACTTATTCTCCTTTAAACATGACGTGCAGTTGTCATCTCCAACTCTCTATAATCTATAACAGCGCTCTGTATTAGCGCATAACTTTGTTCCTTGAAATGGGTTTGAATTATTTACTTTAAAGAAAACGGGTTCCCATAAATTGAGATATTATAGAAAAGAAAAATATTGCATTGAACTGGTAAAGTTCCATCTTCTGATCTCGTTTTACTAGTTACTTCTTCAGATGCTAATTTTTTCCAAAACGTTTGAAATTTTAAAATATGTCTTTTTAAAAATTATTTATGTTATAGCGATGTTTATTAACGGATAAATTTGAATATTTTCATGTTAATAACTTTCCATAAAATAAAAAAATCAAATTATTTACTCATTATTTTAATTGGATAGGCGTAGCATTTTCAATGAATTACAATATTTTAATGAAAAATAAAAATTATGTGTGCTACTTTAATGCAATAAAAACAAATTAAACACAGAGAAATATTTGAAGCACCATGTCATGTAGGTATTGTTAGCACATCATTCTGCGCATGTCGAAATTCCACGCAAAAGCTGTCATGGTGATATTAATAGTACAAATTATTCGGCCCAGTGGTAATGTGTTGTTATAATTTATTATTATTGTTTTTTTGTTGTTGTTGTTTTGTTGTTTTTTTTTTGCATTTTTTAAAAAAAATAATAGCGCCATTTGGGATGCATACCACTTACTGTTCCAAACAAATCGATTCCTTTTATTTTGAGCAATTTTTATTTTTTTGAATGGGTTTGCGTTAGTTATAACAACCGAAATGTAATCAAACAGATGTTGCGTGAATCCGTTAATTGAGATTCGAAATTAAGAATATTTGTGTTTCACCTCGGTTTTCCCCCTTCAAAAGAAAAAGGGGCGGGTATCGGAAATGGCTTTATTTTTCAAATAAATGCCCTCAAATGCCGCCCTCTAGATGAAGGCCACCCGGGGCGGATCACCCCCACCGCCTCCCTCTAGCTACGCCACTTTAAAAAGATTTTTTTTTTTTTTTTTTTTTTTTTTTTTTTTTTTTTTNNNTTTTTTGTTGTTGTTGTTGTAAATCATCAAACTATTTCTATACAGCTGTATTACTTTATTACTTTTATATTTTTAAAATCAATTTCAAATTTTCATCCAAGTGCCTAAACTTTAATATGTTTTTTAACTTATTTTTATTGCTAACCATGTATTAAAAAGTATACTGATTTTTAATTTTTTTTATAGTTAAACATTAAGTTTAACTAAGTAATATTTTTATAACAACGCCTGATTCTTTTTAAAAAATATTTTTTAAAAAAATAATTGTAATTGTAACAAATTTTCAAATATATAGCATGCCTTAAAATAACACTTGCGAAATGAGACTTAACAATATTTTCCATTTCTGATATACAGTTTTTTCCACCGCATTCATAACTTTGATTCATTTTTTGTGTTCCTTTAAAAAAAATTAGTTCAGAATATTGTTTTTTTTTTTAATGTCTTAAAGACAGGGAAAACAACTGAATAAAACAAAAAAAAAAAAAAAAAACAAACAAACAAACGATTGCCTGTTTTTGTTACCTCCCTTGAAATTTTCAGTTTGTGACTCTATACATCTTTATCTTTTAGCTTTAATCAAATTATCGATTAATTTATCGGTAACTTTTCAAAAGTTAACGATTAAATTTAAAATAATTGATAACAGCACGGTTGCCGTCGCGGCGTCTTAAGACATTCAAAAGAAAACTTTGTTCCAATAGTGCAAATTGTTTTCATTTTTTAAATCAGCGCAATTCATTTTTGCCCGTGTTACTCTTAAAACAGTACGTTCATCCTTATTGGATTTTTATAGATGTTGGATCGTCCGCTTTCCATGCAATGATCTATTGTTACGAAGTACGGGTTGTGTTCCGTTTCATCTGCATTCAAAAGAATCTCTTACCTCGCCGCACCCTATTATTTTATTTTGAACAAGGAAAGAGTTAAGCTAAAGAGCACATCGAATGACAAAATACTCAGAAACACCTACAAAGTTGGTAACCTAAAAGTTTACAGCAATAAACAAGGTACTTCACCCAATCAGTTCCCTGGTGGTTCTGTCAATGTTGTTGTTGTTGAGCCTTCTCGTCCATGAGGGACACCTACCGATCATCGCCGGCGTCTGCACTTCCTCCTAGGACATAGGCCACCTACAAGAGACCTCCAGGCATCTCTATCCTGGGCCATTTTCTCCAGGATCTTCCATTCATGGCCAATTCTCTTGATGTCTGCCTCCAATTCTCGGCGCCAGGTGTTTCTTGGGCGGCCTCTTTTCCGTTTACCCTGTGTGTTCCATTTCAGGGCTTGCCTTGTTGTATTAGAAGCAGGTTTCCTTAGTGTATGACCGATCCACCTTCACAGCTTTTGAAGAATCTCTTCCTCGATGGGCTTCTGTTTAGTCCGCTGCCACAGTTCCCGGTTGCTAATTTTTTCCGGCCAGTCAATTCTGAGAATCCTTCTTAGACAATTGTTAATGAAGGTCTGGATTCTGGTCAGGTTTACCGCCGTTGTTCTCCATGTCTCTGCTCCATATAGCAGCACTGGTTTCACCATAGCGTTAAAAATCCTTACTTTTAACCTGCTGCCTAAGTTGTTGGCGACCCAAACGTTCTTGAGTTGCTGGAAGGCTTCTCTTGCTTTTCCGATCTGTCAATGTGATCCTACTAAAATAGGAACCTGAAAGCGCAAGTGAAGAAACGGACATCAATGTGATACATTATCTTCTCAAAACAAAAGCATACTTGGACTTTTAACCCACCAAAAATTTCAAGAAGAAAGCGTCGTAGCACAACTCTTGGCCTTACTTTTGACAAGTTTGTATATAATGAAGAACCGACACGTACATATTAAAGGAAAAAGGTGTGGGGGCGGTTTCTTCAGGTCACTAAGATACATTGTGGCAGGAACTTAGGACAACCACATCCTCCTCGAAGATAAAGTAATTTAACACGTGAACACCGGCATTATATATCAACTACATGACTAATAGAATCAAAAAAATGGAATGGGTTGCAGGAGGTAGCAAGGAAAACCAACACTATCAACATTTAAAACCCAATAAAAATGCAAGACTAGATATTAACCAATGATAAGCGTAGGACATAATAATTTTCAGGGAGGGCCTGTAAATGATAAGATAAGGGTAAGAGATCCAAAGTGCTCGCAGAGTGTTTGAAAAGCAAAAAATATAATCTCTCTTAAATTATCGTTTTTCAAATAATCATGTAGGGGGCCATCTGTTAAGTATGTCACGCTATTTTTGACCATTTTAACTCCCCCCCCCGTCACAAACT
>MUZC01000797.1:66236-90022 GCA_002072015.1 Radix auricularia | reverse complement strand
GAACCATGGAAACGTATCCATATAGATTTTGCAGGACCCTTCATGAACAAAATGTTTTTAATTGTTATTGATTCACATTCTAAGTGGTTAGAAGTTAAAATCATGAACACAATCACTGCAAGTGATACCATTATAGAACTTAAGGAAATATTTTCAACCCATGGTTTACCAGACCAAATTGTTTCAGATAATGGGCCTAGTTTCACTGCTCATGAATTTAAACTATTTTGTATAGCAAATGGTATTGAGCATATAACCATATCACCCTATCATCATGCAGGGAATGGTTTGGCTGAAAGAGCGGTAGGCATATTCAAAACCGCTATGGTAAAAATGAATACCAGTAACAAATTTTCTCTCAGAGAAAGAGTTAACAGGTTCTTAGCTAAATACCGCACAACACCTCATATAACAACAGGTGTTGCACCATGCGAATTGCTGTGTGGTAGAAAAATTAAAACTCACCTCGACATACTACATCCAACTGTTCAAAAGTCTGTTTCCCAACATCAACATACACAAAAATTAAATCATGACAAAACATCCATTGAGAGAGAGTTTGGAGTTAATGATAATGTGTATCTGAGAAATTATGGGAGGGGGGAAAAATGGATGCCAGGTCAAATTGTTCAATGTACAGGACCTGTGTCTTATAAAGTAAGAACAAATAATGGAGATATTGTCCGTAGACATGCAGACCAGTTAAAAATAACTTGTGCAGATAATGAGTGCGAATCTGTCAATCCCACCAGATCTGACCGGTTCACACCAACTCAGTTTGTTCCACAACCAATGTCTGTTGATATGAGTGAACCAAGTATTCTAGAATCAGAAAATATAAATCCTGGAATTAATGATTTAGTCCCTGAACTCCCTGAACTAGAGAGTCCAGATGGTCAGAATCTTGTGTCACCAAATCGACAGCCACTGAGAAGGTCAAACAGGAAAATCAAAGCCCCAGATAGGTTGGACCTTTGATTTTGGAAGTTAAGAGGACTTTAACTTTCATAATTTTGTATATTAATTATGTTGTGGCATATTTTGCAATTGTTTGAAATGATTTAATCTACCAATTGATTTTATTGATTCAAATCATATAATGTTTATGTTACAACATATTTATTGAGTCATTAGATTTTGTTAGTACTATCCTTTATCCTTTTGCAATTATGTTAGTATTTACTAAGGGTAAAGGGATGTAATATATTGGGATTATTCTTAGGGGAACTCACTCTTGTATTACTGTAGTTTTATATTGTTTGAGTGATGTCCCTTATCTTTATGTTTATTATTGTTTATGCTCTTCAGTCAGTGAGTTACAAAGAGAATAAAATGACGAAACAGTAATGTCTCCATCGTCCGTTGTATTCCTAAATTAAAACCACTCAAATCCACTTCACAAATGTTTCCAAATAATTCGGTTATATTATAAATACTAGGGTATCAACTGTCAAAAATGATGGAAGTTTTCAAAATAAATATATTTCAGCGGCAATCTATTAATGTTTGACAAAATGTACATCCGAATAAAAAATAATGTAAGACAGGACTTTCATTTATTTCATTTATTTTTATTTTATTCATTTATTTCCAAATGTAACGTTTTTATGCGGACGTTCGAAAAGAGTTATTTTTGGTGCAGTAATTTGGTGCGCTGCTTTCTAAAAATAGTAGCGTCACGGACCAACGGAGTGAACATACATTGCAAATTATGTATTTTGATGTTTTGCTTATCACATATTTTAGCTTGTTGTCTGTTTTATGGTGTAATGCTGCAGACTATAAGCAAGTAGCCAAACACCATCACCTGAACTCATAATCCTTTGACAGACAACAAACATCATCAATAGTTTTAACATACTCAGCTTTACTCAGGCCTTCATGAATATATTACATATATATATATAACGAGATAAAGATGATGAAGATAATTGTCAACCAACAAGTAAACAGAAAATTTTTGTATAGAAAGTTCGTCTGGTCGGGCCGCATGTTTGGTCATTCTGATAGAAGTCTGGGCTCCCTATTTGGTCAAATTGATATAAGTTTGTAATATCAGTAGGCTTGAAGTAACCCTTCATTATTCCTTTTTTTTAAATTTGTAATTAGGTAGAGGGTCGGAAATTTCAGTATGGACAATTTTTATTTGTTGTTTTTGTTGACGTTGGGTCTAAATTCTTGGCCTTACCTAGGCCTGAGGTTACTGTTGGGGCCGACCAAAAGTGACAGAAGATACGGAGTAGCATTTATTTAATTAACTAGCATGCAAGAGTTGTCGCTAAGTCGGTGACCTGCATGCATCAACCGCCCCACTGTCAGGCGTGTTAACCACTGGACTGCTGCTATCACAACACAACACAACACAACACATCCCATCCTAGTTGGTCTCATCACGGATGTGACATGTTCAGGCTTTTTTTTTTTTTAACACTTGTTTTTTTATTTGTTTTTTTTTTTAAAGTTAGTTTTTACTCGCTATCACCTAGCAGTTATTCTTTAACACTGTGTGGGTTCTCGTGTTAGCGATTATACGTTGTGTTTTTGTTTTTTTAAATAAAAATATTTCATCGTTATTTCTGTAAGGAATAAATTAAGTGTGTGAGTTTATAAGTAGAAAGACATTCATAGAATAGAAACTAAAAAGTGAGGTGTGTTTTTAAAAAGTAGAACTTGATGTTCATTGGTTGTGTACTGAGTGAACGAACATCAAATTGTTTTGAATGAGCAGATCGTCTACACAAGTCTGTTGAGATAATCGTGTAAGTAAAGCGTTTATGCACAGCCTGAAAATTTGAGTTGCGGAAAATAACGATTATTTAACCTATTAATAAAATTATTTTGATCGATTAAACTTCGATTAATTTAAGAAAATATTTCGTTTTTTTTTTTGGTCCAATTTATTAATAATTTATATTTTTGTTACTCACATACTTTTCCCTCATATTATTATTATTTATTTTGACGTTCACACGTAAACAAAAAGGTTTCTCTTCCTTATTTCTTGCATGGCAGAACAAATTAGCTGTGTTACGTTGCACACTTAGACCGTCATTGAATTATCGCGACTTAACAGCCTCCGCAAAATAATGAATCGATAACTTAACGGGATCTATATATGCGTTATAGAAATTTAATGAACTGAAATTTATCGATTAATCAATTAATTTTTGCCGACTAATCGAGCATAATATTTTTAATCAGTACCAGCCCTAATTTCAATTTTTATTCTACAATTACAGTGACAGCCTCTGAGTGATGTGGACCTTGACCACTGGCAAGTAACATTACACATCGGAAATTCAGTCAAACTGGGTCAGTTTTGGTAAGTTATGTAATGATAGCTACAGCAAAGTAGATCAGGACAAAAACTTGGCCCCGGTATACACAAATGCTTTATTTTAAACATGTGAAGACTTAAGAGTTAGAGTCAGGTTGGACATTCAGCATAGTAAAGTCATGTACTGAAGTCTTTTTTCTTTAAAATCAAGTTGTTTTCTTCTAAGTTTATTTGGGGCCAACAGCATTTGTCAGCTCCCTGCCACTGTCCCCCCCTCCTTTTTGTGTATGTGGAAAGGGGTGGGTGGGGGTTACTGAATTTAATTAATATGTTTATCAGACGAGGCCAGAGGGGAGATAAGTAAACGGAATTAAAAGGAGGGTCAGTGCCTGGGAGAACAATGGCAAAACTTACCCATGTACCCCTTACACCGCCTATGGCAAAAAATCATTGTGGTCATTTTTCAGCAGTGTTTTTCAATGTTAAATTTCATTCAAATCACCGACCTTTATATGTGTGTCTGACAGGAATCTTGTGAGAAAATGTATACCCACTTGAATGTTTCCCAGAGAGCTGAAACTTGCAAAACATTCGTATCTTCAATGTTCCCTTTAATCTGTGTGGTTGTGCGGCCGCGCAGATATCTGACCGACATCGCGCAGCTTAGAATTACTGCGCAGCTAATTTTGCAAAATAATGCAAAAAAATTGATGCCGCGCAATTTTACACATGACTTTTTTTCATTTTGCACACATACCAACGAATCTTAGAGTTAGAGGTAACATTGCGTATCTTCAGTTACAATATAAGTTTATGAGGGGAAGAATTGATTTTTAAATACGTCACGCTATTTTTCACCATTTTAATCCCCCCCCCCGCCCACCTGCCACAAACTGTAACNCCCCAAAGTACGTCACACTTTTTCACACTTTTGAAAAAAAAATATTAACAAAATAAATAAAATTTAATAAAAGACACCGCGACGTCACACATGGCCGGACACCCTCTCTCCCCCCTGTCACAAACTGTCACACTTTCTTACATCCTCTCCCGCCCCCCTTTGGAGCGTGACGTCCTTTATGGACGGCCCCTTTATAGTCGTTTTATTTATTTTTAAAAATCTCTATATCCTATAACTGTTTGATTAGAATAATAACCAATTGATTGGGTTACGTAATAACTGTCTGCGGCACTTGTTCAACATTAAATAAAGAAGTATTTTAAATCATATCGCATACGGCAACCTTACCATAGTATTGTGCCACAAGAAGGACAATTTATTGTTGAGAAAACCATTAACTTGGATACGGTGGCTTTAATTTTGCAGGGAGGGAGAGGGGTGTGCATTTCGGATTTTCCTCAGGAGCCTATAAATTCTCTGCGCTCTACATTGTCCTACCCATTTATGTATACGGCTCCAGATTGGGTATTTCCAAGACGGCTCCAAATAGGGTATTTCCAAGACGGCTCCAGATTGGGTATTTCAAAGACGGCTCCAAATAGGGTATTTCCAAGACGGCTCCAGATTGGGTATTTCCAAGACGGCTCCAAATAGGGTATTTCCAAGACGGCTCCAAATAGGGTATTTCCAAGACGGCTCCAAATAGGGTATTTCCAAGACGGCTCCAGATTGGGTATTTCCAAGTACTTCCTAATTCTGGGATGGGGGTCACACTATTTCACGCGATAGGCCATCAGGGAACTAAATCACATGCATGACTGTTTGTAGTAGTTAACCCTCGCGTGTGTACTGAGGAAAAAAACACATTATTTTACAAAATTTCTATTAGTTATCTTTCCAAAGTTTTCCCCACTCTGAGTTTTAAAAAATAATTTATCTGAATTTCTCTTCAATAGTTGAATGTCGAAAGAGATTCCATCACGTAGCATGAAAATGGCGTTGGTTGGTGACGTCAACGTTGGCAAGACTTCACTGGCGAGAATGTTTATCGACGGAACTTTCCAGGTCCGATACCAGGCATCCGTTGGTTGTAAGCACGGTGTCAGATACAGTTCTGGTAGTTTGATTATAGCCACTCTCAGCCACACCATCCGTTGGTAGAATATAGCCACTCTCAGCCACACCATCCGTTGGTCCGTTGGTAGAATATAGCCACTCTCAGCCACACCATCCGTTGGTAGAATATAGCCACTCTCAGCCACACCATCTCGTTGGTAGAATATATCCACTCTCAGCCACACCATCTCGTTGGTAGAATATAGCCACTCTCAGCCACACTATCTCGTTGGTAGAATATAGCCACTCTCAGCCACACCATCTCGTTGGTAGAATATAGCCACTCTCAGCCACACCATCCGTTGGTACAATATAGCCACTCTCAGCCACACCATCCCGTTGGCAGAATATAGCCACTCTCAGCCACACCATCTCGTTGGTAGAATATATCCACTCTCAGCCACACCATCCCGTTGGTAGAATATATCCACTCTCAGCCACACCATCCGTTGGTAGAATATAGCCACTCTCCGCCACACCATCCGTTGGTAGAATATAGCCACTCTCAGCCGCACCATCCGTTGGTAGAATATATCCACTCTCAGCCACACCATCCGTTGGTAGAATATAGCCACTCTCAGCCACACCATCTCGTTGGTAGAATATAGCCACTCTCAGCCACACCATCTCGTTGGTAGAATATAAGGCGCACGCTTCATCAAATGTTAAAAAAATAGTCAGATGTTAAAATGATGTAAAGTTTGTAATTTTTTGTTGAAACCAAAGTGATATACAATCAAGGTTAGAGTTAAACCCCAGTGATATGATCAAGGTTAGAGTTAAATTAAACCACAGTGATATACGATCAAGGTTAGAGTTAAACCACAGTGATATACGATCAAGGTTAGAGTTAAGTTAAACCACAGTGATATACGATCAAGATTAGAGTTAAACCACAGTGATATATGATCAAGGTTAGAGTTAAGTTAAACCCCAATGATATACGATCAAGGTTAGAGTTAAGTTAAACCACAGTGATATACGATCAAGGTTAGAGTTAAACCACAGAGATTTACGATCAAGGTTAGAGTTAAGTTAAACCCCAGTGATATACGATCAAGGTTAGAGTTAAACCACAGTGATATACGATCAAGGTTAGAGTTAAACCACAGTGTTATATGATCAAGGTTAGAGTTAAACCATAGTGATATATGATCAAGGTTAGAGTTAAACCATAGTGATATATGATCAAGGTTAGAGTTAAACCATAGTGATATGTTATCAAGGTTTGAGTTAAACCATAGTGATATATGATCAAGGTTAGAGTTAAACCATATTGATATATGATCAAGGTTAGAGTTAAGTTAAACCACAATGATATACGATCAAGGTTAGAGTTAAACCACAGTGATATATGATCAAGGTTAGAGTTAAGTTAAACCACGGTGATATACGATCAAGGTTAGAGTTAATCCATAGTGATATATGATCAAGGTTAGAGTTAAACCATATTGATATAAGATCAAGGTTAGAGTTAAGTTAAACCACAATGATATACGATCAAGGTTAGAGTTAAACCACAGTGATATATGATCAAGGTTAGAGTTAAACCACAGTGATATATGATCAAGGTTAGAGTTAAACCACAGTGATATACGATCAAGGTTAGAGTTAAACCACAGTGATATATGATCAAGGTTAGAGTTAAACCACAGTGATATATGATTAAGGTTAGAGTTAAAAAACAGTGATATACGATCAAGGTTAGAGTTAAACCACAGTGATATACGATCAAGGTTAGAGTTAAACCACAGTGATATAGGATCAAGGTTAGAGTTAAACCACAGTGATATATTATCAAGGTTAGAGTTAAACCACAGTGATATACGATCAAGGTTAGAGTTAAACCACAGTGATATACGATCAAGGTTAGAGTTAAACCACAGTGATATACGATGAAGGTTAGAGTTAAACCACAGTGTGCATTCCTGTATTACTTTACCTAACCAACTGTTTTCTTAGTATTCTTCCGCACCAAGTTTTTTTTTTTTCAGTAGTATTTTTCCACAAAATTTTTTCTTGCACACCAAGTGTTTTACTTAACATTTTCCCCACAACAAATATTTTATAAACCATTTATCCAAAAAACTTTTTTTTTTTTTTTTTTTTTTTTTTTTTTAAGTGCACTTCCACACCAAGACTCTGGAGGCTGACAATGTGACTATTCAACTGTGGGACACTGCTGGGACTGAACGCTACAGGTCATTGCTGCCCCACTACACCAGAGATGCTGTCTGTGCCATCTTGGTCTACGACATCTCCAACAGTGTGAGTGCCCAGGGCAGACAATATTTTTGGTACTGTGAGTGGGTTGAGATTATGTGATCTATACCAGTTGTGACAACCCTCTTGTTGACAACCTTCTTGTTGACAACCTTCTTGTTGACAACTTTCTTGTTGACAACCTTCTTGTTGACAACCTTCTTGCTGACAACCTTCTTGTTGACAACCTTCTTGTTGACAACCTTCTTGCTGACAACCTTCTTGTTGACAAATTTCTTGTTGACAACCTTCTTGTTGACAACCTTTTTGTTGACAATAATCTTGTTGACAACCTTTTTGCTGACAACCTTCTTGCTGACACTTGTTGACCGTATATTCCAGATGGTATACCATTAAACTGTCTAAATTTAAACGTTATTAATTTGACAAAGAATTTGGCTTTAGACAGAAAAGTAAGATACGACCAATTGATTTTATACTAATTTTACTATTTTAAATATCGTGACTAAATTTGCCACATGAGTATTTTGGAAGCCACCTCGACACACAAGGTCGAACAAATGATGAAGAGTTGGAAAAATTAAACTTCATATATGCTGGCGAAACATTCTCAGAAATAGGGAAGCGAGTAAGCATAGCCAATTTTCCAACAGTATCAGAATATATTGTGCCTGAATAGTCTCAGCTTGAAGTTGAAAATGTAAGGATCAAATATGAGATTTGGTGCCAAACAATGTAAGGACAATTCATTACTCTCTACAAAGTTTCAAATGTTGTGATATAACTTGTTACCAGCTGATTATAAGCTCGTGCTTTGATATTATTGCTGATCGATTTATTTCCCCCCCCCCCCGCCAATTCCTATCTGCCAAATTAATGAGGGCCTAAAAGCACCAGAAGTATACGATATAAACGAACATAGATTTCCATCCCTTTTCTTCAATTTATCTATGAAAGTTGAAAACATGCTACCTCGATCTGCAAAAGCTTTCAAAACTCTTCCATATGATAGAAATTGTCAATCTATTCAGTTGCTAATGTTTGAACGGATCTGTAAAATCTGTCACGTTTATGTTGCTTCGCAAGCCATGTTATAGAAGCACGCTCAACAACACGAACAATGTATGCCTGGACAAATTTAAAACTACTCATGCACCCCATCAGCAAAGAATTTGTCCAATGCAAATGGGAGACAAAAGGCAGAGAGAGCTCATGGCAATTATTGCTTGTGGGGAGATGCTAAGTGCAGAATGGCTAGATAAAAAAATCTTGACTTGTCTGGTGTTTCGATTCCACAAGAAATTATTCAGCGAGAACCTATGCCAATAATGACAATTGAGGAGCATTTGATATCTCCATGGGAAGCTATTGAGGTTAGGTAGTAAATTTTAAATTTCTTTGTAAAAAAAAAAAGTATAATATATCAATTAAAAGTGTAGTCGGCATTACACGTTTTTAATCTCGTTTCTGCTTGAAGTTAGAACAAGTCTTTGTAAATATTTAAATATTCTTTTAAATTTAAGGTGTTTTTAATAATTGGAAATAGATCTATGTTCATAATTTAAAGCTGTAATGTACAAACATTTTTGTAAACCCCAAAATCTCTTTTCTGTTTAGAGTAAGCCTCTGGAGCTATGAATTGGAATGTAAACTAGTCTATTTTAAATATTGCTTTGTTTTATTTTTTTCCATTTTATTATAATTATTTTTTGTTGGTGATAGAAGATTATTGGATTTGTATAAAGTACCTACAATTGTGTCAGAACTACCGTACAATTAGCCTTGTGGGCAACTATGCACAAGTTCAATATTTATGCTAACCTCATTGCTGTGATCAAGAACCTGTACAACAGAGCAACCAGCGCAGTATTCTACAACAGCAAGCTGGGAGATTGGTTCAAGACCACTGTTGGTGTCAGACAAGGGTGTTTACTCTCCCCCATCCTCTTCAACCTCTTCCTAGAAAGAATTATGACAGATGTGCTCGAAAACCATGTCGGAACGGTCAGCATCGGAGGAAGAACTATAACTAACCTACGCTTCGCCGATGACATAGACGGCCTAGCTGGCAGCGAGGACGAACTAAAAGAATTCCTTGCAAAGCTAGAGAAGACATCAAAGGCCTATGGCATGGAAATCAATGCAGAGAAGACCAAGGTCATGGCAAATAATAAATTCACAAGTGAAATACGGATAAATGAGCAAAAACTCGAGGAGGTCCCTACCTTTAAATATCTAGGAGATATAATATCCGATGAAGGCTCAAAGCCAGAAATTCTTGCCAGAATGGCCCAAACAACTGCAGCATTAAGCAAACTTAAACGCATCTGGCAAAGCAAGGAGCTCTCCCTGAGATCAAAGATTCGACTAATGCGCTCTCTGGCGATGTCAGTCTTCCTGTATGGTTGTGAGGCTTGGACGCTCACCGCAGACCTCCAAAAAAGAATTAATGCGCTAGAGATGAGATGTTTTCGAAAGGTATTAAAAATCTCCTACATGGCGCACATCACGAACGAAGCGGTCCGCGACAAAATAAGAGCTGGCATTGGCCCTTACGAGGACCTTCTCACCTCAATTAGAAAGAGGAAATTACGATGGTACGGACACGTGACAAGATCTGGAGGTCTCTCAAAGACGATATTGCAAGGCACAGTCCAGGGAAGAAAGAAAAGAGGCAGACCAAGGAAGAGTTGGGAGGACAATATCAAAGAGTGGACCGGCCTGTCATTTAGCGATTCCCAGAAGGCAGCTCAGAACCGTGACACATGGCGTGAGATAGTGTGCAGCTCAAAATGGTGCCCCAACGACCCAGCGTTGGGTTAAGGGACAGTTCAGTTCAGTTCAATAAAGTACCTAGTTGTTTTTACTCAAATGTAGAACAGTTTTCTGAGAAAAAGATTTTCTATCCAGTAACAATTTTGAAACTAACAACATAGAGTACATAACAACTATGATAAGTTATGAATTTAATTCATACCACATAATGTCAAGCTATCAATTACTCTTGTTAATGTATTGAACATGTGAGTACAATATGGTGTATCACTCACATATTATATTTATTTTTATATGGTTTATTTATTTTTTTAAATTAAAATTTCATGACTGATGTCTCTACAGCATTTAATTTGAAGTTAGGAATTTCTTTACCAGAGGCGTCACTATGGTTGGTGTCACCCGGTGTGGTAGCTCATGTGTCATGTGTCACCCCTTATGACTTACCCCATAAACCTCTTTCGAGTCTGAATGTCAGCGCCAATTAACGGAAACATTCCTACACATGAGTGTCAACCCTTGTGATGGTGCCACCCCGATGCGATCTGCAACCTCTCACCCCCCAAGTGACGCCTCTGTTCTTTACTTTCTTCCAGGATTCTTTTGATAATGTCAGGTCCTACTGGCTGGACTTTGTGGACTCACATGCCATCCCTAATTTGGTCAAGTTTCTGGTGGGAAATAAATCAGACGTGGAAGCCAGGGAAGTGTCGGAGTCTGTGAGTATAGCTATTTGACACAGCTGTGGGCTGTTTGCTGGCAAGGGAAGTGTCAGAGTCTGTGAGTATATATAGCTATTTGACACAGCTGTGGGCTGTTTGCTGGCAAGGGAAGTGTCAGAGTCTGTGAGTATAGCTATTTGACACAGCTGTGGGCAGTTTGCTGGCAAGGGAAGTGTCAGAGTCTGTGAGTATAGCTATTTGACACAGCTGTGGGCTGTTTGCTGGCAAGGGAAGTGTCAGAGTCTGTGAGTATAGCTATTTGACAGGAGCTGTGGGCAGTTTCCTTGAATTTAGTAGGCACTCAATCCATCTCTTTGAATGATGTGATTCATTTGATTGAGTTTAAATTTATTAACTGGCCTCACAACTATATATTGTACCAATTGCTCGCGGCGCATACGCCGCAGAGTTGCTCATATATAGTGCAAAGAAATTAAGGGGGATGGGGAGAACAGACAAAAACTACATCACGAAGAAATCAGAAAAACGCTTATGAACAGCCGTGTTACGAAGTCATGGGGGCCATCCATATATTACGTACGCGGCCCGATGGAAGGGGGGTCTTCGAAAAATGGTATTTGGCGTATGGATGCGTACGTGGGGAGGGGGGCCCCACTGAATGCGTACGTAAGCACAAAAAAATTAATTTGCATATTATTAAGCCTAGTAACGTAAACCGCTCAGACTGCAAACGGCATCCGTGACCGACTGAGTCAAGACTGATATGCAATAATGTATTATAATTTAATGCAAAGGAAATTCTCAACTTTTAATTACTTAAAAGTAATTAATATTTTTTTCAGACCAAACGTTCACAAATTGCTAAAATATATCCGTCTGATTTATATTTCCATTTCTTTAAATTAGTTGAAGTTTTTCTTTCGCCAACTGTTGTCTCAGCCGTTATATAAACATAACGGGATGGCGATTTCACTGCTTATAATGTTATATTTTATAACTTTTTTGACCGTCCATGAATGACGTCACACGATTTTGACAGTTTTACGCCCACCCCTTCCCCCTGGTCATAAAACTTAGACACCGCTCTCCAATATGACATCACGAAGCTTTGATTGATCCCTACCCCCCCCCCCCGAAAAAAAAAGCTTATTGAAAGTTACCACGTTTCAAATTACATTTTTTGTCATTGAGATATGTGTTAAGCGTAGATCTAAGTCTGCACTCTGATATCGTAATTGAAGCGATCAAATATTTTAGGGGAACTTTTATTTAAAGTTGCGCAGTTTGATGTGACGTCATATTTCTTAAACGCCCCCCTCAACCTCTTCACACATCGTCACAAATGCTTGACCCCCGACCCCTTAGGCGCGTGACGTCATTTATGGACTGTTCCAAAGAGTAAAATCAATTTATTTAGACTCTGGCTTAAAAGTAATTTTTCAACCGGTTTTAGCGAATTTTGTACCTTTTGAATTGGAAAAGGGGAGGGGGGTCCTGAAAATGTACGGAGTGCGTCAAGGGGGACGGGGGAAGAAAAATACGATTTTTTTTTGCGTACGTAATATATGGATGGCCCCATGTTCGAAAACAAAGTGGGAAATGAACGGGCACAAACACAAACATTTTTAAAATTTAAAAAAACAAAACAATGTCTTAGCTGGGGAGATTGAACCTGTGACCTCCGAGTGTTGGCGATTGATATAATCACTACACTATGAAATACATGTTCTTTTGTTATTCTGAAAGAACTTAGTAATTGACCTCAATTCAACGAATTGTTGATGACCCCCCCCCCCCCACTGTGCACTAACTGTTCTTGTAATCTGATTTGTCGGTGGGGTCATACAGCTTGCTGGATGTCCGGCGTGGTTGGACCATGATAAGAATTATAGAGAGAGATAATATTCTGTAGAGGTTCATTTGATGTTTCTTCTCCTCCTAGCATTTTAAAACGTGTATTTAAAACACACACACACACACACACACACAAACACACACACACACACACACACACTCTCTCTCTCTCTCTCTCTCTCACTCACTCACACACACACACACACTCTCTCACTCACTCACACTCACAAATCCTCACTGTGTTCTTTGTGTGTAACATTAAATGTTACAGTACATTTGTTTTCGTAGTGTAGAGCTGTAGACTGTAGAGTCCTTCTTAAAGTGGGTCACGCTATTTGTAAAGTTGTTTATTTTCAAATTTTACCACCGCTAAAATTCTTCACCGAAACGGAACAAACCTGTAATAAATTATGAGCCCCCTTCTCGCCTTTAATGAATGTCACAAATACCTGACCCACCCCATCCACTTTCTTTTTTAATTGCCAACGCCAACATTGTTATTTATTGTTATTTACATTGGCCATCATGGCTTGATATTTTACATTTAAATAAAATAATTGACGTTATATTCACAGCATAATGGCTTATAGTGCCTTTTAGCCAACTGTTTTTCTATGTATTGATAAATTAAATTTTCTCATTCAGTGGCAATTTGCAGCAAAGTTACAAAGAAATATGTTTAAAAACGTATTGTAAGCCTCAAGATATGTGTCAGGTCTTCACCCCCTCCCTCCGCATGTCACTTTCGGAAAATCTTTAGCAGTGTGACACAGAAAAGAGTAAAATTTCAGAAACTTTCCAAAGTGACATTTCACGTGCAATAATTATGATATTTTTTTTAAAGATAAGAAATCATATAACCTATTAAACTTATCCAACCTTTGAGATTAACAAAATCCATTTTGTTTACTTCTCAGGAGGGCAATATGTTTGCGTTAAACCACGATACTTTGTTCATTGAGACGTCGGCGAAATTCGGTACTAACGTCGAGAACCTCTTCATAAGAGCTGGTTAGTAATCTCCCTGTCCCCACACTCACAGTTTTCCACACTCAATCTGAATGATTATTCCAATGCATGTAAATATGATGTCTTTTTGTCCTCCGGGGTTTTTAAGAGACCTGTGACGTAATACTCAAAGTTGCTGAATTTAAGACACATGAAATTAATTTATTGAGGAAATGTTTTAATGTAGAGACATGCCTCAAGATGCCAATCTCCCTAATATATGAGTGTGGCATTGGATAACTGATTTCATTGTAATTGTATAAATTGGATTCATTTTCAATCACTGATTTCATTGTAATTGTATAAATTGTAAGCATTTTCACACCTGCTGGTGACATTGAGTATCATGAGCCTTAAGACATTAGGGCACCTTAGAATGTCACATTTGAATGCATTTGTGATTTTGTGTGACATGAATGAATATTGTGATGTTTGGTGCCTTAGCGTTGGCGTATTGTGTTATGTTTAAAATTGTTTTTATTAAGAATTAAGATGCTGAATTACTGTTGTGTTGTTCCATTATTTTAAAGCAAGAGCTGTCATGGAGGCTATCCCAGAGATGCCGGTGGTCAATGGAGGAATGCGTCTGTTGGAATTGGACAAAAAGCACAGCTCTGGTTGCTGTTTGTTGGCACGTTCTTGATAAAATGTCTCCAGAACACATCTTCCCACAGTAAGTTTTCCATCATATTTTTTAAAGAATATTTCAGCGTTTAACATTTGCTATAAATGAGCCCCGTTAATTTTTAGTTTAACATTACATTATATATTACTTAGGCTAATTAAAAATTACTTGAATATTTTATTTGGCTATTCAATCATATTTTAATTACAGTTACAGAATTGTGTGACACAGACAGCCGCACGGAGACAAGTGGCACTGCTGTAGCGTGTATTGGGGGGGGGAAACACTGAGTGCTGCTATCTGAGCCTATTGTTCGCATCAACGGCCATTGTCACGTGATCAACCAAAGTTTGTGTCAGAGAGTCACGCCAGTTGTGACTGCTATCAATATCTGGATCTCGTAAAAAAACAAAACAACTGACACTGAAAGTAAAAGTGTTGTCAGACATGCATGATCGTCACAAAAAATGAAATGGTTATTAGCCATTAAATAGAGAATTCCCTTTGAAGTTTATTAAAAGAAACTCTGAGTTTGTTTTTTAAAATAACTGACTGTATGCAGGCCTTGTAGGTCATGTAATACATTCATTTATATCTACAGATTGCCCATAGATGCCCATCAACAGCTACATTAGTCTTTTTAAATTTTCTGTCTTTATAGTTTATTATAATTCTTAATGTTCATTATAAAAAAATTTAAAAACACAAAATTAAAGAAAATCCAAAAAAAAAAAAAATATGTTAATTTCATTTTATTTTGAAACCTTTTTCTCCATTTTCAAAAGTCATCGTGGAACAAATAACATTGAATTATAAAAATTTGTCATGGAAATTAATGGTAATTAAAGTGTTCAATTTTGAACGTATGGGTTGAGGAGGGTCTTTATCAAATCAATCAGCTTATATATTTGTTGATTTTTTTTTATTGTGTAGCCTACATTTGCAAACACATATACTTACTAACACACACATACAAATCTTTACCACAGATAATCACACACCAAAATTCAAATACGT
The DNA here is from genome assembly GCA_002072015.1 of Radix auricularia. Taxonomy (NCBI): domain Eukaryota; kingdom Metazoa; phylum Mollusca; class Gastropoda; family Lymnaeidae; genus Radix; species Radix auricularia. Next base: position 74,543 of record MUZC01000797.1, on the reverse strand, counting down.
CAGTTATTCATGTTTGTGAATGAAAAAAAATGCAATTATACTAAATAGTAACTGCATGTGCAATGTATGTGTGAAATAAATATGTATGTGTGACATAATATTTATGTTTTACATTAATTATGCTAGGAGTATTGAAACAAGAAATTCTAAAAGCAAAAGAAAAGAAGACAATCAAATTATTGATTTAATTACTTTAATGGTTGGCTCTTCTCAGCAAATATTTATCGGGAATAAAACTTAAAGGTGACACCCACAACCACTGTTACAACAGCTGTTACCAGACCTAATTTTAGCCATGAGATTCTCTCCCTTTTACCATTGCCTGTTTTTGCCTTTTCCGTGTCTGCTCTCAGTGTTTTCAAAAAGGGAAGAAGACCTTAGAAATTAAGTGAAAAAAATTTAAGTAAACATTATTTTACATTGTAAGATTTTTGAGATCATGTTTAATTTATTCATATCCAAATTTTTATTTTTAAAAAAATGTTTTTAAACAATGCTCAGGAAAGAACAATTTAACTAAATGGTTCATTAGTGTGTCACAGATTTCTAGTAAACAAATTTTAAAAGTCTTACTAGAGCCTCCTGTTCCCCTCAACTCTGAACTTTGACCCTTGTCACCTGTTTTCTCTTTAGATGCAATCACTACATATCTGCAATGCATAGAATTTACACACCTTAAATAAGTTAATTGTCAATGAGCATATAAAGTTGACAAATTCTTTAAAGAAATTGGAAATTTAAACTATAAGAATTTGAATTCTTTAACAAGAGACCAAAATATCTTTAGAGCTTGATAATGATTATCACAAAGTTTTCAGGTTTAAAATGTTTGAACTTGTCAAATAATTGAAGTCGTTTACTTTGTGACCAACTGTATATGGTATGTCCTAAAATTGACCACCGCAGACAGACATCTATCGTAGGCAGATTTCAAGGCCGTGTTGTTGCTGGACTGAACTACAGTAAAATAATAAATAAAAAACAACTTAGATTAGTTAAATGCTTAAAAAACCAAAGTAATTAATATATTTTGAAAACTTTGTATGAGTTTTAAACACCCAGCATGTACATCATGGGCCATGAAAACAACTGATGGAATCAGTGGCGTAGCTAGAGCTTTTGCCGCCCGGGGCGGTCTCCAATTTGCCGCCCTCTTAGGGGAGTCCATAAATGACGTCACACATGTGGGGGGGTAAGGGTGTCACACATGTGGGGGGGGGGGTAAGGGTGTCACACATTTGAAGTCAAATAAAAACGCGCAAATTTAAATAAAAGTTTAACTTAAATATATGATTACCGAAACTTAATTTAATAAAGTTTTACATGGTTTTACACGTGTTACGATATTATAGTGCAACCTTACACTAAAAAATATTTAACTAACAAAAAAAAAAAAATTGGAAACATGCTGATTTTCAAAAAGAAAATACGGCTTTTATGGCGAGGGTTAGGGGAAGCTTTGTGATGTCACATTGAAGAAGAGGTCTAAGTTTTAGTGACGACGTGTGACGAGGGAGCAGGGCGTGAATTATCAGCCAAAATCGCGGGACGTCATTTAAGGACGGCAACTTGAGTCAAACGTTTGATGGTTTTTCTAAATTAATAAACATTAATAAATAATTTTAATTGAAAGGAAGTACATTGCAAAAGTAAAAGGTGTGGAACATGTTAACCATTCCTTGCCATATTTCTGTAAGCATTAAAAAAATAGGCCGAATAAGATGATATACCTATAAGTTCAAATTTAAAAAATACAACATGTTTTTGTTAAAGGCCACAAGAAATTTATTGAGGTCGCAGCCCCCCCCCCAACCCCCAAATGAGACAAAAACATACTCCAAATTTACACCGAAAATTATTAACAATTAATATGCTTTTCTTTTTTATTTATAAATATATGATTTCTTTGATAAATAAAGAAATTGTATACATTATTATATATTTATAGGCCTACATTTACTTACCTAAATTTCATAATAGAGAAATCGTGTATTATATTATTAAAATTTAAATTATTTGTATTATCTTGTTCTATCTTTAGACAATATTGCAAGATTTTTTAGCCTTAAATAACTCAATGTGGAACGAACGTAGGGCCTAATTTTTTTTTTATCAACTGCAGTTTGGAAAAATCCTTTCACAACTAGGTACACTGATAGTGATTGTTGAAAACATTCTTAGCAAAATAATAATGTTGGGTAAAGAATTTTCCAATCTATACTATGTAATATATTTTAATAGATCAAGGGGATATCACCCCTGTTTTTCTAACATAATGCCTCTTCTGGTAGTGTAGGTAAAGCGTTGGCTGGTCTTAGACCACTGCCACCTATGCGGCTGCAGTTGGTTCACGCTTTCATAGGCCCCATCTATCTTAATTTTAACTTATTACCCTTATTTTAACTTATCCCTACCCAAACTGGGCCTCGCGCATCCATTTTCGCATACTAAGCTGCATAAGGCGCCGCAATTGTATACAGTAATGAAAAACCTGGACCTTTTTCGTTCAATTTGAGCTGTTCTTTGTAAATGGTAATAAAGAAATCTATTTGATGGTAAATGTTTTCAATTAGTAGATTACTTGATGGTATTATACACGAATATTTTCTTGCAAGGACATGCAACTCATCAGTGGTTTCTATTATTTTCTTTTATAATTGCATCTATGGATAAAATCATTTCTCTTTTTACGACTTGCTCTAAAGATAGAACCCCGTCTCCTGAATTTTCTCCTCTCATTACTCTCATACTTATTCTCCTTCCAGCACGGCGTTCCGCTGATATCTCCAACTCTATATAATCTAAAACTGCACATAACTTTGTTCCATAAAGTGGGTTGGCATTATTTATTTTAAAGAAAACGTGTTCCCATAAATTGAGATACTATAGAAAAAAAAATATTGCATTGAACTGAGTAAAGTTCCAGCATCTGATCTCGTTTTACTAGTTTCTTCTTTTTAAAATAATTTTCTAAAACTGAAACAGTAATGTAAATTATTACTTGCAAGTTAAACACAATATTTGAACCACCATGTCATGTAGGTAGGCCTACTAGTGTTGTTTTAGTCCCAGATCCTATTCTAGTTTCAGTTTTTATTTCGTTTTTTCTGTAATAATTTTAGTTTTAGTCTAGTTTTAGTTTTAGGCCCAATTTTAGTTTTCGTTTTAGTTTTCGTCGACTAAAACTAAAACACCAGAGTTTTAGTTTTCGTCTTATTCATTTTAGTTTCACTTTTAGTTTTAGTCTTGTAAGCACCTATAACTAATAACATCATTTTTCATGACCAATTGTTGAAACAGATTGAAGCATAATAATAGTAGTCACAGAGATGACAGCTCAGTGTACTGAGACTGAGTCCATTCACTCCATTGTCAAATTATAAGTCACATTATCACATTATGTTATGAGCCAATGCTATGACTCAATTTTTCACAATGTTGTAGACTAGCAAACTTGCAGTGTGTGTAAAAAAAATTTAAAAAAAACAAAAAACAACTAAATACGTAATAACAATAAGAAACCAAAAACGTAAGTCAAAAATAAAACAAACGTATTCATTCTAAGACCTAGAACTCTGAACTAACTAAACTAAGTAACAACAGTTCACTTGAAGAGTGAAGACTAAACGTCAAAACAAATGACTTTTCAGCTTGAGAAAGACCCGTTTTTCAAGACGTTGATTAGTCCTGTTTCTTTTCCCAGTTGTCAAATCACCACAAAGAGAAACAATTCTCTCCACGTAAGCCTCCGAAGCTGGTGCATTCAATATATCTAAAGTAGGGCTGAGGAAATTACTGATTAATTTCTCGATTAATCGGTAAAAAATTATCGATTAAAATTATTTTAATGGATAAAATAGTGCTTAAATTGTAAAAGTATTTTTTAAAAACATGTTCGATTTATTAATAAATAATTAATAATAGTTTGTTTGTTTACGTACAAACTACTCCATTTAAAAAATAGACTCTAAAAGTGTAAACTTCAAAATAATCTGTTTTATAAGGACAATGATATAAAAAGAAACTTTGTTTTTAATTAATTAACAATAACAAAATTTAAATTCATTGACATTTTTTGAACTGCTTGTATTTAAATATATATCTGCTAACAATATTATATTTTTTTATTAAATTACATTAAATTCTTAAGTTAAGGTCATTTTTAAAAATGCATTTTAAGAGGGCACAAAACGTGAAGGAAAACAACATAATGGAAAAAGGGATTATGAGGTATGAGGATAAATAATAAATAACTTTTGAACCACTTGGGATAAAAAGATAATTTTTTATGTCTTTGTTAATCATCAAACAATTTCTATACAGCTGTATTACTTTTATAGTTTTATAATTAATTTGAAAATTTCATCTTAGTGCCTAAACTTTAATGCGTTATTTAACTTACTAACTATGTTTTAAAAATAACTCAATTTAAAAAAATTCAACTGCCTGTTTTATTACTTACCTTGAAATTTTCAGTATAATGACGTCATAATCTTTATATTTAGCTTTCAGAAAATTATCGATCAATTAATCGATAATTTTTCTAAAGTTAACGATTAAATTTAATTTAATCGATAACACCCCTAATCTAAAGCCAATGATGCAAGCAACGGAAACGTTTTTTGAACGTTCTGTGATTGCCAATAGCTTAAACCATTGCCATCCTCACTGACTGCTGTGGCAGCTTCTTGATAGTGCAACAAATAATCTGCCAGTTCATCTTCAGGCCCACGAACTTCAGATATAATATTAGTGTTGTGTGTGGTGTTCGCAATGTGTTGAGTCAGGGATTTGAAGCGCTTGAGAGGAGGTCCAGATGTAGTCAGGGCTGTTGAACTAACGCAGTTGCAGTGATATTTCGGTGAGGAATAGGCTGATCAGCAGCTGAAATCACTTGACCAAGCTGTGCACTTACTGCGGCTGCTGCTGCTGAAGCAGTTTCTTCTCGCAACACAAACTGTTTTGCTGCATTTAGAAGATGCTCTTTTCCTGAAATGAACAGTGCTGGCACAGTTGTAGGATCAAGCAGGCAAGCTGCAGAAGGTATAGGTTCAAAAATATCAGACTCTGGTTCCAACGCGAACTCAAATCGTCGCCCCAAGCAATCCAAATAGGTGACTGCTAGCTCTTTTAGTGATGCGTCCAGAGCTTAATCGGACTGTGCCTCATGAAGATGATATTCCATGTCCATAAGTGCTGAAATTACTGATGACATAACAACTTTATCGCCTTCGAGTAAACCTGTATGTTCGGCACATCGCATATTTAATGATATTTACTATTTTTAAAAAACAATTATTTAAAAACCTAGATTATGACTATTTTTAAATTAAAAAACCAAGAAACTTAGACGAGGTAAAAAGAAAACAAACACCCTAGATCTAGGTTGAAAAACTTAGCGCTGGCAGCACTGATTATCGCCCAGTTTATGCGCATGCGCGACCATCAAAGAAATTAGATATGTCTGAGTCTTAGGTTATAATTCATAATAATTTCGTAAAATACATGGTTCGCCCGCAGACGGCAGTACCGGAAAAGAACGATATATGGGGATTTTAGTTTTTATTTCGTTGGGGAGTTTTAGTTTCAATTTTTATTCAGTCTTTTGTCTACCAGATTTAGTTTTCGTCTAGTTTTAGTCTTGCTGCTAATTTTAGTTTTAGTTTGAGTTCTCGTTGACGAAAAAGACAACATTTTCGTTAACGAAGGTTTTAGTTTTAGTTTTCGTCGACAAAAACAACACTAATAGGTACTTATTAGCATCATTCTGCAAATGTAGACAATTCCACACAAAAACTTGCGTGGTGATATTAATAGTACATATTATTAGGCCCGACGGTGATGTGTTGTTTTTGTGCAGTTTTATTATAATAGCGCCATTTTTCACGCATACCCATTAATTTTCCAAACAAATCTATTCATTTTTTGAGCGATTTTTAATTTTTGAACGGGTTTGCGTTAATTATAACTACCACTATGTAATTAAACAGATGTTGCATGAATCCGCTAATTAAGATTCGATATTAAGAGTATTTTTGTTTCAACTAGGTTTCCCCCTTCAAAAGAAAAGGGCAGTTATCTGAAATGGCTCTATGTTTCAAATTAATGCCCAAAAATGCCGCCCTTTGGATGAGTGCCGCCCGGGGCGGATCGCCCCCCCCCCAGCTACGCCACTGGATGGAATAATATTTCAGGGGATCAGGTTTCAGTTTAAAATACTGTTTTTTCTTTAACCTTTTGGAATTGAAGTTTTTTTGGAAAGTCTTGGGTCCTCATCTAAGTCACAAATATTAAATATTGGCAACACAATTTTCTGTACAGCCTCAAACTCAATGGCCTTGCTACGGTCTATATGAGAATTAAACCTGCATTTTGTTTTGTGAGATCTCAATTACACCACTAGAGATAAGTTTTAAAGCGGTGTCCACAAAGAGAAAACATGGCAGTTACCCAGCAGTTTTAGGGGCAGCTCTCTCTGTTCCAAGTCTTCAATGAAACGCTTATGGTCAGGTGGTATGTACTTTCTCATGAGAACTAGGAAGTCTCTTTTGTCTGGAGATTATCAACAGATTTTTTGGATGTGATAAATATTTACATATTTTCAAATAATTTTTATAGAATATTAACATTTACTTTGTATAATAATTTATAATTAAAAGAATATTTTTTAAGAAAATATTTTTAGTTTGGTTCGTGACCTTTATAATTTGCTTTACATGTATGTTTTAGAGATGTAGTACTGTTAATTAACTTAATTTTCTACATAGTTGATTATTAATTCTATAAAAATTAGCCATAGGCCCATGTGCATAAATTTAACTCAAGAAAGATATCTAACAGCTAACCCGTTGTGTGCTCCACTCCTAGAAAAGCATCCAGTATTTGTAATGATGAACTCTGGGCTGCGGTGTCACCATGCATCTGATACCAGAAAAAACAACAACTTGAATTTCCATGAAAACCTTTCACTTCAATCACATTTATGTGCTCATATTTCAGGGTATTACATCATAAAACTATCAGACAGACAAATGAATAGACCAACCTTCAGTGGTGTTTCACTGACACCATCATATACCAAGCCTGCAGGCAATGGACTGCTCTCCCCTCCCCATCTGAAAAATAGATTTGATTAAAAACATAAGGACACTTATTTCATGTTTAGAATTGACTTTCACTGAATGGCTAGCAAAAGAAAGGAGTCAGTAATGTAAAATTGTGCAGTTGTAACTGTTGCTATGTTTGTAACCACTAACTTACCCTGTGAAGAATGGACGTAAAACATTAAAAAATGTGCTTGCTCCAATGTTTTCTGAGGAACGAAACACAAATTTTAACAGAGAATTATTAGATAGGCAATAAGTAGAGCAATTATTATCTAAATTTAAAACTTAAGAAATAAACAATTTTAGTACCTAAAATGCTAATGATTTGAGAAATTAAAATTATTTTTTTTACCATGCATTCTAGAAAGTGCTGCACTCATAGACTGCACTGCTGTCTCCAACTCATATAAAAGTCTTGCAATTTTATTTTCAATTTCCAATAGCCTTGAGATTTCATTTTCTTTCAGGCCTGAAACATTCTGCAGCAAATCGAGGATTCCCCCCAAGGGCTAAAATATAAAAAATGAAATAATGAACAGTTTTTTTATTAGTTTTTTTATGATTTCTGCTTAAAATTCTCAGAATTCACTGGCTGGACAAAATCATCAAGCGGTAACTTTGGCAGTGGAAAAAACAGAAGCCAATTGTGGAAGAGATTCTCCAGAAGGGGTGGAGGTGGATTGGTCATATGCTAAGAAAACCTGCTTTTAATACAACAAGGCAAGCCATGAAATGGAACCCACAGGGTAAGTGGAAAAGATGCCGTCCAAGAAACATTTGGAGCTCAGAATTGGAGGCAGACATCAAGAGAATTGGCAATGAATGGAAGATCCTGGAGAAACTGGCCCAGGATAGAGGTCTCTCGTAGGTGGCCTATGTCCTAGGAGGAATCACAGATGATGATCGGTGGATGCCCCTCATGGATAAGAAGACTCAACAACTGCTTACAATGTTGTATAGTCATATTGTATGGTCATATTGTATGGTCATTTTGTATGGTCATATTGTATAATCATATTGTATAATCATATTGTATAGTCATATTGTATAGTCATATTGCATAGTCATATTGTATGGTCATTTTGTATGGTCATATTGTATAGTCATATTGTATGGTCATTTTGTATGGTCATATTGTATAGTCATATTGTATAGTCATATTGTATAGTCATATTGCATAGTCATATTGCATAGTCATATT
>MUZC01000797.1:47268-65815 GCA_002072015.1 Radix auricularia | reverse complement strand
TATTGTATGGTCATATTGTATGGTCATATTGTATAATCATATTGTATAGTCATATTGTATAGTCATATTGTATAATCATATTGTATAGTCATATTGCATAGTCATATTGCATAGTCATATTTTATGGTCATATTGTATAGTCATATTGTATAGTCATATTGTATGGTCAAATTTTATGGTCATATTGTATAGTCATATTGTATAGTCATATTGTATAGTCATATTGTATGGTCATATTGTATAATCATATTGTATAGTCATATTGTATGGTCATATTGTATAGTCATATTGTATAGTCATATTGTATAGTCATATTGTATGGTCATATTGTATAGTCATATTGTATGGTCATATTGTATAGTCATATTGTATAGTCATATTGTATAGTCATATTGTATAGTCAGTCATATTGTATAGTCATATTATATAGTCATATTGTATGGTCATATTGTATAGTCATATTGTATAGTCATATTGTATAGTCATATTGTATAGTCATATTGTATAGTCATATTGTATGGTCATATTGTATAGTGATATTGTTTAGGCATATTGTATAGTCATATTGTATAGTCATATTGTATAGTCATATTGTATGGTCATATTGTATAGTGATATTGTATAGTCATATTGTATAGTCATATTTTATAGTCATATTGTATAGTTATATTGTATAGTCATTTGTGTCACTAGTAGAAAATGTCTGGCCAATTTTATTACTTATTTTTAAAAGAATACTTTCTAATTGTTTTGTTTCATTTCAGGTTAACATTCTCTTTTTGTAAATTTTATAATCTGAGATTTTTATTGCATCTACATTGAGAAAGATATAATTTTTAATGCTTGTAAGTACAGCTCAGTAAGTCTATTTGAATATGGTGTATGTAAGATACTTAGATAGTGCTGCTGTTAAAATAAAACTTTTGACTTGTGATATCAGTTGATCAAATACAATGAGGCATAAAAACATTTCTTTTTCACCTGAATATTGTTACCTTCAAACATGAGGAAAATCTAAATTCCACCAAATCTGTAACAAGACAAAACCAATCTCCTTCACTTTCACCAGGTAAATGGTAGAGGCACTCAAGATTCCTGGATAGTTAGAAACAAAAGAATTTCATGATTATACTTCATAATAAAATTTTCACAAGGTTAACTTAGATTACCTTTTTCAGTTGTTTAACTAATATACATGGCGAATGTTTGAAAAATTATTTAAAATATCTCTTATCTACTCTGCCCTTGGGGTCTATCCATAAAGTATGTCACGTTATTTTTGACAATTTTTAACTCCCCCCTCCCCACTGTCACAAACTGCCACAAATCTCAGACCCCCCTAAAGTATGTCACACTTTCGAACAAAAATATATTATTTTATTTACAAAATAATTAAATTTGAACATAAAACTCCTTGACGTCACACATGGCCGGACACCCCCCTCCCTCTGTCACAAACTGTCACTCTTTCTTACACCCCCTCCCCCCTTTGGAGCGTGACGTACTTTATGGACGGACCCTTGGCAATAATTATAAACAATGAAAATATGCCTAGCTTTTCATCAAGCTTTTTTAAAATTTCAAAATGATAAAAATTGTAATGATTATTAAGGTCTCTTCATTTGTTTTGGTTGAGGTTTACCAAAATAAATAACATATATTTATAATTACTTACTCCAATTCATAGGGCCTGTTCGTAAGGAGGGAAATAAAAAAAATTATAAAAAGGTGTTAATTGTTATTGTTTTTCAATATGTTACTGTTACCTTGTCTAAAAGTAAGCATGAACACACCTAATCAATTTAAAAAACAATTTTCAGAACAAAAGAAATGTATTTTTAACATATAATATGTACTTATTAAAACAAATGAAGGTAAAATATTATTTAAATGAAAAATTAAGGTATATAAGAAGAATTACAATGGACCAAAACGGTTTTTTAAAAATATAATTTTATTAATATAAATTGGTTGTTAGCTGACCCATTGAGATCTTTCCTTCTCCAATTTGCCAATGCAAGGTCAGTGTGACACAGAACAGGTTGTATCCCAAGATTTACAGATATTCCATAAAGAGGAACAGCTAAACATTTAGGCAGGATCTAAAATAATATTAACAACTTTTAATGGAATCAAACAGGTCCTTTTGTTTGCAAACAATAAAAATACTATATTTAAAAAATAAGGATCATTATCAAGATACAAATTGTGCGTATTAAACTTTTAAACAATTAAATTACTTTTAATGAAGGAATAGACGAGAAAACAATGTCATGCCATCAAGATAAATGAATATATAATTTAAATTAATTTCTTTTTTAATTTAAGGTTTAAATGTAACACCTGGAAATATAATTGAAGATACTGGAACATTATGGACATAAATTACATAAATATATTCTATACGAGATGAAAATGTTTTTTCTCAAATATTTTTTAACATTAATAAAAAATTGAAAATTTGCTTGGGTGTTGTTTTTTTGCTTTTTCAAATTCATTTAAATTATTGTAATTATATTTTTCTTAAATAGACAGCTAACATTTGAAAATATTTTTTTTTCTGCCAATCACAGAGGAGATGATCTTATGAGATTATCTTTGAAACAACATGGGTAAATTTCAGTCTAGTTGAGAATGAAACACTGTACCTTGGGCGGGTCTTTGTCACCATTCTGCCAGACGTAGGCTGATGTGATGTAGCTTAATTGTAAGTGAGCGAGTCTTAACTGGCGGTGACCGGCTAACTTCTCGTGGTCTAAAACTGGCAACTGTCATCAAGATTTTTGGGTATTTATTAGTTACTCTTACCTCATTTATTTAAGTGATATACTATAAAGTAACATAAATAACTTAACGTATCAAACTTATTTTATACATTACAATACTTCTAATATACAAAAGATAATCACGTCTAACGCCTTTCCATGGCTTATATCTAGGTTTGTTTTGTTGTTTTGAATGTTGATAGTGTGTTGCTTTTTCTTGGGTTTTTCATAAAGATATATTTTTGTTAAAGCCTTGTCCAGAAGTTTAAATTGTCACAATACTTAAAAAGAATTTGTGTACTAACTTAAATGTTTTGAAAATTTTGAGTTTTGAAAAGATCAAATGTAGCATTCACTTTGTGTCCGGACACTGACCCACCTTAGACACTGACCCACCTTAGACACTGACCCACCTTAGACACTGACCCACCTTAGACACTGACCCAACTTAGACACTGACCCACTTTAGAACACTGACCCACCATAGACACTGGCCCACCTTAGACACTGACCCACCTTAGACACGGCTTCTCTGACTCTCTTCTCTGCCAACAGTTTAGGTACAGAACTTGCTAGAACTTGCCATTGGTCAAAGTATGGTGGCAGACTTGTCTAGGATATTAAAGCAATAAAGAAAAAAAACAATAAATTCATGTGATCCTGTAAAAAGGACGCATTTTACTCGTTTGGCATTGTGGATGAAACGGGTGCAAAACGAAAAGAGGGAAACTGAAATCATTTTTTCTCTCTTTTGAATACCACTGAATGGTCAAGAAAACTCAATGTCTATCGGATAAGATATCGTACAACTTCCCCGTGAGAAGTTATGAAGTATTGCCTCTAATGTTGGGTTATACTGGAATGCTCCAAAATGTGTACCAGTTTCAGTTAGGAGAAGTAGAACCAGTCGCTTCAGAAATTACAACACGCAATTACACATTGCTCGGTATTTGTTAAACAGGACGGACTCAAGAAGGACAGTGAACAAGTGGCTGATCTCAGAACCGAGATGAATGTAAAATTCGTGCAGATGGCTAATGGCTTACATCCTCCGGTGGTAAAGTGAATAGTCACTGTTAGACGAAATCGATCCAAGACTCTGAATGTTGTTTCTAATATCTTAGAGACACGCTACTGGAGCTATTGCGTGTTTTTTTTTCTTCTTTTAGGATAAGTCATGCTAAACATTTGATAAAATGTTAAGGACAACAAAGAAAAATGTACGAACCATCTAAAGATTGTTTTCTTTAAAATAGAGTTTTGAAAATCAGAGTGCATTTATACATGGCATATATACACTAGACTAGCATGCACACACAATGCTATACTATAAAAGAAACCACCGCCATCAATAAAAGCCAATCACTTACTAAGGGATCCTCCAGCATAAAGCCGGTGTTGTAAGAGACGTGATAACTCTGGGGGTCAAAACTCTGGCCAGGTCCAGCAGCACTGGTGACACTTGTTGCGCTCATCATCGACGTCTGGAGGCAAGAACAAACTTTATTCACCGATCACAATATAAACAGTAAAGTGATCCCGAAATAAACCTTCCCAAAACACGGTGCGTGTCCTTTTCTTGTACATCTGTACGCAAACTTCTTTCTTCAAATATGAAGCCACTACATGTGCTTGATTGTGTATATGCCAATGTTCGTGATTGGGTGTGTTTGTTTATTTTTTCATTGAATGAGCATGATTTTTATGCTGACTCAACTAACGTAACACTACTGCGAGCTACTGTGTCATGAACGGGTTTGGCCTATATCTCACCATTCAACGACCATCCTAATTGTGTCCTAGTCCTTTTTTTTTTTACAAGCTAGTCAATTAAAATCAATTTGCCGTTGAGCAGGATATTAAATGGTGAAAGGTGGTGATAACAAATGTTATTCTGCCTAAGCAGTGGCTTAAAATTAAAATCATAGGGTATGTGGTTGAGAACTTACAGATTAACATTAAAGCTTTAATCTATCTGATCGTCAAACGGAAATAACAATCGTCCAGTCACATCCACCCAGTAACACAGTAAGGTTCTTTGGAACATTGAAAACAGATATTTAAAGAATGGCCAGGCCTTGGACTAAATATTTAGCTAAATTTTAATATGCATACGGCTTTAGAGGAAAGTGGGCGAAATATTATACCACCCAAATAATAATTAAATGATAAATTTTATAACGGCAAGATGTGGTGTGGACCGATGATCTATTGGGAAATGGATCGTTGGCAATTATCGAAATTAAAGTGAAATGTGTGCAGTTTATACAGGGGTAGCTTACACCACGGCAAAGCTCATTAACCCATGTCTTATCTTATCTTATATTATCTTAGATATACAGACGCTCCTTCTAGTATAGTATTCGGCATCCTTCCGTCTCGCGAGACGATGGTGCATCACCGTTGGGTTGGGTTGCTCCTTCTATGCAGAAGATAATTGCGTCCTCAGACCATGAAGGATGATCTGTTGGCAAGTGATTCAGCGTTCACGGGCCACGGCTATGAGGGTTCCACGCATTACCCAGCTGCCTAACCATTGTTAGTTAGGTACCCATTTGGAGCTGGGTGGACTCAGGGACGCACTAGACCCCGGGAACAAATCTTTGCCTTCGCATGGATTCGAACCCGTGACCATCGGTGCGCTAGTCGAGCGCGCTGCCACTCTATGCACATCAGGTCGTATTCACACACAGGACTTCCACCGCCCACAACCATAATCCTCCAAATAAGAAACTGACAGACCAATGTCAGTCTACGATATCACTATTGTCATTCAACCTGGTACATCTACTACACTTTTCGTCTTCGGATCTCATGTCCCCTTTACATTCTCCCTTCACAACATAGACTGAAAATTGTTGAATCCAAAATGGACATTTTAGTAGAACAAGGTAATAACTTAAGGTAGATTCATTATTGCTTAGTTTAAAATTGCGGTGAATGATACAGGAAGGTTGACTTGTCTGATTGTGATGTTGTTGTTGTTTTTTTTTGGAATGTTTGTGGTTACAAAATCTTTTAAAGTCGTAGACGCCCATTGAACTCGCCCGACTGTTGTAAGTTGTAATACAAATCATCATGCACGCCTGATATGCAACTTGAGGAACTGGTAGAAATCATGTCTGATATCCCCTTAATTCTCATCAGTTAAACATTGAATGTACCACATGCCAACAGTGGTGAAAGTTGGGAATGTGCCGCCTTGGGGGGGGGGGGNCTCCACGCCCTGGGAACTCCACGCCCTGGGAGCTCCACGCCCTGGGAACTCCACGCCCTGGGAGCTCCACGCCCTGGGAACTCCACGCCCTGGGAGCTCCACGCCCCTCCGCACAAGCTACTGGATGCCGGCCAGTTCATGGTTGATGTTTGTCTTTAAGAACTTAAAACAATGAACTCAAAAGATGTTTTAACCATTTTTAGAAGGTGCTCCACTAAACGGGACAGAAATGACTAGTCATATTTCACATTATTTACCAGGCGATTGTTGGCTAAACGTTTCTGAAGCTAGAGACCAAAACGTATGATAACACTGCTTGCATTTAAAGATTTTCAAGAGCATACCGCAACAACGAAAATGTATTTAACAAATCAGTGTGAGTCAGTGTGTTAAATGCACGTAATACGCGGGAGTGTTGTTGGCTGTTAATTTACAAGAGGCAGTTAATTATCTTTGAGATAGTAAGTTAACTTTTCTTTAGATCTTAATTCATAAAGCCGGAGGTGCATTGGTTAATATCTGACCCTTAAATAGGTGTGCACAGGGTATTGGTAGATTGGCGGATAAATTCTATTAGCGCCACTTGTCATGGTGGCTAGGGTGTGTATAATAAATACGTTAAACAATGCATAGATGTCGGATAGAAAAGACGTGCACATAGTCTGATAAGGGAGTTGAGTGAGAGGAGACATTTTCTACTTACTTGCGTTGTTTCGCTTAGTGCTAGATTGTGAACCGGAATCAAGTGAGTAGAGAAGTCAGTTGACTTTGTTCATGTAGAGCTGGATAGTGAACTGGGCTGGCGTGAACAGCCAGCAGACGAGTTAAAAATGATAAGCTGCACTCGTTCTTTGGACCGGTGACCTTTGTGTGTGTGTGNGGGGGGGGGGGGGGGGGGGGGGGGGAGGAGGGACTGTTTGTGTGCAGGCCTAGGTACAGACAGGTAAGCTGTTGGGGGTGATAAGTTCTGATACCAGGGGGGTGGGGGGAGTAGGATGCCTGACAAATGGGGCTTGGGTTTACCTGAAACCTTAAAGAACTTCTAATGACTTAATGAAATTCTGCTATTAGTTTGCTGGCTTGTATGTGTATTCGCACGGTATTTCATAAAGGAAACAACTAAACAACTCGTTTTAAATATTTTGGTCTTTATGTACTTGAATGTACTGAAAGAAAATGAGAGAGATTTGCCATGGTATTTGGGAAAACTTTTCAGCAGATATTTTAACAAAAGTTGTACACAGTATTTATTCAAAGTTGAACATTTAGAAAAGTATTGCCAAGTTGTTTTTTTATTGCGTCCCTAGGGCTGTTATTGATTAATTTAAATTTAATCGTTAACTTTTGAAAAATACCGAATAATTAATCGATAATTTTGATTAAAGATAAAAATAAGATGGATTTCAAGGGAAGTAACAAAAACAGGCAATATAATAGTTTTAGGAGATATATTTAATTATCAGTAGTTCAAAGTAATGTCAATGAATTTAAATTTTGTTATTGTTAATTAAGTAAAAACTACGATTAATTTTTTAATATCATTTTCCTTTTAGAAACAGCTTATTTTAAAGTTTACACGTTAAAAAAATTTTTTTAATGCAGAAGTCTGTACGTAAAAAACCTGTTAGATATTATCTTATCTTATCTTAGATATACAGACGCTCCTTCTATGCAGAAGATAATTGCGTCCACAGACCATGAGAGATGATCTGTTGGCAAGTGATGCAGCGGTCACAGGCCACGGCTATAGGGGTTCCACGCATTACCCCAGCCGCCTAACTATTGTCTAGTTAGGTACCCATTCGGAGCTGGGTGACTCGGGGACTCAGGCCACGAGAGCGGATCCTCACCTTCGTGTGGATTCGAACCCGTGACCATCGGTATGACAGTCGAGAGCGCTACCTCTCGACCACCACGTCCCATTAATTATTTTTGAACAAATCTCATAAATTGCCCATGACATTGTCTTCACTTTTATCGCTATTTCATCGATTAAAATAATTTTAATCGATAAAAACCTTTACCGATTAATCGAGAAATAAATAATTAATTCCGCAGCCCTAGGCTTCCCCTCTTCTTTGATTTTAAAATCGATTTAACAGCTAATATTTCTGATTTCAAACAAATTTTCTCTTGAAAAATAAATAAATTTTAATGGCTATTTTTGTCTTGCATCGGATTATTAACCTTGCACAATATCCATTTGTCTTACTGACAAGAAATTAATTAAAGAAGGTATGGATAAAAATATATGTTGTTTAATTAGAGCATGTATAGGCCTGACAAAACGTCACAAAAGAACAAACATTTTGACAAATAGCCATCCTCCGAAAAAATAAAAATAATAAAACTAATACTAATTTAGAAAATGAAATGTAAACTAAGTAGTGGTGTTAACCAAACACCACAAACAGCAATCTAAAGAGACATCTAAAGAGACATTTAAACAAACATATAACTCTTAATGTACCAAAGCGTGGTAATCAGCGGTTTACCGTTTAGTACCAAAGAGCGGTAATGCGCGACTCGATAGAACTCTCTTTAGAAACGAAATTACAATAAAAATATTTAAAAACAAGTTTTAAAGATACCACGTTTTGTGAACTAAAAAGAAGAAAATAAACTAAAAACGTGGGGCGCATTCGGCTGAAATTTGGTCTATTAATGCTTTTACATTAAACTTTTCAGTTTCAAATTCCTCCACAGTCTATATATGATACTTCATTTAATTTCAGCCGAATGCGCCCCACGTTTTTAGTTTATTTTCTTCTTTTTAGTTCACAAAACGTGGTATCTTTAAAACTTGTTTTTAAATATTTTTATTTTATACTTTTTAGTTTTCATTTAAGTAGAATTGAGTACTATAATTAATGAAATATTAAATTGTCATGTGAATCAAGTATGCATGCAAAATTTCATCAAAACATCCAGACAAGAAAGACATCCAGACAAGAAAGCAAATTAAGAAAAACTTCCCTTTGTTGTTGTATTTCCTTGGTTGTCTCCCTCACACACAAGAAATAATAGGCATTTTGATTAGTATTTAATTAATTAATTAAGTAGAATTGAGTACTATAATTAATGAAATATTAAATTGTCATGTGAATCAAGTATGCATGCAAAATTTCATCAAAATTGGATGATCAGAAGTGGTTCAAATAAGGAATTCAATTTTTGCCCCGGAAATCCAGACAAGACGGCAAACTAATATAAACGTGGTAAAAAATAAAAACTAGTCAGTGCGGGATGAACGATTTTTTCGACTTCCGGCAAAGGCGGCTGTTTACCTCGCTAGTGTTATCGCTCGATTCGCGATGTTTTTTGGAAGATTTTACGGTTTTTTTTCGAAGATGCGATTTCGCTATACTTTATTACTAAAATAATAGTACTAAACTACAGGTAAAAATAGTTTTAAACTCTAAACGGTCTTTCTGATACATAAAATAACCATTCTTATTCTAAAAGATAACGTCAGTATCAGTATGACTATAATAATAGAAATGGATTTAACGCAATTTTTTAAATTTTATAACCGGTTGATCGCAATACGGGAAATTCTTATGGTACTGAGGCGGAAGTTTTCCAAAAACCTTATGGAACATTAAGAGTTAAACAGGAATCTAAAGAGACATATAAACAGCAATTTAAAGAGACATCTAAACACACATTTAAACAGACATCACGAAGAGTACACTCTGATTTGAAAAAAAAACTTCATAAAATTATTTGTCAAAGAAATAGTTAATGGCACCTACCCTCAGTGAATTAGCTAATAAATAAAAATTTAATTTGAAGGGAAACATGTAAATAAATTCCTCTGTGCATTTGGCCTCTGTGAACAAAAATCACAGAAATTCATTAAGTCATGGGAACAAAAAGCCACATAATTCTAGACCTTGAAAGTTGATATCTGTCAGCTATTTAATCTCAACCTAAAAGTGCATGAGCACTGAGTACCTGGATGACAGTTTTCTACATACTGTCTCAGTTAAATCAACTAAAACATATTTAAATTAACACAACAACTTTAGATGAAATAACTAAACGTGGTTGTAAAAGAATTTTTAAAAATAATTTGTCTCACATGTGAAATCGTTTGGCATGTGTACTGTTACATGACCTTCTGACAAGGTCAATAAGTTGAATAAATCACCAGTCAAGGATAAAGGTTATCTTAATAGTTATCAGACAATATATAAACAAATGACAATGTTAAACAACAAAATAAAACAGCTAAAACCATTTGAAATGTTTTATTTTTTATAAACCTGTTTGCATTGAAAGGCATTTCCTGGGGTAACACCATTAATTATTTTAAGCATTAATTGTAGAAAACTCTCATTAACATTTAATATAGATGATTTCACAATAACAGATTTTTTCTGAAGCCAGTTTCATGTGCAAAGAAAAATAATAAAAATATCCCAAAATCTGGAAAATCAGCATAAACTCAGTTGTTTTATTTAATTTTGTTGGTATCAATACACTCAATTAAAAAACATTTATGATATAGTATATTGAAATTTATAGTTTAATATTTTAACATCACAAAATGATTGGTGTAAAAAGAAAGGATTGGATCAATAAGAAAACTCATAGATAAATATTTATAATCCTTGAACCCTTCACTTAAATGCTAATAATCATTGCCAGTAGATTAAGCTTTGTATGATTGTAAGGACATTTTAATCAACATTAACAATGTGATATAATTTTACAACAAATAGTTGAATTAACAATAAAAAATAATACTTGTAATTGAACCTTGAACCATCCTCATATATTATTCATGTACAAATAAGTGCATCATCAATTATTTCAGGCAGTAATTTTAAATACAGGATAATAAAGTACAAATATCAATACAAATTGAACTTTTCATAAAGAATTTAAAGCTTGTTTTAAATTAATTAAAATATAAAAAATAATGCTAATTTTTGTCTTCTAAAAATAAATCAATATATCTTACAATAAAGCTAATTAATTTTTTTTTTCTAAATTTTACACCTGTTCATCAAATATGACATAAACACTCAAATCAAATGAGATATCTTCAACTATTGGAAAATCACAACATTCTCCACAAGTTAATTTTTTAAAATGCGCTTTTTTAGGTTACACTTTTATGCTTAAATTGATGTCCTACACAAAATCTTTGTTGAAATCATGTGACTCTTTACTGAATGAGTTTACTATTGTAAGGGCACTAAGTTAGTCAGATGGTGTTATGACTTAAGATAAGAATCACGTGAGCAAACGGCAGTAGATTGGGGAAGTGACGTCACACATTGAATGAAAGGGGAAATAAGATTGTAAATAAAAGAATCTTTAAAAAAAAACCAACATAAAATTAATTTTTTTAGAAAGAAAACTAAATTTAAAAAGATTTCAGGGAAAGTTAGTTGCATAAATTTAGGTTTAGCCTGTTAATTTATGCACATAATGTGTTCTCTAATGCCCTGAGGACTATTTTAAAACTGTATATGCAATAAATAAACCTAATTACCTAATCTATAATAAATTTCAATGTTTTGGATATGTTATTACTCATCTTTATTTCTTTATTTAATGTGTCTAAAGTTGTTTAAAATTATTGTTTTCTACTTATTGGTTATTAGAAGTCTTAACTTGTCTTTGATTAAATTATTTTTTTATAGTTATTCTAGTTTAAAACAATTCTTTTTCTTTTACTATTTTCTTCTTGCTTATAAAAATTGCCATCAGTTATCAGACAAAAAACTTAAAAAGCTCTTTTTGTTGTCAACATTTTGGTACCTCAAATTGAGAATATGACGTACATTGATTTCATTAATTTTTGTTATACCTCACTTAGGAAAACTACAGTTAAATGAAGAATTTGTTTTTAAAAAATTAAAGAATTACAACTTAATACTATTTGGATCACATCTATGAAACTATTTCTGGAAAATTTATAAATTAAATAAAATTAAAAGAAATGTCTAAATCTCTAGTTTTTAAATTTAAATATACATAATTTATTTTTAATATTATTTTCAATAATTTCAGTTCTTGTTTGATCTGTTTTAGAATTATCATAAAGACTAAAAACAAAGAATATAATTTCTTTTTTAAAGATTAACACAACAAATATATTGAAAATGTAAATGTAATAAAGTCATTCTGTCACAATTTAAGAACAACCTTACTTGTACTTGAAAAGTTTTATGGCACCAACAGCCATAGATGCTGTTATAGCAACAATGAATGCAACCTTCTTCCATGGCGTTATTTCCCCGTCTGACTTTTGATTTCTTGCAGGCACACTGGGTATGATCTTGTTTTCAGTATCTGACCTGATGTCTTTCAAAAATGGAATGAGACCTAACAGAAAAGAGTCCATAATTATTGTAATTTTTTTCTGACTTAACTTAAATGAGCATACTATATTATAAATAGAACATAGACATGGAGTATTTAAGTAGTTAAATCTTTGATGAAGCTAAAATGCTATCAATGATGCACCTTAATAAAACGTTTTTAAAAATGAATTATGGAGGAAAAAAATTCAGCAGAAAATCATGAGATATTTCATTAAATAAAATAACAAATTTTTATTTACCAAAGTTACAAAGACAAAAATAAACAAGATGGACAGACCAGCAATTGGGTCAAACGCAAGAAGTAAATCAAAAACATACACTACAACAATGAAAATATTTTTTTTAAAAATTCATTTCTTGAAATAGAAACATTAACTGCATTATTCTCAATATCTATATATATAATTCTCCTCATGGTCCAACCATGTCGGACAACAAGCAAGCTGTCTAGCCCCATCGACCAATCAGCTATCAAGAAAAGGTCGTGCACAGGGTGGAGGTCATTGGACCAACAATGTGTTCAATTGAGGTTAATTACTTTGTTCTTTCAGAAAAACAGAATAGCATATATTTCGTAGTGTAGTGGTTATTACATTGGTCTCACATACGGATGGTTGTAGGTTCAAGCCCCAGCTAAGACATTATTTATTTTAATTTTTAAATTTGTTTGTGTTTGTGCCAGTTCATTTCCCATTTTCTTTTCGAACATGACTAAGATGACTTCGCAACACGGCTGTAAGCTTTGTTTCTCAACATTGGCATAATAACTTCGTGCTCTCCGTTGTGCTCAGTGACAGAAAAATAGTCACACACTCTTCTCAACAATTACTTTTGTTGTATACAACAATTGTATGTTGCTCTCTCAAGAGTTCCTTCTTTTCATTCACTCACAGTCGTTTGCCCAAACCCACCCCATTTGGACAACTGTGTTTTTCAGGAAGTCTTCACCCGTCACAAAATCATTAGCGGTGTATGCTACGACGCGGGTCGGCTATTAGTTTATGTTTGGCAAACTAGGGTGTTGGAGGGTGACAAGTACGTAACTGTAGAGCACATGTTTCTAGAACAACATTGCGTCGGCAGTTATCCCCGCCCCCAAGGTTAGTTCACCTTGCTCAGATTTCCTCGTGATGTAGTTTGTGTCTGTTCAACCCCCCCCCCCCCTCTTTGCAATATTATGAGCAACTCTGTGGTGTATGCTACGCCGCGGGCATCTAGTTGTGATTATTCTCCTTAAATTTAGGGTAACTTCTCTTAAATAACTGAACTTACTTGTTCCTCCTAACTTACTTGTTCCTCCTAACTTACTTGTTCCTCCTAACTTACTTGTTCCTCCTAACTTACTTGTTCCTCCTAACTTACTTGTTCCTCCTGTTCCTTTTTTGTCCAAGCTCTCATAGTTGCCTTCATTTAGAGATTTTGAAGCTTGTACAATATATCTGGGAAATGATAATGTAACAATGTAACTTACTGAACAATGGTACTGTAAAAACTTTTTTTTTTTAATTATCACATTAAATTTTTTTTTACATTGCTGACAAGATTTATGGGTGGTGAAAAGTGAAAAACAATTTTGAAGTAACTTTAAAAACTTCAACATCTTTATTTAATTTATGTTATTTATTTTGTGTTTTTAATAACAGCTTCTAAATTTAGCTTAAATAATTTAATTATGTTATTAAATAAATTATCAAAATAAATTATAAAACATCATCAACAACAGAAATGTACTAACTTTGTAACAATTTGTATATGGTAAGTTCTCAAGTGTACCAATGCTGAGACAGAGGTATTGTAGGCATCGTAAAGTTCTTTGCAGCTAGTTGATTCAACTGAAATAATGAATGTTTACATTTGGTCACATTTTTAACACATCCACCAGATCTGATGTCTCTTCTGTTATAAAAATGAAATTTTTAAAGATGTAGTCAAGTTTTCCCATTAAATGATCAGGTTAACATTGATTTGAAATTATTAAAATAAATAACTATTTATTTTAAAAACACAGATTTCTTCCTTGTTACCCCCGAATAATATTTTTTTTTTTTATTTTGATTTAGCTGAACTTGTGTGTTGTATTGTGTTTCACTGACATGATCTAATTACCTAAATCTCTGAGCTTGTGTGTTTCACTGACATGATCTAATTACCCAAATCTCTGACCTTGTGTGTTTCACTGACATGATCTAATTACCCAAATCTCTGACCTTGTGTGTTTCACTGACATGATCTAATTACCTAAATCTCTGAGCTTGTGTGGTCTCTGTTCTAGGTCCACAATTAAACGACTGTGATCCGGGGGCATGAAGCTTCTCATGTGCACCAAGAAAGCTCTTTTGTCTGGGAGGCAGGAGGGGGAATATAGAATGAATAATAAAAGAGAATAACACACAATGCTATTGAATAGATTTACTCTGTTGAACATAAACAGGGTGATAAATTACATTGTCGTTTGATTTTTTAAAATGTAAAACTATTAAAATAAATCTGTTAAAAATGTTAATATAAAATGTAAGAAAAATTTATTCAGAAATACCCTTTTAATTTTAAATGTGCCTTAATAAATATATTGTTCTCTTCCCAATATTTGAACACTGAAATTCAATGGAAAAAAATACAATTGTGGATGCAAAGTAATGATATTTTAAATACTTCTTTTCCTGCTAACAATTTGATGGAGACTTAAATTTAATTGATGTTCCCTGCAATTAATCTCCCTTCAAGTTTGTGCCTTCAAATTTCCAAATGTTTAAAATCTGTAGAAAAAATTCTTATTTTGTTTACTTTTTAGGGCACATTTCAAATAAAATAAATAATTTTAGTGGGTTTTTTTTTTTTAAATTTCGATTAAACTTTTTGGTTTTTTTTAGTAAAAATGCTTGAATGAAAAGTTTAACAATTTTTTTGTGAATAATTAGATGAGTGATGAGCAATCAAGGTTATTAACATAAAAAATCTAAGCAAACTTAAAGGCACACGGATACTTCAAAGTGAATAATTTCATTAACATTGAGAATCCATAATGAAACGATGAATAAATCCAAAAGTTATCTAATATATTTATATGTTATCAAAATGACAAGACTTTAACCAAATTATTTTGAAAATAAAAGATGCTGGAAATCAACAAACTATATACATTTGAAAGATAATTATTTTTAAAAAATTCTTTAGATTAAAAAAACAATCATGCTAATAATTTCCTGGTAGACACATATACAGGTAAGTGAGTTGAAATCACAAATAGTTTTGTGCTTGAACTGAGGGAAGTGTTTGGGCAGATGACAACAATTCTAAGTTGTTATTTTAAAATTATTTCTCTAGTAACAGCATGTACCCATTATGTAATCAATGGAATGTGTAGTGGTTGTAATCTATTTATAGACAAAATATTTTCTTTGTAATATTACCATTTTGACCAAAAAATTGTTTTTTAAACGTTATAAATGTGTGCACAATTCCACACCAACTATAAATTTGAAGAGGGTTAAATTTCAATTACATAATTTGATCAGCAAAGAAGCAGTAAAAAAATATATTTATCTTCAAAGCCTACCTGCAGTGTGTTCAATTCCTAGTAATGCATCTACAATCTGCAGTGTTGTACTTTGTGCTGCACTGCCTCCAGGCATCTTTGATACACAAATGAAATCATTTACAATATGAATAATACTTTTTTTTTAACTTGCAAGGAAAACTTTACTATGTCAATAAAGTATTAGCAGTCTTTAGAACACAACTGAAGTTTATTACTGTAAAATCAAATAATACAAATTAAGATTCATGAGCAAATCTCATATTATCTCATATTAATTCATTAGTGTGAAAGACTGTTGTAACAATAAATTATGTATGTATTTTTTTCATAAATTCTTTTTTAAACTAACAATTGAAACAGAGAAATAAAAAGACACTTTTAATTTTCATCTTGTAATTGTTGGATCAAGAAATTTTAATTAGGTTTGAAAATAAAAGAGAAGACAACTGAACAGGTGTTTATAATATTTGCCTTCTTCATTTGATATGACAATACAAAAACAAAAATAATTAAATTCACATTCATATAGTTTGGAAGTTTCAAGATCCCAATAAAATATATTTTATAAATGGAAAAAGTATTCTTAAATTTGATAATTTAAGGCTTGTTATTTTGAAAAGAACTGAAACCTTATTTTCAGTTATATTTTCAAGGCGTTAAACCTTAATTTTTCTCTCCAAGACGAATTATTCTAAGACATGAAGATTTTTATTTGATTGTTGCAAATTTGAGGAGATGTTTTGGAAAAAAGATTTTAAAAGCTTGATGACTAATGCTCACACCTTGATTGGAACATCAGAGATTCCTTCGTATATTAATCCATCAGGAAGTGGATTGCCCTCTCCTCCCCACCTGTAAAATTTTAGAAAATGGAATACGTGTGATTTATTTTAGATTAAAAAAAGCAATACAATTACAAATTCATTTCTATTTGATTTATTATATTTTTGTGCTCTAAATTTAAATTTATAATTATTTTGTTGAACTTACCCACCAAGAAATGGACGAATCATGTTAAAAAACATTTTGGCATCAAGATTATCTGTAGATAATGTAGAAATATATACAATTTTTTAAAATCCTTTAAAAGGATTGGAAAGTTCAAGCATCCAGAAGAAGAGTATCCAGTACAACTTTTTATAATTAGTGGATGTACATTTTAGGGATGCGGAAATTAACAATTAATTTCTCGATTAATCTGTAAAAAATGTATAGATTAAAATTATTTTAATCTATAATAAAAGGGATTAAAATAAAAGAAACTGTTTTAAAAAACGTCTACGATTTATTAATAAACAATTAATTATTAATAATTAATAATAGTTTGCTTTTACTTACACCCTTCTCCATTGAAAAAAAAAAAGATTTTTAAAGTGTAAACTTTAAAATACGCTGTTTTTATAATGAAAATGATATAAAAAAATGAAACAGTGTTTTTACTTAATTAACAGTAACGAAATTTAAATTCATTGACATTATATTGAACTACTTATACTTAAATAAAAAAATGTCAATAGCCTGTTTTTGTTACTAACCTTGAAATTTTCAGTTTGATGCGTCATACATCTTATTTTTATCTTTTATCAAAATTATCAATTAATTATTTGGTAATTTTTCAAAAGTTAACGATTAGATTTGAAGTAATTGATAACAGCCCTAGTACATTTGTCTTTAGTTGTATTCAAATACATTAATGGTCGGTGTATTAAATTTCCAAACCAGAGGAAAATTGATAGGAAAATTTCAGGTACCATATATATTCGTCTTAAGTCAACTTTTTTTTTATAAAATCTAGGGAAAAAAGTTTGGGGGGTTGGCTTACGAGCAGATCATAGGTGATTTCTGTCTGTGCATTGAATATTGGTAATGTTATTGTAGATCATCAAGGTCCTAGTCTACATTCTACAAGATTCGACTACTCTACCAGAATTTATAAAATATTATTAAACATCTGCACTCACCTTATTTACTAATAATATTTATATTTGGTAATGTTTTCATAAATTGTTTTACAAATTTTGTTTTCAACAACGAATTTTAATGTACGTACTTTCGCCACCGTTTACCAAAGAACAAAATACAATAAATACTGGTAACTCTTGCCTAAAAAAGAGCACAAAGACAAACATAGGCAGTGCAAAGTAGTAGAAAATACAAAGAAAATTATTATACAAATAGTGTGAAGTGCCTATATATAGCCACTATTTAAACATATTTTAAAATAATAATATTCTGAACAATAATATTTTTTAAAAAATATTCAGTGTAAGAGAAAACGATCGGGTTATGATGCAGCATTTAAGTTGATATAATTTTGCTGAATCAAACAATAGTTGCGCAGCTACTCATGAATTTTGCATTGATGAGAAACTAGTTATTCAAAGCTCTTCTTTAACCTAAACAAAAGTAAACAATCGTAATGAGCAATTTAGTTTTTAGTTTTTAAAAAAATGTGTACCATTTTGTTTACGCTGTCCTATTATTTTTTGGAGTCGGCTTACGAGCGGGTTTCAGACTTTTTATACTATTCTCTTCCAAAAGAGGTGGGGGGTGCATTATGATCGAACTGGCTATAGAACAAGTTTAGGGGCCGTCCATAAATGACGTCATGCGATTTTGGCCGATTTTTTACCCCCTCCCCCCCTACGTCACGCGTCGTCACAAAATCGTCGACCCCCCCTCAAAA